>OZ024825.1:18648089-19248089 GCA_964016985.1 Anodontia alba
AAAAATATAGCGTCAGTCTGAAAACACTTCTGCAACAAGGTATATCGGAACCAGAATTTTACGGTGACTTAGTGTACAGATTTAGAACAATTGTAGGTAAATCTAACTTTTCGGAGCAATTCAGAAAACTTATAAACCGTTATAAAAGAATTGGCTATAGCCTGGATATTATGCGGCAGATTGCATGACTAGTTGTCAACCCAATCATTGTTGATGGCTATGCTTCACTCTTTAATTGCACGACGGCGGTTCGGGCCTTAGACTCAATGATGGCCTCTTCGTAAAACTTTAACCAGTAGGTTGGGGCTTGACGATAGGTCTTTGGCTTGGCCCGCCGTGGTTCAAGTATTGGCTTTCATTTACTCTGGCATACTCTAGAATTAGCCATGAGTACTCGTATTTGTTTATTATTGTGATTTATTTGATTTTTATGTTTTCGCTTTGATGCATTGACTGAGTTGGGAGCCTTTATGCGAACCGAATTTTTGTGTATTTCTGTATTAAGAGTAGCATCGGGACCCAGGGTGAAGTTAGCTAGCTGTAAAAGTGCTTTAACCCCCCCCCCCCCCCCCCCGGTGGTTTACTCTACTGACCGTTCTAAGGCGGTGGTCCCGGTGTTAGTCTTACTCTTTGTTCCCCCCCCCACCCCCCGGTGGTTTACTCTACTGACCGTTCTAAGGCGGTGGTCCCGGTGTTAGTCTTACTCTTTGTTGCTTTGTGGTTTATTCTACGAGGTGGTTTGTTGTATGTCTTACCATGTGTCATTTTGTTCTTGTGTTTTTCAGTCCTTTTAGTATTGCGATTACCTCGCTTGGGAAAGAGAGAGCTAATCTTAGTGCTTTTCGTACGTTTGTACGATTTGTGCTTGTTTGGATTTGTCGGTTTCCTCTTCCTCTTGGTGTCTGGGAAGGGCTGCGGTTTGTGTTTGTGGCACTCCCTGGACTTTTCTCTTACTTTTTTTGCTGTAAAAGTGCTTTAAACCTCCCGCCAGTTTTTTTTTTCTACTGACCGTTCTAAGGCGGTGGTCCTGGTGTTGTTCTTACTCTTTGTAGCTCTTTCCTTTTTTCTGTATGTGTTGTGATGCTAGCATTGTGGTCACCGTCTTCAACAGCTGTCCACTTTGCTTTCTGTTTTACTAGTTGTTTTGTGATGCTAGCAGTTTGGTCACCTTCAACAGCTGCCCATTTTGCTTTTAGTTTTACTAGTTGTGATTAGAGTGGCATCGGGACCCAGGGTGAAGTTGGCTAGCTGTAAAAGTGCTTTAAACCCCCCGATGGTTTACTCTACTGACCGTTCTAAGGCGGTGGTCCCGGTATTAGTCTTACTCTTTGTTGCTTTGTAGTTTATTCTACGAGGCGATTTGTTGTATGTCTTACCATGTGTCATTTTGTTCTTGTGTTTTTCAGTCCTTTTAGTATTGCGATTACCTCGCTTCGGGAAGAGAGAGCTAATCTTAGTGCTTTTAGTACGTTTCTTCGATTTGTGCTTGTTTGGATTTGTCGGTTTCCTCTTCCTCTGGGTGTCTGGGAAGGGCTGCGGTTTGTGATTGTGGCACTCCATGGACTTTTCTCTTACTTTGTTTTACTTAAATGCATTTTTAGATCACTATTATTGTCCATGATAAGAGTTTTCATATATGCCCACAATCTTACTCAAATGTATTGTAAGAACACTATTGTTTGTCCGTGAGAGTTTTTAATATGTGTCCACAATCTTACTCAACTGTATTTTAGAACACTATTGTTTGTCCATAGGAGATTTTTTTTTATATATGCCCACTATCTTCCACAATCTTACTCAAATCTTTTGTAGAACACAATTGTTTGTCCATTGTAGTTTTGATATATGCCGACAATTTTACTCTAATCTATCTTTAGAACATTACTGTTTGTCCGTGAGAGTTTTTAATGATCTTTAAAGTATGCCCACAATCTTACTCAAATGTATTTTTGAACACTATTGTTTATCCATCAGAGTTGTCATATATGCACACAATCTTACTCAAATCTATTTTAGAAGGCTTTGTCCATTTAAGTTTTGATAAATCCCCATAATCTTTCGAACATAATCGTTTTGATACATGTCCAGAATCTTACTCCAATGTATTTTAGAACAGTTGTTTGTCTAAAAGAGTTTTAATATATGTCCACAATCTTACCCAAATGAATTTTAGAACACTATTGTTTGTCCATAAGTGCTTAGATATATGTCTACAATCTTTCTCAAATGTATATTTAGAACACTATTGTTTGTCCATGAGAGTTTTGATATATGCCCACAATCTTACTCAGATCTATTTTGGAACACTTTTGTTTGTCCATAAGAGCTTTGATACATGTCCACAGTCTTACTCAAATGTATTTTTAGAACACTATTGTTTGTCCATGAGAGGTTTTATATATGTCCACAATCTTACTCAAATCTATTTTAGAACAGTTTTGTTTGTCCACAAGAGTTTCGATATATGCCTACAGTCTTACTCAAATCTGTTTTAGAACAGTTTTGTTTGTCCATAAGAGTTTCGATATATGCCTACGGTCTTACTCAAATCTATTTTAGAACACTATTGTTTGTCCATAAGAGTTTTGAGATAAGACCACAATCTTACTCAAATGTATTTTTAGAACACTATTGCTTGTCCATAAGAGTTTTGATATATGCCCATAATCTTACTCAAATGTATTTTTAGAACACTATTGTTTGTCCACGAGAATTTTGATATATGCCCACAGTCTTACTCAAATCGATTTTAGAACACTATTGTTTGTCCATAAGAGTTTTGAAATGTTTGATATATGCGTGTATAGATGCCAGGCCCCGAGGTTATAAAACTTTTTTCATGCTCAACTCAGCTGAACATGAAATTTCACTTGGTTATAAAAATCAAAATACCAACAATTAAAACTTTTTTCATGCTCAGCTCAAATGAGCATGCACAGCTGAGTTGAGCATGAAAAAGTTTTAAAAAATTGTCAGCATTTTAAGATTTATAAGGAAAATAAATTTCATGCTCAACTGAGTCGAGCATGAAAAATGTTTTATAATCTCGGGGCCTGGTGCACTGGAACACCTAAACTCTGTACATGTTAATGACGTCATTCTAACTTGTTTACAATCAAATGTGAAAATATCAAATATGTCATCTTTACATGTGTAGCTCTCGATGACTTTTAATTCTTGTTACATCACAGATATCTCAGATATTATCAGCAAGTGCACCAGCGGTATGAAAACAACAGTTTCTTCGGTATCACTTGGTAATTTTTACTGCCATTTTTTACACGAGGACGACTGTTGTCAATTCCTAATTGCTTTCCTGCACAACCCATCCCCTACTGAAAAGGAAAGAATGTGCTACTTTTGTAGTAGACCCCTTTTTAAAAGGGAGCTTACAACATTTTTTATGGAGTTGTCTCCCTTGAAAATGCATCAATTCCCTAAATGTTCGACTGTTTTAATTACACCTGAGCTCTATTATTCGTATTTAGTAGGGAAAAAAACCTTTGGTTATTTTTACACTTCGTATTCTGGATAAACATTTCAGCAGACGACATTTTGAAATATTTTCTTATTTTTCCTAGAAAATAGGATTTGATATTTCATGCAATTTGTCTCCTTAGTAGACAATTTGTAAGTAGACAATTTTCATGAAATGTCAAATCCTATTTTCTGGAAAAATAAGAAAAATATCATCAGTTTGTCGTCTACTGAATTAGCCCATATCATGATAAATCTTAATCCATTAGCCTAGCGTCCCATAAATGGGACATTGGCAAACTGTGTAAACCCAGAGCAGACGCCGCAGAACGCGGCGTCTGATCAGGGTATACACTGTTTGCATTAAGTTAAAACAGTTTCTTCATAATATGGTAATGAAAAAAACTAACCAGACACCCCAGTATAGGAAATGGACATGTCCAAAGAGTGAAGATAGAAGAGTCTATTCAGTATAAATGGGTTAAGGATAAAACTATTTTTATCAGCTGAGAAAAACAGATCAATAATGCCAGTCTAACGCATACACCATAGTTACCCAAGGTATTCTGGCAGACAGGCCTGAGCAAACAGTGTAGACCCAGATCAGACGCCACGGAGCGCGGCGTTTGATCTGAGCCTACACTGTTGCTAGTCACAACATATTAAAAACATCAAGATCGAGTAAAATCAACTTGTTTAAATTTTTGTAGATATACATGTTGTTAGATTAAAATATTTTATTTGAATAAATCACAAAAAGAACTCATGCTGAACTCGGCGTCTGATTAGGTCCGACACTGTTTGCCACTCAGTCAACATTTTAGACACATCAAAATGGAGTAAACTTCCTTAAGATTTGGGAGATATGGTTAGTTTAGATTAAACATGTTGTCTTATAGGGATGAAAACACAAGTTATTTCAACTACATTGTATTAGATAAGCCTCCCCCTACACAGAAAAGGTGATGGTAAAATAGTGGTTACATAAAACATGTTAAAATTATTTTTTTTCTACTATACAACAGTACATCGCTTCCCTCGTCTGCATACTGGGACTCCGCAGCCTAACGATTTTATATTTTACGTGTAACTATTTGGTTCTTTAATATATTTCAGAACAGCTACTTCTTTCTGATATTCGTGTCATTGTCAAGATTGAAATTTCCATTTATTAACACATCACGTTTAAAGTTAGGTAAAATCGTTAAGACAATCAATTAAATGATTTCTTTGGACAGTATGCTGAGAGCAATCAAAGAAGTAGTGTTCAGCGTTTTCGAATACAACCTTAAGATATGGATAGGAGATATCCCAGCTAGCATTCTTCATAAATCTACAGTGGGCCGTTATCGGCCCGTCAGCTACCCTGACGGGCCGATAACGGCCCGCTGTAGATTTATGAAGAATGCTGACTGGGAAGGTATAAGAATACGGTAAAAAGTCTTCGCTGTGAAAAAATACTTCGCGGTACAAACAGCCTATATTAGAACATCCTGTTCTTCTGCACAGTCTAGTCAAGGTCTTTCTTACTTTGGAGAACGTGTTTCATTAATCTTTAATTCGCAAAGTCTTTCACGCTTTAAAAAAAAACCTCGGTTATCCAATTCACACAGGCCCAAACATTTAAGGAGAAAACATTACTTATTATTTAGTCTTTTATTATTATTATTATTATTATTATTATTATCGACAGCAAAACGAGTGCAAAACCGAAGTATAAATCGTGCTTTCCACGTCTCAAAACTATAGCAAAGAAATTTAAAGAGAATAAACTATATATTAGTGACAACAAAATTAGGAAATTGTAAAACACATATGAATCAAACCTTTTTATTTCCATGTTTGCTTGTTGATGAACATTTTCCAAAAGTAATATGATCAACATGCTAGCATGCTGGGTAAAACGTTCAGCAAAAGGCAGTTTGAAATACTCTTTATATATATATATATATATTTTTTTTTTTCAGAAAACTGGCTCTGTCATTACCTAAGAGACAATTTGCATGAAATGTCGAAGTCAATTTTGTCTGGGAAAATTAGGAAAGTATCGCCAATTTGTCATCTGCAGGATTTGCATGTTACGTAAAAGTTTCAGTAGACGACATCATGAAATATTTTTTCCAAGAAAATTGGCTTTGACAAGTCAAAGCGTATTTTCTAGTAAAATATGAAAACTATTGTCAATTTGTTGTCTGCCGAATTTGTCTATAAGGTGGAAAAGGTTAATACAGAATTTGCTAGAAATATAAAAAAGCAATCATGAACTTGCAAGTTCTATCATTCCATAGTCTTGTATATTATATCCATGTTTTCACTTTACAGAATGAGGGAACAGGGGCGGGCGGTATACATTAACGTAACGACACTTAGCAAAAATTTATGCTTTGGATAAGATAGCTTCAAAGAACCTTTTTCATTAAAATCGATTATGATGTCTTCAGAAATGTTGAAGCATAACTTGAGAAAGGACATATTACGTTAATAACAATGAAAGCCCAATTAATTTATTCATTCATTGGTACAGACTGTTCTTGGTCTGTGTCATCAGCCTACGATATCATTGGGTGTTATACCTAGAATATATATCAACGAAGATCGCAGGGCATGGTCAGACCGTGGAAATGCATTGGCTTATCTAGGCTTTCGCTGTTGGCATACAAGACAGGGGGTGGTTCTTATGTTTCGGTTGGAGATTTCAGCTTGTTTTATTTCAACATTTGTCACATGACAAAATCAAGGGAAAGGTTTATTGCAATGAACGCCAAATCTAGTGAATAATGTCTTCAAGCATCGCCGGAGTCTTCATATTATCAAGGGGAGTGGCGTACACTGCGCAGACTTTCCGTCAGTTTTACAACGCAGGCAATATATGACGTCCTGTTTACTTCCTTGCACACCAAGCCACTTTGGAATCTGAGGGGTCTACTCTAAAAGGGGAAAAAATTCCCCCATAGAAAAGGGGTTTATTCTACAAGGAAATACTTTTCTCCAAAGGGTCTGCTTCAAAAGGGAAGAATTTGCTCCCATAGGGAGCAAATTCTTCCCTTTTAGAGTAGACCCTTTTCCGCAGGAAGACAAAACAATTTTGACAGAGCTAACACTTGTGGAAGATGGGTTGCAAAGGTACAAATCCAATTTCTTTATTTTTATGCTTTGAACGTCCCATTTTGATCGGTGCAGTTCGCATTTCGCTCAGTACCAGACAGCTTAACTGATCTAATGAACAGAAGTAGTTCCAAAATGTACAAAAAAGCATTATACTTTGTGCGGTGTTGATTGCAAAATGTAAAAACATATTTGCATGTGATAGATGTCAAAATAGTGACTGAAAACGAAATAAATAATAAAAGGTCTCTTTGAAATACAGACAATGATTTTTTTTACAGATTGACGACAATGAGAACTCACCTTACACCCTGTAACCCCATGGGTAGCCAATTCTACCTTTGCAAAGTTGCCTTTGCCCAGGGTAACCCCATCCATAACATAGCGGCCTAAACATTGTATCTTTTTCCCCATGATTTCCGCATTACCCTTAATATCTTGCTCCACGATGACAGAATAATAATCCTTCCATAATCCAGAACCGCGAAATCTACTAACTAATCACCGAAAACAAACTGATCTTTAATCACACTTCATCATGGTTGCTTAATCCAGTTTGCTGAAATATAAAATTGGGGATTCATGTCTAGCGGCGCATATCGCTCCTGGCTCCTCTGTAGCGGAGACGAAAATGGCGGTCAATTCCTGTCCAATGAAAATATGCCTTTTGCAAACGACATAAAATCGAATCCACCATAAACAGAAGCTTCGAATTCATTACTGTAAGCCGTTTCGTTAGCCAAGATGAGATGCGATAAAACACATTTTCCTATTGATAATTGTTTGCGATATCACTAAAATTATTTCAAACAGAGCCTGTTATCAAAGCCCCGATATCCTGAAACCAGAGCTCATAATGAAATACCAATGTGCTTGCTCCAAGAGCAGACGACAGCATTCGGACCCGTAATTTACATTAAAATTGTGACGTTAACTTTTGGATGCATCAGTAAAAAAGAGATATGATCTTGCCAATGAAATTTCCATCCATATAGAGAAAGCATCACATGCCATTCCATAGAACACCTAAATCAATAAAATTATGTATCTGAATGTATTGAAGAGATGTTGTGTTCTACGTCACCAATCTACCATGTTTCCTCTGCCTGGCTTGTATTGGAAATCATATATACCAATAGCACAAATAATCCATACGTATCATCCAATAAAGACTGTCACGTGAGCAAAACGTCATGACAGTTTCATTAAATTAGATATTCTAGGCAGAATGACACGTGACTTTGTTGCTATAGCGATTTCATTTCATTTGGATCGATCAGTGCTTCGCCGTAATTGGAAGCAGCTATGCAGAGACAGCCGAGGTTTCCGAATCGATCTGTCCCAGACTACAAAAAGGCGCGAATCAAATTGCAATATTTTCGACATTTTAATGTCAGACTGCCATAAATGATAATATGTTTTTTCTATAAAATTCCAGAAAAATGGCGATATAATTATACATCCACGTGGGACGCGACAATACAATGTCATGTAGAATGCTGCAGACTAATGACAACAGATCTGAAAATTATAGAACCTATATATCGGACAAGGGTCACGGTTGTTTTGTTTTGTCTGCCTTTTTTTATCCTCAACTTTTACCATTCTCTGGGCTAATTCCTCAGACGACAAACTGACGATATTTATGTATTTTTTCCAGCAAATAGGCATTGACGTTTCATGCAAAATATCTTCTTACCGTATTCACCGTAAGTATTCGGACAGACAGGCCTGAGCAAACAATATAGATCCTCGGGTAGTTGCAGAATTTGAAGACCACGTACCAACTATGAATCACATTACGAGAAGACTACAAGTGGCTGTTCAGGGGGTGGTGTCCAGGATTATTTAATAGGACGTTCAAAATTTACAAGGGTGGTTGAATTGATCCAGTTACCCTAAGTATTAGAACAGAAAGGTTTAAGCAAACAATACAGACCCAGATCAGACGCCGCAAAACGCGGCGTCTGATCAGGGTCTATACTATTTGCCACTCATCCAGCAATTTTAGACACATTCTTAGCTAATAAAATGATCTTGTTGAACGTTTTTAATTATAAGCTAAAGAGTAAAGTGAGCTAATATTTATTAGAGTAAATATGGTTTAAAAAAATAATCAAATTCAAAATTTCTAAAAATGAAATTTTGAATCAAACGGGGGTTCGACGGAACCTACCCCCACCCCCACCCCCACCCCCACCTCCACCCCGCCCCTCTCGCCCCCTTCCCCCCAGCCCTGGATCTGTCCCTGCTGTTGCATTTTGGCAACTACTGGTGCGAAAAGACAACAAAGATATCTTTATAGATGACGTGACCGCGTTCGAGGTCTGGATGTACTTGTTAGATTTTCTGCCATTTTTGACAAGGAGGACAACTTTTGTGACTTCCTGTTTGCTCTTTTGCACATCAATCCCTTTTTGAAAATATGTTTACTCAGAAGGAAAAAAAATTGCTTGGTGGGGTAGGATTGGGTGGTATATAATGCAGTTCATACGAAGGCATATATATAGAAAATTGTCTCATTTGCATTATATGAAACAGAATACAGTCGAACTTCAATGGCTCGAACATCTTTGGGACCATAGAAAATTGTTTGAGACATGGGTAGTTCGAGCCACTGAGGGTTAATAATGGCACCAGTTCCGGAAGAAAATGACGATAATTTAGGGAAATCTTTTCGATTTTCTACACAATGATTGTATGTCTCGATGAGGCGATTCTAATGAGTACACGCAACATACAATTCCATGATAAAATAAGAAAAAATCCCTAAATATTTGTTTTCTTGAGCTATTGGAAGGTTTTTGTAGGGACTGAAAAAAGAGTTCGAATCATCCAGGGTAAACGAGCCATCCGTGTTCGAGCCATTGAGGTTATACTGTATGTATAAGCATTCAATATTGGGATACCTAAATTCTTTCTTCATACTTGTCCTAAAAACTTAACAAATTCGTTTTACGAGCTCTCAATGTATTCGAAAAAATGCTGGGCTGACAGGCAAACAGTGTAGACCCTGATCAAGCGCCGCATAAAGGCATCTGATCTGGGTCTACACAATTTGCACATGTTTGTCAATCCCGATACTTAGGGTTATTATGGTAACATAATGCTTGACTCACCTTACACTCCGGAATTGCAATAAGATTATCTTATATGATAGCATGTCATAAGAATAAGAATAATACAGAATCGGGCCGCGTCATGAAAAACGAAACAAAAAGAAAGAAAAAAAAAAACGTGTCTTTGAGATTTCCGAACAGTAAAAGTCCAGGGCCTAGTTGTTCAAAACTAACGATGTCGTTAGTTAACGTATCGTTAAAGCTTTGATCATCAAATATGGCTTATATGCTAATATTTTTGCTGGAAAAACTACTCACATTTTTTCAGCAAAACTACCTGTGAATTAGATATTGTACTTACTAGAAAAGTAAACATTTTGACCTCTAACGAACTCGTTAAGCTAACGATGCTTTGAAAAACTGGGCCCTGATAAACCAGCGAAGCCGCACAATCTGATAAGGGTTTTCGCTGTGTTCCCAGCGAAGACTCAAATCAGCTTGCCTATCCGCGCTGTCTGATCAGAGTCTCCGTTGCCCTCATGAAAAAACACTGCATTCTTGGCTATCCACAATGCTCCCAGTGAAGATTCTGATCAGCCTGCGCGAATGCGCAGGCTGATCTGAATCTTCGCTGGGCGCACATGTCCGAAGGTACGTTTTCTGATGTTGCGGTTCAAATGAAAATATATAAATTGGCTGCAATGCTAGAGTCTTTATATCTGGACAAATAAGGCCCAGATCAGACTGGGCATTTACGTAATCTGATCAGGGCCGTCATTTCCTTCCTCCACCTTACGGAATAGATATACAGCCGAACTTCGATAGCTCGAACACTCGTTTTTGAGCCCCTATGAAATTCTTTCGATGGCTCAAGAAAAGAAATGTTTATGGAAATTTTCTTATTATATCATGAAATTGTATGTTGTGTGTACTCATTAGAATCGCCTCATCGAGGCGATTCTAATGAGTATACTCAACATACCATTATTGTCCAGAAGATCGAAAAAAAAAATCCCTAAATTATTGCCATTTGCTTCCTTATCTGGTCGTCATGATTAACCCGCAGTGCCTCGAACTACTCATATCTCGAACAAATTTAATGTTTGAGCCATGGAAGTTCGACAGTATATTGTAGAATTTATCAACCTACAGGTCCTGGTTAGACTTCTATAACCTGTTGATCTGCTTAAATCCCGCTGGATGAGTGGCGAACAGAACAGACACTGATCAAGGTCTACATTTTTGCTCAGGCCTGTCTGTCTGAATACCTAATGCGAAGACGGTAAAAATAAGAAAAGTATAAATAAAACGCAAATTAAATATGATGTGACTCCGGTGTGCCACACGTCGCCTGACTGAATTGCGTGGCAGTATTGCATGCAGCTTCAGATATCATTCCATCCGATGTATACATGTTTTTAAAGTATAGCTTAATATATCGAGCAGCAACACTCCGATCATTCCCGTTGTTAATTACAGCTTGTAAGATTTGATGTTGACACAGTTATTATTTTTTGGTTTAAACCCCCACAGAGGAATTGTTTAGGAGGAGTATCTGGGGATAATTATGGGATAATTTTCTCCAGTTCTCCATAAAAAGATATGTTGTGGTTACTCATTAGAAGTGCCTCTGTGTTTTCCATAAAAAACATATGTTGTGGTACTCATTTGAAGCGCCTCGCCGAGGCGCTTCAAATGAGTACCCACAACATATGTTTTCATGGTGAAATAAGAAAAGTTGTCACTGAATTATCACCAAATATTCCTCCTAAACAATTCCTCTGCCCCACCCCGCCCCCATCCCCCTCCAGTAGTTTTCTTACTGACCATTCCAAGGCGGTTCCTCTGTTGCAGTTCTTTGTTCGTGTGTGAACGGTTTCATAGTGGCGTTTGTTTGTCATTATTTGTTCCTCATCTCTCCTTCTTTTGGTGCCACAGGAGTGATGTGCTTTAGAATTGTGGCATTTCCTTGAGGCTTGTTTGTAGATACTTTCAGCTGAAAAAAAAAATGTTAGATCATCATTATTCTTGAGTCGATCTCCGCTTTCAATAATCGGAATGCACAGTGAATTTCGAAAAAGATGGGTTAAAGGGGAATGCACCCTGATAAAAAAAAACAACATATATTTCACAATAAAAAGCTTAACAAACGGTAAAAATTGATACAAGTTTGATCAAAATAGGTCAAGAAATAACAGTTATTGTTGTTTGAAGGATTTAACATGGCCGACATTGGCGCCGCCATTTTGAATATTTAATGAAATTTCAAAATTTTTTAATTTCAAAATTCTGCATTTTAATTACGCATATTTTTTAGGGTTGTGTGACGTCACAAAGCCTAAAAATGACGACCTACATAACAGTTAAATGTTTTAACTTCAATAACAATTAACTTTCTTATTTGCTGGTTGATTTTGATCAAACTTGTATCAAATGTTCGCTTTGGGAAGTTCTATCCTGATAGACATACATTCTTTCTGTACTGCCTTTCCCTTTAAGGTGGGGGTGGGGGAGGGGGGCAATTGTATTCTTTCATCTGTTAGCAAAGTACTGAAGTGTCCTTGAAACGCATATCTAAGAAAACGGACCATGCACTGCTGCAATAACTGGTTATAACTTGAAATCAACATTATATAAATTACATACGAGCCACAACATGAAATGCGAAGTCTGAACATGACCATTACAATATTCTATCGGTTCCAGTAATTCTCTACACTGTACAATCTGACCAAGGACTTCGTCGTCCGTACATGCGCTAAGGGTGGTTTTCTCAGGGCAAAACTCATATATTGTGCATATCGTATTTACCCTAAGTATTCGAGCGCCTTAACGCCTTACCATACTTGTCGTAAAGTTTGAACCAGCCCATTTTACAAGCTGTAGATATGCTTAAACCTTGCTGACTGAATGACAAACAGTGTAGACCCTGATCAGACGCCGCATTCTGCGGCATCTGATCTGGGTCTACACTGTTTGCCTAAGCCTGTTTGTCGAATATTACGGTATATACGGTACGGCTGGAGATTTGGCCAGTATACTTGATAAGAGATGAAGCAATTTTCAATAAACAATATTTCTGGCTGAAAAATTAATAATTGTTTTGGCACGAGGAAAAAAAATGTTTTCATGCAGAAATCCAATCGGACTAGTTTCTGTGCTCGCTTAAGGACCGTTCTGGCACTTTAGAAATTATAAACCGACCGCAGACACTGACAATACAATCTGGTGTTACCAATAATTGTCTGCATTCCTAGAATATAGTATTATTTCGTTCTAGAAAATTATTTTATGTCCCGAAGTTATATGTAGTTCGGACTCTAGTACTCAGTTTTTGCTAACCCCAGTATCGGAAAGATAAACGATTTATTTCGATATAGGAAGAAAGCTTGGACATGTCTGTATATAAAACAACTGTATAGCATATATGTATACATTACATTTCGCGAAAACTTGCATGCTTCTATGGAGGCTCAGTTGATACTTAACAAATTCTTATTGTACAAAACATTGTATATTCAGGTTGCAATCATAAAAAAAGAAAGAAAAACTGCTCAAAACAGAAAGCAGAATGTTCATTGTTTCATGCAAACATGACGTCATTAGTGACACCACGGTTGTTTTCCGCATTTAAGGAAGAGTACCCCGTTTTCCTTTCTGACATCAATTTTTGGATTTCGCATGCAAACTGCGTTTCAAATAAACCTTCTACCGTTTTCTGTAGCCTTTATTAGAAGGTAAACAGAAATGGATTAACACCAAAAATGTTCGAGGTTTCGTCCAATATGGCCGCTACAATAAACCTATAAGAAAACGTTTGATTGCAAATTTTATGACACCAATTTGAAAGACACATTTTACATTTTACCAGACATCTTTAGGGCGTTCATGCTTTTTTTTTTTTTTTTTTTTTTTTTTTTTTAATAAAACATATTCGTATAGAACACTGTATTGTACTTACGTAAGTTTTAAACATGCATGTTGAGGGGAATCGCCGCGCATTTCTTCATGTCCAT
This sequence comes from Anodontia alba, assembly GCA_964016985.1. Classification (NCBI taxonomy): domain Eukaryota; kingdom Metazoa; phylum Mollusca; class Bivalvia; order Lucinida; family Lucinidae; genus Anodontia; species Anodontia alba. Next base: position 18,661,747 of record OZ024825.1, read on the forward strand.
AATTTCAAAACCTTTGTTGACGAACTATTCTGGCTAAGAATGTATGAAGGCCAAACATAATAACTGACGTAATTTCCGCAAACTAAAATTTCATCAAAATTCCATAAAATACACACCGTTTTACAAAACGCGACAAGAATTTTAAACAATCAGTGCTAATTTATATTCAGGCATTAACTGTACTGATTAATTAATTGGGTATATACTTGGTGAAGTTTACCTGTAAGTAAAACATGTATACTGTACGCTCAAAAGAAGTTACAGTTGTTTGGCTAAACTCTAAACCAGCATCATGCAAAATGCATGCGTTTCTCCAAAATGCAATTAGTTTCGCATTGTTATATCCTAGCTTGATACATACAAAAATTCAGCCGTATATCTTTCCGATACTAGGGTTACGTTTTTTTTTTTTTTTTTTTTTTTTTTTTTTTGGGGGGGGGGGGGGGGGGGGGGTTTGTTGTTTTTTTTTTGTTTTTTTTTTTTTGCACGATACAGGATTTGAGAAACCTGACTAATGATATTTAGCCCTGTTATGAGAACATTCCTAATTGCATATGCGGTCAACGAAGATCAGATTAGCCTGCGCATTCGCGCAGGCTGACTTGAGGTTATCACGTAAATTTTGTCATCATTTCTGACCCCCACCCCTAGTTGCCCCTTTTTACCATATAAGATGGTAAATTGGGGAGTTGGCGAAATTTTGAATAAATGAAGCATTTCTTTTTATGGCTGTGTTTAAAACGTAAAAAATAATGTATGAAACATATTTTGTTTATTAAACCGCCCAGTGAGCCTAAAATCGCACAACCACATCAGAAAGGTTCCGAAATTGAACGCTTAGACAAATCTGCTGACTACAAAAAAAAAAAAAAAAAAAAAAAAAAAAAAAAAAAACAAACATTTAAAAGTATTTTTTTTCTTATTTTTACCCAGAAAATAAGACAATATCGCGAATTTTCATCCGATGATTTAGTTTAAAGAGCGTTCAAGCTTCAGTATACAAGTATTAGCTTTAACAAATAGCTTGATTTACGCTTAGCACACACAGTGTAGTGTGCTAAGCCATCATGAAAACATACGTATATAATTTTGACCCCATTAAACCCCATTTTTATATAGTAAAACTGGGGTTTACAGGGGTATACATGATTTTTCTAATTTCTGATCAAAACATAGATTGTGGTACTTGTTAGAACCGCCTCGGCGAGGCGGTTCCAACGAATACCCACAATCTATGTTTTGAGCGGAAATATGTAAAATATCAGAGTTTTTTTTATCTGAAAACTTTCAGGTTTTGGAGGTGAAATTTCCTATATTTTTAATAGGCTTGTTTTCGTAACGGTAGACCAAGTTTGTTTTTGTTGTTTTTTTTTGTTTTTTGTGAAAGTTGTTACTTGGTTATAATAACGTTAAGCAGTCCATGGAAAAGAGCATTGGACGAGTCCATAACATTTCCCAGCGTGCTTCTGGAGCACTGGCAAACTCTTATGTGGTGGAACACATTGTCCATTTACAAAACTATTCGCTGATCTAGAAATGCTCGACTGCCAGTAGACTGATCCACTAGGCATGTGCTGTTTGCATAACAGAATGAATGACCCTTTTACTGGGGCGTGTTTTGAAAATATTTGCCTCAGTTGGCAAAACTAGCGACACCTTATCGCATATGCTAACGACGTAGGCCTGCCCAGATCTGTCCAGGTTATAAAACGTTTTCCGTACTCAACTCAGCTGAGCATGAAAGTATGTCTGCTAATAAATATGAAAATGAAAATAGTTGGCATTTTCTTGAGAAAATTTCATGCTCAGCTATGTTTACCAAGAAAGAATTTGCAATCATTAGCAATTTGAGATTTATTAGCAGGATAAATTCCATGCTCAGCTGATTTGAGCTGAGCACGAAAAAACGTTTTATAACCCCGGGGGGCCAGGCCAGAGCTCAGGTAGTTTGCCATATGAGCCACCTCATGACAAAACCAACAAAATGGATGTGCGCCCAGCGAAGACTGAGATCAGCCTAGGCATTCGTCCAGTCTAATTAGAGTCTTCGCTGTCCGCTCAGTGGATAGCTAAGGACCCAAGCTTTCTTCATGCGGACATCGAAGACTCTGATCAGACGTGGCGGATACCCTGGCTGATCTCAGTCTTCGCTTGGCGCACATGCCATTTGTTGGTTTTGCTATGAGATGGCTGTTATATATGTAGACTTTAGAGGACGCAAATCGCCTGTACTTATACTACCGCACTGTGCGGTCAGTTGTTTTGTTGTTGTTGTTTGCAAAATTACTGGAAATAAATAATGGTAAAAGAGCTCTTGGGGCGTGGGGGTAGAGCCATTTCTTTATTACTTATTTTGTACTGAAGTTTTTTTTAATGAAATTTTATATGATTACCTTTCAGAAAAACAAAACAAAAAAAAAAACAAAAAAAAAATAAAACAACAACAAAAAAAACAAAACATGTTCATCTTATGTTATGTGTTCTGTATACTCAACTGATATCTGTTTCTAAATTGTTTTGCCTCCCTTCTGAAAAGGGGTCTACTCTTAAAGGGAAGAATTTGCTCCCCTTGGAAAGGGTCTACTCTATATGGAAAGAATTCACTCCCCTTGGAAGCAATTAAGGGGAGCAACTGTTTTCCTTTTAGACTAGACTTCTTTTCATAAAGGTGTCAAAGAAAACATATAGGAACTCACAGAAGTTGTCTCCCGTGTACAATAACGGCAAATTAACCAAATGTACATTCACCATAAGTAATAAGTACCTTTCCGAAATATATCATTTTGTATGTGGTATTATACGTTTTTCCGTGATACACGCTTGTCTGGCTCTTTCACTTTTCGCACTTGATTGAAGAAGTCTCTTTTTATGAAAGAGGTCTAGGCTTGGCCTTCTGTTATCATATGATATGCAACGCACAAAAAGTGTCCTTATGCAGATAACGGACAACGGAGGCCCAGATCAGCCTGCGCATTCGCGCAGGCTGATCTGGGCCTTCGTTGTCCGCTTACAAATTCAATGGAATTTGTAATATATGTCGACGAATAGAGGATGCTCAGATCAGACTGCACGGATGCGCATGCTGGTCTGAGCCTTTGCTGTTCGCATATGATATAAGGGCCTTTTTCACATGTTGCGCATTATATAAGCTTTGACACGCAAAACATGGAACCTAAGAGCATATAAGAATAGTGAAGGCCCAGATTAGCCTGAGCATGCGCAGTCAGAAGTAGGTTTTTGTTAACCATCAGGAGGAAGTCTGGGTACTGCATAGCCTTCACAGATCAGCAACTGAACTGGGTCATCTTTGTCCAATAATGAACCTCAAAGTGAGAGCATATCTTTTAACATGCGCTCTCAGCAAATACTCAGATCCGCCTGTGCATCTGTGCTACCTGATCAGTCTTCGCCGGGCGTTCTGTGGATAACAAAGCAGCAAAGGCTTCTTTAGTGTATGATCGAATATGCATTCGCGCTGTCTCATTACGAAAACACGCCTATTCAAATATATTGAAAATTTTACAACCAAAAAAGGAAAATATTCAGATAAAAAAATTCTGATATTTTTCATATTCCTGCTCAAAATATAGATTGTGGGCACTCGTTAGAACCGCCTCGGTGAGGCGTTTCTAACGAGGACCCACAATCCATGTTTTTGGCAAAATAAGTAAAATAATGTATACCCCTGTAAACTCAAGTTTTACTATATAAAAGTGGGGTTTAAGGGGGTCAAAATTATATAGGCGTGTTTTCGTGATGGATCTTAAATTTTGCTTGGCTATATTACCTCAGGTTGCGGTTAATTTGAGTTCACGCCTATTTTGCGTGACACGACAGTACAATTTCTTTGGCTATCTCATCAACGTGAGATAGTGTGCGCCCAGCGAAAACTCGGTTCACTCAATCTGATTAGAGTCTCCAATGTCAACCTGAATAGGCCTTCGAACCTTGGTTATATAGAGTACCCAGCAATGCTCCTGATCAGGCTGGCCTGTCTTCTTGTCCGAAGTATTCATATACAGTCGAACTTCAATGGCTCGAACATCTTTGGGACCATGAAAATTTGTTCGAGACATGGGTAGTTCGAGCCACTGAGGGTTAATCATGGTGACAGGTCAGGAAGCAAATACCGATAATTTAAGGACTTTTTTTTTATTTCCTTCACAATAATTGTATGTTGCGTCTACTCATTAGAATCGCCTCGATACAATTTCATGATAAAATAAGAAAATTTCCCTAAATATTTGTTTTCTTGAGCTGGTAGAAGAATTTCATAGGGACTCAAAAATGAGTTCGAATTAGCCATGGTAAACGGGCCATCGGTGTTCGAGCTATTGAGGTTTTACTGTACAATGGAACTTCCAGTAAAGGCTACCTATCAGCAACGGCCATCTTATAAATGCCATTTTTCTGATATCCCAAAGTACAGTTTTACTATATAGTTAATCTGTCTATAACGGTCGACTCACTATAACAAAAAGGATGCTGTTGGAAGTAGGGTAGGTTGCACTTTATGCTTTTAACTTTATTGCTTGAGTTTCAACATGCAAGAAAATCCGTTAATGCATAGGGCAATGAAGGACAAATCAGTCTGCACATTCACGCAGTCCTCTGCATACCGTCTTTACCCTAAGTTTTCGGACACCTTAGCTCCTTACCATACTTGTTCTAAAAGTTTAACCAGTCCGGTTGACTATCTGTTGACGGCAAGCTATTCAACCTAAGACGGTTGCAAGCCAAAACCAAGGCGTAGCTAAAATGTTGGGTGGGCTTCTCCTTGCTGATAATATCGCAAAAAAAATGCCTCGACAGAGAGAAAAAATGCAAGAAGGTATCGGTTTCATAAGCTTGTGACATCTATGATATCGCAGTCAGCACCAAAATGACAGAGGTTGTGCACCAAACTGCACCTGAAAAGTCGTACAATGAGCCCGTCATCAAACTGAAAGGACAAAAACTGCACGTTCTTGACAAATTGACATGTTTGGGAAGTACTCTGTCAAGAGCTGTGCACACTGATGATGAAGAAAACCAAATGACTGCCAAATCCATTGCAACATTTGGCAGGCAATATAGAAATGTCTGGGATCGAAGTGGAATTAGGCTGAATAGAAAGGAAACATTCTATAGTATCTAATAATTCTGTTTGCGGACAACGAAGGCCCAGGTCAGACTGCGCATACGCGCAGTCTGACCTGGGCCTTCGCTGTCCGAAAATGATCAGAAGGCAAATTTTCGCTTGGTGAAATTCTCTAAAGCTGCTACAATGCAAACACTATTATATGCATGCGAGACCGAGACAGTTTACTAGCGTCATGCTAGAAGGCTTTACCACTTCCACACCAGCTGTCTGAGGAAACTCCTAAAGGTCAGGTGGCAGGACATCTGAGGATGGGCTGGACATGTCGCCAGAATGCCAGATGAACTCATACCAAAGAAAATCTTCTACGGAGAACTTTAGGTAGGAAACCTTTCCTATGGTTGCCAGAAGAAACAATACTGCAAGGATACGCTAAAAGCCTCCCTCAAGTACTTTAACATTCACCAGAGTCCTGGGAAGAGACTGCAGATGACCTATACTTTGTTCGTACCATGTCATTTTGTTTTTATTTCATTTCGTTTTATTCCGTTTCATTGCTTTTGTTTCGGTTCCACTCCGTTCGGTTTCGTTCCGTTTCTGGTTTTAGGGGAACCCATTCTTACCCAGCTGTAAGAGAAGAACATGAAGTGTTTGCAATGAAATCGAATACTTTAGAATTCTTAGGAAAAAAGGATGAGCGTCTTTGAATTTATGACTGAGAATTCTTTGAAAGCTACAGATTCTCGAGTAGACGTAATTTGCATATTTTCTCCTTTACACTGCATGTTGTCATGGAAATAAAACATGCGCCTAGACTTACGAGAATGCGCCTGTTGATCTGAGCGCCTATCCGCGCAGGCTAAGCTGAGCTTTCGCTGGACGCTCTGTTGACAGGCAAGGATTCAATGTTACTCCAAGTGAACCGTGAAACTGATCAGATTGCATAGATACACAGGCTGATCCGACTCTTCACGGGCGCACACGTCAGCAGGTACATTTTCCCGCTTTACAGCACATATGGGCCACGTCAAGTGAAAAAGTGCCTTCTAGCATGCGTAAAATGTGTTGATTCACGTCATCCTGCACATGCGCAAAGTCTCATCCGGGCATTTGCTCCACTGAACATTCTTTGGTACCCAATGATTCTGTTTCCGGACAGCGAAGGCCCTGATCAGACTGCGCATTTGCGCAGTCTGATCTGGGCCTTCGCTGTCTGCACATGACCCGAAGGTTTATTTTCGCCTGGTGGGCTCATATGATGTCTTCGATGTGAAAAGAACGGTATTTACTCTAAGTATTTACTTCTTTTTATATGCAAAATGTTAATACCCTATAACCTGCATAGTGTTGCAACAGCTTTTCGAGACAGTTCGCCTTCTCTGTTTGCTGTGTATTCTCTACTACTCTACCTTACTGGTGCGGATTCAGAAGTGTCTGTGTGTGTGTGAGTGTGTGTGTGTGTGTGTGGGGGGGGGGGGGGGGGGGAGGTGGAAGGGGTACAATCGAACCCCTCTTTCATTCTAATTTTCATTTTCATGGGAAACTTTGGATAAATGTGATAGATTTTGGCTACCGTAATTACCCTATATATTCACTCCCCTGACTCTTTACCTTATACTATTCTTCAACAAGTCCATTTTACTATCTGTGAATGTGTGTAAAATTACTAGGTGAGTGGCAAACAGTGCAGACCCTGATCTGGGTCTTCACTGTTTGCTCAGTTCTGTCTTTCCTAATACATAGAGTATGTACGGTAATTTGATCAAATCGAACCCCCTCTGAAGTCATCCCGGATCCGCCCTGACCTTAACCTTTATGACGAGTGGACTCTCCTACCTCAATACCTTGTTTTGTAAATGTTTGCTGGATAGGAAGTTGCCGACGAAACTGATAAAGTTTAGTCAAAATGCTTTTTTTTTTTGTAAAAATGATATAATTGCTTGCATCTTGCTTGGTGAAGTGAGGTCAATATGGAAGGCTTTCCATAGTTTCTATTCCATGCAAAATACAGTTAACCCTCTTTAAAAAAAACAAGAAGAAGAAGAAGATGATGAAAAAAAACCTCCTTGGACATGTCTTTTTCCAATAAAAGGGTTGTCTGGTTGGTTTTTATAATTACTATGTTTTACAAAAATTCCCTTGTTTAATGCAAACAGTGTAGACACACTGTTTGCCAATTACCCTTTTATGGGACGCTAGGCTTAAATGGATTAACTCAAAACAATCTTATCAAAACAAAACTTATCCTAAAATTTTAATAGGCACATTTGACTCCCTGTCCATGTGTCCAAAACTCGCTAAATGAGTAGCAAACAGCTTATAAGCTGATATGGGGTTCTACACTATTTGCTCAGTCCTACGTGTCCGATTATTCAGGAAAACTACTAAATCATGAATGACAATGAGATTGTGCCTTTCCTCGTCATATAATACATATTCACCATTAATACAAAATGCTTTTGGAAACATGTTCGGGCTACTCAACCAGCGAAGCTCCAAACAATCATATGATACACCATCTGCTATTTGATTACATATAGGTAATTCTGTATCTATCACGGATACGAGACAGCAGGCCAAAAAGCTACAAACCGCTGGTTTGATTCTATAACAACAAAACTGTTGTAAGACATAATTGTTGTTCAATATTTATGATTTTTAAATATTTCAGTTGTCATGATATATATAATACCACCCGAGTTGTTGCAATAAACCAAACATGTTCAGATGACAAATACTTTATTCCCAGCAAACACACAATGTCGCAAAAACTTTGTTACAACGTAGCTGCAACGTCACGACGTTGCAGCGACGTTGTAACGACGTTGTTTCGACGTTGTTATTTGCTGGGATTGATTTGCTCGTCGTTTCTAACTACCTTTAAAGCCGCTTTGAACGTGCCATTTTATAATCAATCTACAAATGGTTTCGCGTGACAAATAGAAATGAAACCTGACATAGATAGAGAACCGTCAAAGGAATACAACTGCCAAGTTTCATTCAGATCGGTCCAGCGACACTTGTCCACTCCTTTCACGTTTAACGATAATGTACATTTATGATTGCTTGTCACTATAGGAAACATACCAAAACTAGATGGACATGTTGTGTGATCACAACTGTGATCATGTATTCTAACATAATATATGAAAACATATTACAACTTTAGTTAAACATACAACATAATCATAATGTCAAAACATACATTACATGTGATCATATTTCACAATTACTTCACAAGTTACTTCAAAAATTACTTCACCTCATCATAACAACTTTTCACGCTGTGGGGATTGTCAGAACCCGCAATCAAAGACTCACCGTGAAATCTCCCATTATAAGACTGTTATCTACGGAAACTTTCACAGAATACATGCATGTCTGACATTCCAAAATTCTCTGAAAATCTTATACAGGTGCAAGGGGTGGGCGGTGGGTAATTTTTGTCAGCAGAAACAAATACTCTTTAAAATATCTGAAATTGATCAATAACATGTCCAAACTCGTTTGGTATAGTGCAGTTAATTTTACCGGTCTTGACATTCTTATGCACAAATTTACACCCCAGTTCAATTCAAACTATACAACGTTGACACTTATCATAAATTGCGCTGAGGTATATCCGCAGCTTTTATTTATGATTGCTTGTCACTATAGGAAACATACCAAAACTAGATGGACATGTTGTGTGATCACAACTGTGATCATGTATTCTAACATAATATATGAAAACATATTACAACTTTAGTTAAACATACAACATAATCATAATGTCAAAACATACATTACATGTGATCATATTTCACAATTACTTCACAAGTTACTTCAAAAATTACTTCACCTCATCATAACAACTTTTCACGCTGTGGGGATTGTCAGAACCCGCCATAAAGACAGATAAATCTAAATCTGGGAGCCTCATTGTCAGTGTAAAACACTACTGAATGGTTTTTCCACAAATGACCCCAAAGTTCCAACGCAATTACTATAGGGTAAAGCTCTAGGAACGTAATATTCAACTCACGCCATTCAATCGGAAAGCGTCCAAATAACCATTTCGTCTTATAACATGCTCCATAACCTAAGGATGCTGCAGCATCAGTATACAACTGCAGTGAGTCACTACGGACTTTCTCTTCATATAAGAAGAACGATTTGCCGTTAAAGCTCGTCAAAAATTCCCGCCAAACTGCAATATCCAGTTTTGCTTCCTGGTCTATTTTAACGAAATGATGCAGTTCTGTCATTCCAATGGAGAGATTTATCAGTCTTCGCAAAAAGGCCCTCCCTGGTTTTATTACCGAACAGGCAAAATTTAATAAACCCAACAGAGATAAAAGTTCCTTTAATGTGCAAGCCCTCTTGTTGCTGAATTCTAATAACATATTGCGCATTTTAATGATTTTATCACCAGGAAGCCGCGCTTCCATGCGATCGGAGTCAAGTGTGATGCCCATAAATTCCATGACAGTAGACGGTGGATATGTTTTATCTGCCGACAATGGAACACCTATCATAGCGCAAATTTCTTGAAAATGTTTAAGAGCTAAAGCTACTTCATCACGCGTCGGGGCAAGGAACAAAAAATCATCAAGGATATGAACTACTGCGCTGCTTCGTCCTTTATTACGAGCGATCCATTCAAGAGCCGAACTGAACTCCTCAAATGTTTTACAACTGGAAGCTGCCCCCATTGCTAAACACCGATCATAATAAATCTTCCCTTTCCAAACAAACCCAGTTAGCGGATATTGGCTTTCAGCTAAAGGAATAATCCGGAACGCATTCTCTATGTCCGTTTTAGCCATGTAACTTCCGCATCCTAATTTCCTTAGATATAAAATTGCATCGCCAATGCTCGCATATGAAACAGATTTAAAGTCCTGAGAAATACCGGCATTGATGGAAAAAGGAGAATGTTTGGGATAAGAAAGGTGATGGATTAAACGAAACTGACCCTGAACCTTCTTAGGTACTAATCCTATCGGAGAAATTTTAAAGTGAACAAAAGGTTCGACACTGAAAGGACCTGCAATACGTCCTTTTCCTAGTTCTTTGGCTAATTTGATATCCACAATGTCTGGATTTTGCTTTGCTGATAGCAATGTTTTTGGATCCCCTTTAACGAGTTCACCAGAAAAATGCATACTAAATCCATTCTTAAAACCTTCAACCAGCCTATTGGTTTTGTCTTCATCATATCCGCTAAGAAAAATTTGTAGCCTTTCCCACGATACCGGGTTGGTAAACACTTTTTTTCATTTTTGAATACTGGCTTTTGAACTTTCCGAGAGCTTATTGTTGGACTGTTGTTTTTTACCCGATTCGAACTGCTTCCCCCCTGCAACAGGGTCTGATCTACGACGCTTAAAACATCTGAACACGGCATGATTTGTGCCTCCGCAAAAGCTGCATGCATGCTGGAACGAACAGCCCCCGCAATGTTCCCCTCTGTTATATTTGAAGCAAACTTTCCGCGATGTTGAAATTGTGCCTTGGAAATCTTGCCTATCTCGAAAGGAAGACTTCTGACTTAAAGATTTAAAATATAATTCATGCTGAATTACCTCCCAAGGCATGTGCGTAGTTTGTCTTCGCTTTCTAAATTGAGTATCGTAATAATGCCAATTTCCATTGGCTTGCGCAATTGATCGCACTGTAGCTGAATATTGCGCCAGAGCCTCCGCTGACTCTGGATATTTGATTCGCATAACTGAGGCGTATTTTGCAAAAGCATCAGTCCATTGCTCAATGGTAATAAAACGCTTACGCTGGTTCGTACTAACAGACGCCCCTGTTTCTGTAAAATGCAACGAAATATTACTTTTTAGGCGCAAGTCATCGTCAAAAACGGTAGACAGCTCTACAAACTCATTAGCCCATATTTTTTCTTTAATTTTTTGACTAACCGTCGTGTGCAAGGGTAGAGCTACAGATGTAAAGGAAGGCTTGTTCTGTGTGTCACCAGAGTGTGCAATATCCAGAGACAATGCTGGAATTGAAATTGAAATCTGATCCCCCGTAATTGTATCGATGCTGTTGTCACCGGTGACGTAACTGACACGTCAGAACCCATAGCCGCACTCACTGATCGTCCCACCGAACTGAGTGAAGGATGTGAAGTATTCGTTGTTTCTCCATGTGTATTAATGTCATCAGCAGACACACGCTGCGGAGTAATGATACCCAGATTACGTAGATGCTCAGTTACTTCTTTCCTCACCGTATTCCCCAACTGAGACACAATTGCAGATGAAATGTTATTAACCAAAGCGTCGACATCCAAAGGCGGTGCGGTATTTAATGCAGCAACTGCGGCGTCATTTGTTGGTGTCCCAGTAGTGGCAGTGTGGGATGCTGTGTGGAATGCAGCAATGGCGGTGTCATTTGTTGGTGTCCCAGTAGTGGCAGTGTGGGATGCAGGGTGCGCCCGCCTAGAGCGCCTCGTTCCCACCTGATAATTCAAACTTGCAGCCTCCACCGTACGCTTTCTGCCTCTCCTTGTATCCATTGTAATGCTAGAAAGCAATAAATATAAAATCCAATAAACATGTCATTTAAACTGAACATTTGCATGTCAATGTCATTATCATCATCATTATCCACATAATCATTGTCAACCTACAACATACTTGCAGTATCAAAATTTCCATATGAACATACTAGGAGATCTCAAATAATATAATATGAAGGCCAATATACTCAATTCCATTAAAATGGTATCAACATGCCGAATTTCACAGCCGCATATCAATATCACTTGTTTGAAATTAAAACTTTGCATATTTTCACTTTATTACAATAATCATATATAAAATTCAAATAAACAAATAAATCGCCATCATCATCATCATCATCATCATCATCATCAAACCCCCGACATATTTTAAGTGCAAAATTTCCATACTGTAATGCTAGGATATCTAGAATTTGCGGCTTGACTAAATCTCAAAGTGTTTATTCACCATACTGGCTTCTCTTCACTGGCTCACTGTAAGGTTCTGAATCTCAATGCGCTAAAAGTCACCACACTGACTTATCGCATAAGCTTCTAACAAAAGCAGGTCATATTTCCAAATAATGGAAACCCAATAGAATACTAAAGCTCATAATGGCTAATCACTAGCTCATTGGAAGCTCCTGAATCTCAATGCGCTAAAAGTCACTACACTGACTAATCGCATAAACTCTGAACAAAAGACAGCTCGCAGTTCTGAGTAACATCCACATTATAAGATACTAATCTCAAAAGTGCTAAGACACCATACTGATTCATGTATAGCTTCGGAGAACAGGCATATCGCCATTCTAAAAAGAAACCCACTGGGTTCTTCATATGCAATTAATTCACTTAATCTGAAAACAAAGTTAAGCTGTAAATATGCATAAAATGATAAAGCTATACTTCGCTATAGTAATATCGTTTTGTACATACATACATACATACATACATACATACATACATACATACATACATACATACATACATACATACAAACAACACGCATGACTGCATACATACAAAAGAACCAACCACATACATACAAACATATATTCAAACAACATAACATAACAAACATGCGTGCAAACATACAAATATGCATACTAATACATACAGACATACATACAAATGCAAAAAAAACAACAAAAAAACATACATACATACAAATAAAACATACAAACAAACATGCAAACAAACGATCTAAAAAGATACACACCTATATGCACACAAACACACATTAACCTACACATACAAAGAAACAAAAACAAAATAGAATACACACAAAATCATGTATACATACAAACATACATACAAACATGCATGTCACAAAACATACATACACATACAAACAAGTACCCAACAATCATACATACACTTACATGCATGCACCCATACATACATACATACATACATACATACTAAATAAACATTTAACTCCCCTGAAAATAATAATGGTCTAAAGCTCATCCACGGCTGTCTTTATGGCGAGTCGAACCGAATGATAAAATCTCTTCTGGCCCAGCAAATTCAGATGAATGCCATCTCCACTAAACATTTCCTGAGCGGACCCAAAAATTCTCCTGTGACGCCATATCCTAATTCTATAATCATGCTCAACTAAAGTCGATAAAAGGCGCAGAGTATTTGTTCGTCGCAGGTCATAAAGCTCTGCCGAAATATGCCTTGGTGATTTTCTTGTAAAAATCTCACAAATATAGACCCGACGGACGTTAAAGTCATTTAGCAGCTTTGTTGTGATATCTTCCAGATCGCTGGCGATTGCCAGGCACTTCCAATTCTCCGCTACATGGTCAACCGCATTCTCCCCAGCCTGTATAAGAGCCGCACTGTCAACATCATTTCCCCACAACTGTATCACCACAATATCAGGATTAAAGTCCCGTAAAAAGGGGGCAATCGCTACATTAAAACGGTTCAGATCCAACACTTTCCATCCGCCTGTTCCACGAAATTTTACCTGGCACTGAGACAGATCGAAGTTTCTTTTCAACTCAGCTTTACGTCGGTCCCGAATATCAAGGTCCAGACGTCTGATAAAACTATGCCCTATCAAGGCCACTTTTGGCAAGGGCATATATGTAGGTCATAAATTACACGCGTGATGCATAAAATATAATGCTAAAAATACCTCGATCCTAGCACAAAACAGCAAAACCACAAATATCTATTCACATTTCACACTCCATCAGTCCAAAATTATAAGATTTTGGATATAATTGTTTGTCCGCTAATTTTTGTCAGCAGAAACAAATACTCTTTAAAATATCTGAAATTGATCAATAACATGTCCAAACTCGTTTGGTATAGTGCAGTTAATTTTACCGGTCTTGACATTCTTATGCACAAATTTACACCCCAGTTCAATTCAAACTATACAACGTTGACACTTATCATAAATTGCGCTGAGGTATATCCGCAGCTTTTATTTTTGCCTATCTCTCTCATTAATACAAACTATATAAGTAGATAAGATTGATGGGCTGACAGATGACATGTCACCAACATATGACAATGTAGATTACCACACCGAAGGTCTATGTATACGATTATGATGGTACTAAATACATGCGCTACCTTTGGCAGACAGGTGGATATTAATTATAAAACAATTAACAAACTGCTACTCTGTTTGATGTGAATTGATATCTCTTGTCTCAGGAGTAACAGCTGAATATTACCTATTTTTCTTGTACGATTTCATTGTAAAGCTGTTGAAAATGGTACTTTTGTGGATTTTTGTACCTATTATGAGAATCAGGAAATCATTAGTTTATTAATACGACAACGTATCAAAGGATAAAAACAAGCATAAACTGGGTCGTAACACATATTTTATTACCACTGAGCTCAATAAATTCTCAGCTCTGTAGACCAAAGCAAATACTTTTGCAAATAGTGTAGATCCAGAAGATATGACTCGTAACGATCTATGTAATGTGCAATCTCGTCTGAATCTACACTACTCAGCGGGCACATGACGTTTAAACAACGTCGTCTCAACGTCGATGCAACGTCATGACGTTGCATCGACTTTGAGGCGACGTTGTATAGACGTCATGTGTCCGCTAGGTTCTTTCTATCACCTCGCCCCTCCCCTCTACCCCAATTTGCAAGAATGATTGCATCAAAATTTAAAATTGAAAGTGGGTATTTAAGGGGACTGCATACATTCGGTACAGTTTCGCCTTTTCTGTTCAAGGGAGACAACTTTTGTGACTTCCTGACTGATTTTCTGTACCCGAAGTCTCTTCTAAAAGGAAATACTTTCTAAAAAGGAAAGAAATTGTTCCCAGAGTATTATTGACCGCTTTGTGGAGGGGTGGGGTGTGGGGGGAGGGGGGCGCAAAACAATTTTGACAGAGCAGCCATTCCAGGGATGAAAGCGTAAACACATATACGAACAGCAAAGGGCACGATCCATTGCCCATTGCCAGGCAGAACTTAAACGCAACACTAAATCACACTTTCGGACACTTTAACTCTTGACTATATTTGTCCAAAAAAAAAATTTCAACAAGTTCATTTTACCATCTGTTGCTGTATCTCAAAACTCTGGAGGAGTGACAAAGAGTACAGACACTGTTTGTTCAGCGGCCAGTCTGTCTCAATACTGAAGGTAACCACGATGATCTAGTGTCGGGAAGTGCCAGATTCGTGCTGAAAACCAGACATCTTTTTTTCAAATACGACAAGGCAGTCTGAATGACAGCTATATCCCCCGCCGCAGAATGACAATGGAGCGGCCTCAAAATTCAAGGCTCAAACTGGTGGCCTTCAACTGTGACCTTGATCTTAAGTCAGCATTGTTGAGTTATGGGTTTTGCACATCATCTCACTAAGGCCAACATTTGACCCAAATTTAATAAATATCTTTCAAAGGGTTCAGGAGATATGGAGTGAACATGAAATTCAAGGCTCAAACTCGTGACCTTTAACTGTGTCCTTGACCTTGAGTCGGCATGCTTGAGTTATGGGTTCCGCACATCGCCTCACTAAGGCAAACTTTTGACCAAAGTTTCATGGAAATCTTTCAAAGGGTTCAGGAGATATGGAGCGAACAAGAAAGAGAAGGGTGACCTTTAATTGTGACCTAGACCTTGAGTCTGCATCGTTGAGTTATAGGTTCTACACATCATCTCACTAAGGCGAACATTTGACCCAAATTTAAAAAGGCAGTCTGAATGACAATGGAGCGGCCTCAAAATTCAAGGCTCAAACTGGTGACCTTCAATTGTGACCTTGACCTTGAGTCATCAAAGCTGAGTTATGAGTTCTGCACATTATCTTTCTGAGGCAAACATTTGACCAACGTTTAAAGAAAATCCTTTCAGGGGTAAAGGAGATATGGAGCCGACACCAAATTCAAGGCTCAAACTCGTGACCTTCAACTGTGACCTTGACTTTAAGTCCACAGGGCTGAGTTATGGGTTCTGCAAATTGTCCCACTGAGGTGAACATTCGAGCAAAGTTTAGAGACAATCCTCCCAGGGGTAAAGGCGATACAGAGCAGACACAAATTCAAGGCTCAAACCCGTGACCTTAAACTGTGGCCTTGTGAGTCTGCATAGCTGAGCTATGGGTTCTGCACATCATTTCACTGAGGCAAACATTTGACCAAAATTAAAAGAAAATCCTTCCAGGAGTTAAGGAGATATCGAGTGGACACGAAATTCAGGGCTCAAACTCGCAACCTTGAACTGTGACCTTGTCCTTGAGTCCCCATGGCTGAGTTTATGGATTCTGCACATCGTCCAACAGGTGAACATTTGACCAAAGTTTAGAGAAAATCCTCCCAGGGGTAAAGAAGATACAGAGCGGACACGAAATTCAAGGCTCAAACCCATGGCATGGTTGAGTTATTAATTCTGCATATTGTCTCACTAAGGTGAACATTTGACCAAAGTTTAAAGAAAATCCTTCCAATGGTATAGGAGATACAGAGCGGACACGAAATTCAAGGCTCAAACCTGTGACCTTGAACTGTGACCTTGACCTTGTGTCGGCATGGTTGCGTTATGAGTTCTGCACATCGTCTGACTGAGGCAAACATATGACCAAAATTTAAAGAAAATCCTTCCAGGGGTATTGGAGATATGGAGCGGACACGAAATTCAAGGCTCAAACCCATGACCTTGACCTGTGACCTTGACCTTGAGTTGGCATGGTTGACTTATGGGTTCTGCACATCGACTCACTGAGGCGAACATTTGACCAAAGTTTAATGAAAATCTTTCAAAGGTTTCAGGAGATATGGAGCGGACAAGAAAGTATTACGGAAGGACGGACAGACGGACGGACGAAGGCCATTTCTATAATCCCCCATCCGCTTCGCGGCGGGGGATTAAAATGGTGAAAACATCCCAGCGGGCATATGACGTTTATACAACGTCCGATCAACGTCGATGCAACGTCGTGACGTTGCATCGACGTTGATGCGACGTTGCCTCAACGTTGCCAACATTAAATCAGAGATATGATAAAAATAATTTCATTGTTGATCAATTCAAGAACGAGGGGCTAACTGAAATTTTACAGACTGTCAGTAGCCATATTTTATGATTGTATTAATACCTTATATGAATTTATCAAACCTTTCTTGGATAATAAAATGTCTATTCTTGAGGAATATGGAGCCTTTAAACGGCAAACATAGCACTGCTGACACATATTCTAGAAGGTCTAATTATTATTATTATATTTACCTTAAACATTCAGATATTTGTAGTTCTTACCATACTTATTCTTAATTTTGAACAAGTCATTTAGACTATATGCACGTATACTTATGCAGAGTGGCAAAGAGCGTAGACCCATATTACATTTTTTATGCCCGAAGACTGAGATTGTGGTGACGTGGTACATTTTTGTGCCAGTCATTGCTTCAAACTGGCCACATCTGTTTATGTTGACCAAAGAGATTGCTGAATATCGTTACGCCGGTTGATCAAACCAAAATGACCTGCCCCATCTGCCCCAAAAATTTCATCCTTCATTTCAAATTATTCCGTATCACTTCACGCCAATTTATTTATGAAATTTATTTCACTGAAGTGTCGGTATCTTTTGATGTGCAAATTCTTTCTTGAATAGAACATGATTTAAAAGGCGCAGCAATTTTAATGTTGGTTTTAAACGATTTATTTACATATATTTACCCCTGTTTGTTATCAAAGAGCCGTCAAATCTATATAATACATCGATAATTGCTTAACTAACACTAACCGGTGTTAATAAGTTCGAAGCCCTGTAGCGAAAATCTGTGACATTATTTTGTAAATTGTATATTTGTAAATCAGCTTTACAAATACGTAAAGATTTGTTATCACAGCGGTGTAAGGCGATAAGAAAGTGAGTTTTCAATTTACTTTACAAACATAGCAGCGATCTGATAAACAGACCCGAGTTTTAAATTAACGAACTATTTTCGTGATGCTCCGGTGAGTTTGAACGCTTGTTAAGAAGGCGCATGGCTTTGATTTCCGCCCTATAGACGGGTGTCCGGAAATATGAGAATAAAGTTTTGTGAAGTGAAGAGTGAAACTGTTGACGAAGCACATTTTCAGACGTTTAAAAAGTGATTAGAAGTCGACAGACCTCTGGGCGCTTTGACATCCGCGGAGATATACCTACCTAAACGCTTAGCGTGCTAGGAAAAAAATCAGAAGATGACAGTTTGATTTGTTTCTTTTCAGAAAACAGACTTTGACATTCCATGCAAATTGTCTTGGAGACAATTTGCACGAAATTTCAAAGACTATTATCTGGAAAAAAAAAAAAAAAAAAAAAAAAAACATCATCAATTTGTCGTCTGGTGAATAAGCCCAGAGAATGGTAAAGGTCATGCCTGGTACTTTCATGTTTATCGTTTTAATATCTTCATTATTCTGTACATCCTGTCCTTTCAAAAGATAGATCTTTAATGTCAAATAAAGGTGAAATGAAAATCTTTAACTACTTGTTTCTAATAAAACCGATCAGCTTGCCCTATTAAAACTGAGAAAACATACATATATTTCAGGTAGGTAAGAAGATGGATTGACGATAAGAACGCATTTTCTGTACAGGTTCGGTGTCAGGCGATGAGTAACACTTCGTCGAAAGGCATTTCGTCTACTGAACCATTTTGTTTAAAGGGCATTTCGTCGAAGATTTTTTTTTTTTTTTTTTGTCGATTTTGCACTAAGTCGAAACAAGGATTCGTCGTGTACTTTCGATGTTTTTTTTTTTTTTTTTTTTTTTTTTTTTTATGTTGACCCAGTCGCCATGTTGTTTCGAGATAGTGATTATTTGACTACTGCTATGAATTCTGGCGGAGATTACCGAATCTCAATCTGAATATAATTATTCAACCGTCGTACCAATAAGGCAGCTCTTGAATAAAACACCAGAATAAAACAAAAATTTAGTGGGAACAAATTATTATTTACACATTTTACAAAAAATGGAACAGGATAAGATTTTCTACCACACAGATTTCGAGTTCTAGGTGTATGAACCCGTTAACACCTGAATTTTTTCAATGAACACTTCAATCATGAATGTAAGATCGGTCCATTATCTGAGTTTGAATTGGAGTTTTACGGCTCAGTCAACATTGTTAAGGTCATGTCGAGTCCGTATCCTTTTTAGGAGACTGGATACACTTGGTAGTTTATTCGCCATTTCCGCCAAGGGAGACAACTTACATAGCTGAGGTATTGTCTAGGCAAACAGTGTAGATCCAAATCAGACGCCGCAGAACGCGGCGTCTGATCAGGGTCTACCCTGTTTGCCACACATCCTGCAGTTTACGATACAACAGCAAGTAGTAAACTGGACTTACACAAGTTTAAGGACAGAAGACTGGCCCCAGTCTCCAGTGACTAAATATTTATTCTTATAATCCTGTTTGATAATGCACTAAAATAAAACCAATATGATATCATAGCTATAAAGGCTGGTCACTAGTGACCATCCTTTATAGTTATGATATTATTTTGGTTTTATTTAGTGACCAACCTTTATATTTATGATATTACATTGGCTTTATTTTAGTGGATCATCAAACAGGATTATAAGAGTAAATATTTAGTCATCGGAGACTGGAGCCAGTCTAAGGACAAGTACGTAAAGGAATTATGGTGTCCGAATACTCGCTATAGTAATACGGTGTCCGAATTTAAGGGCAATTGCCGTGACTTGTCAACTGCCTGGAAAAAGTGGAAACGACTGCTGTGCTGATCGCTGAATAAGACATCCAGAATTATCTGCCACAGAGACTATCAGGAATCGATATGGAAACCGAATACTTTTCAGTTTCCAAGCGAGACAACTAGAGAAATCAATTCCTTCATTCTACTATGCCATTTGTTTTCCTGCCAGTAGAGATGAAATGGTAGCAGGCGAAGCGCATTTGGAAGAGACCAATAAACAATAAATCGAAGATAAAAGTCAGTCTGCACAACCCCCTAGAACAGGCAATTAATCTAGACCAAGAGAGTTTAATAAAGTACATAATAAAGTGTAATAATCTTTTACAGTTTGTTCCAAATGCTCCAAGACGTTGTACCCAGCAGGCAAACACCTTTGAAACTTTATTAATCTTTTACAGTTTGTTCCAAAACGGTCCAAGATGTTGTACCCAGCAGGCATACAACGTTGAAACCTTCAATGTCGATTCAACGTCCTAGCGTTGAATTACGTTGGAATGATGTTGTTACGCACAACACACAACGTTAATATAGGGATCACCTATGGTTTTCATGCATTAACATTTGCCGGGTCCCGAGCATGCTGTTTGAACCCAAGGCCGCTAGGCCGAGTGTTCATATATCTTCCGAGGGACCCGGCTAATGTTATTGCAATGAAATAACCATGGATGATAGTTGTTCTTGCATAACTTACGATTCCAACGGCAAATTGTGACGAAAACGCTCCAAAGTTCCATATAAACTCTTCAAATGCGACGACAAACCAACATTGCGGCTAGGTCAGAATGCTGTTTACAATGACGCCAGTTGCGCTATGACCCTCTGTCATCATAAAATTCAAAAATGCTACGTTCAGGGCGATATCGTTACGTCGCTCAACGTAACGTAAACAAAGCAAGGCCCATCTTGTGATATCAAAAGTTCAAAATCCATGTTCAAACAGCACGTGAATTTCATGATTTGAACATGGGTTTTGTTGTTTGAACACGGCTTCTGGTCCATTCAAGAATAGCTTCAAACAGCTATGTTCATAGGATTTTATGGAAGAACGTCTTTTCAAAATTGATAAAACGTCCTAGAAGCTAAACTAACGTTGCAAAGACGGTTTTTCAACGTTGTGTGCCCGCTGGGTACTTACTCAACAGTGTTCCAGACAGCATAGTAACAGAAACAGCTTGCCAGAATAAGTCTAGTAAGGTGTAGGTGAGAGATGATTTGTAACAACATAATCCTTAAAGTGCCAAGCAAAGTTGCAGCAGTCGACATTCCAATTTTAGTTTTTGTTATGTTTTTCTGAGAAAATAAACGACATTTCATGTGAATCGTCTGCCTAGCAGACGATTCACATGAAATGTCGAATTTTATTTTCTCTGAAAAAAAAAATTAACAATTTGTTTCAAAACGTCATCTGCAGTTGTAATTCGCGCTTTAAGGGATAACAGAGACGATAGTACCAGTCTACGACCAGTCGTGTCTTCCAGCTTCAAACATCACACTAGTAGGTCTCGAACCACAATTATTTTTCCGTTACCCTCTTGGGAAGAAATATTGAAAACATTGTAGAATGCATACTTTCTTTTGCTTCTGTCCTTATGAATTAATTTTCAATTTATCCAGTTTACCGGTTCAATTTGCTGGTGTCGTCTGTCAGAGTAAAACACCTGTCAGTTCATACCAGTTACAGCCCGTGTAGGCGCGTTTCTTATGGAGTAATTAGGTTCAACCATTTTCCTGAAATCATCAGAAATCAAACAAAACTGATATTTTTTTCAGATCTTCTACATAATGATCTATCATATGAGTCAGTGAGAAGTAGTCTGCTCAGTCACATTGGCATAATACACGACTATATTTCCCAATTGTCAACGAATCCGTCAAAGAATCAAGGGAGCTAATTGTGGACTGGTTCCATACAGGAGTCTCTTTATAACTCTTTGGTTAAAGCACAATCAGCCATGACTTCCAAATACTTATTTCCCTTTGAATCAATTTCTATATATTCATCACGAAAATATGCTTATATAATGTTGACACCCCTTAAACCCCACTTTTATATAGTAAAACTGGAGTTTATAGGGGTATACATTATTTTTCTTATTTCTGCTCAAAAACGTAGATTGTGGGTACTCGTTAGAACCGCCTCGGTGAGGCGGTTCTAACGAGTACCCACAATCTATGTTTTGAGCAGAAATAAGAAAACTATCAGAATTTTATCTGATTTTTGTTCATTTGTTTGGTGGTAAAATTTTCAGTATATTTGAACAGGCTTGTTTTCGTAATGCAAGCGAGAATTCTGGTAGTAATTTGGACTAAGTTTTGTTGTTTTTGCACAAAACATATCTTGTGGTACTCATTGGAATTGCCTCAGCAAGGTGACTCTAATGTATTTACAATATAAATATATGTTTTTGTGCATTTGCATTTACATTTATAGTGTGCGATACCTACATCTTCTGATTACACCCCTTATCCCAGCAGGCACACAACGCTGAAAAACGTCGTTTCAACTCTGATTCAACCTCCTAGATGTCGAATCAACCACACAACGTTGAAACGTCGTTTCAACGCGGACGAATCGTCCTAGTTGAATCAACAGCAACAGAATTCTGCGGCGACTGATCAGGGTCTCCGATATTTGTAAATAGTTTACTCATTTTTTCCACTAGGAATATTTAAATGACATAGCCTCACATTAACTAAAATTGAAATTCGACTATTCCAATATATAGTGTGGGCGGAGTTTATTCAGTCTAAATTTTATCAGGGATCATTGTGAGAATGCACAAATAATCTTATCTGAAGTGCTGGCTGACCCTCATAAATCCGGGCCCCTTGACGCGTTTGATCTATTTTATATCCTGGGCTCAGTTGTTCAAAACGTTAAGACTTTTGATCATTAAATATAGCATATAGGCTAATATTTTGCTGAAGAAATGTGAGTAGCTTTTGCAAATGCAAAAGCTACTCACATTTTTTCAGCAAAGATACCTGTGTATTAGACATTTTTACTTATCAGAACAGTTAACATTTTGACCACTAACGAGCTTATTAAGCTAACGATGCTTTGAACAACTGGGCCCAGAACATTAAACTAAATTAAACAATAACATTTTATCTAACATTTTGACCCATGTGATCTTAAAATATATTAAATAATATATATACATAAATGACATAAAGGAACAAACTTACTTAACTCGACCACACACAGCTTATGTTTACACACTTTTTACTATCATAGCCCTCCCAATGTAAGTAGTATTTGCCAAAACTGTTTCCACTTTTAAGCTATACTGATAAAATCGCAAGTCTGCGGTTTTTGTCATATTTCTCTTGTAAATTATAATAACACATGCATTGATTACAGAATGTTCCAAAGTCGATAGAATATGTTTAATAGCTTATAACAATGGGCTAGATTACAATTTTTAGTTCGTATGAAAACAGTCCTAAGTTGCGCTGTACCTGCATGACTGTTTGTGGTGGTATGTCATTATGCGGGTTTATACGTCATTATGAGGGCCAAAACAGAATGGTAGGATATCTTCAGATCACCTGCTGAGGTCCCTGTCCCACAGTGAAATTTGAACTGCGTCAGACTACAGGGATTGTTGCTTTATGAAAGGCAATCTGTGATTGGTTTGTAATTCCACATGAAATTGTTTCGGGTTCCATTAAGAATGCAATTCCAAGGTTTTTCTCAGCCTCTGCGGCCTTCTCTTTATTCAGTATGCCAGATTTATCTCTGAGAAAGGGAAAAATGGAAAGAGTGGTAGTATCTTCATACCTGTGGCTTTACATTTAATAGTCATATACTTTAGACTGGCTCTAGTCTCCAGTGACTACTTTATTTTTTAATAACCCTGTTTAATAATCCATTGAAATAAAACCAAAAATGATATCATGACCATAAAGCATGTTCACTAGTGGCCACCAACCTTAAGAGTCATATTATTTTATTTTGTATTTTAGTTGACTAACAAACAGGATTATAAGAAAAGATTATTTTTTCACTGGAGACTGGAGCCTGTCTATCACATAGTTCAGCTATACACTTCCTGGGCCCAGTTGTTCAAAGCTAACGACATCGTTAGTTAACGATTCGTTAAAATTTACATCGAGTGATACGCTAATATGCTAAATTTTTGGCTGAAAAAATGTGAGTAGCCATTCACATTTTTTTCAGCAAAAAATATCAGAATATTGTATATTGAATCCGCTAAAACGGTTAACGAAATGATCCTTAACGAACTCGTTAAGCTAACGACGCTTTGAACAACTGGGCCCTGGTTTCTAATTAACATACACCGTATATACCTTAACTATTCGGATACCACCCAGCGGGCACATGACGTCTATACAACGTCGCCTCAACGTCGATGTAACGTCATGACGTTTAGGCGACGTTGTATAGATGTCATGTGTCTGCTGGGCATCATCCCTGACCATACTTGTATGTAAATTTAAACAAGTCCATTTACTCCCTGTTGATGTATCAATATGCTGTTTGAATCCCACGGAAACGTAATTAGGCTCCTGGTCCCAAGAACAAAAAAAGAAAGAAAAAAAAAAAAAACACTCTTAATACTCTTTACGTCGATGCCAGTATTTCAGGCAAAACATAATTGATATTTTATTTTTCTAAGAAAATAGGACTCGTCATTGTATGCGAATCATCTCAAGTCTTAAGCCTCAAGTGCCATTTCTTGAAAAAAAAACTAATAATAATATTTACAATACAATTTGCTAATAAATGTTTCTGAATTTAGTATATACAGGGTTAAAAAAAGGTGAGTATCTTCAACTTTTGCAGTCCAGCAGAACATAACTTGTCTACTAGTTATAAATAAACAAGCCATAACTCTAAGCTGACGTCAAAATCTGTCCGTCTGTCCGTTAAGAAATTCCTTTCCGCTGAATATCTTGAGGTATAATCAATGGACTGCCATCCAATGTTACAAGCCTACTAATATTGGCAAGTTCTGGGACTTGTAAATCTTGAATCTTGAATGACATATTTGAATATCTTGAGACACAGTAGATATATTTCCATCAATGTTTGTAAATACACTGCTAGCGAGGTCTACGCCCATGGGCGTAGACAATCTTAATGTTTGCCATCGCCCCGGAAGCACTTAACGACAGGTCATGGACCGGGCCAATGTTATAATGAAAAATTAATGACTTCCACAAAAAAAAAAAAAAAAAAAAAAAAATGCCTACTGTTTGCACGCATTGTGCGTTAAACGTAGACCAACTTTTTGTAAAAGTTGAAACTTGTAAGATTAAGGGTTGAGATATTTTAAGTTGAGACACGGTTTTTTTCATCAATTTTCAGGGTTACAGCACTTCATTCACGCAAGGACGTAAATAATAAGTAATTTTATACGTCTTTGATTCACGTCAAAAGAAAAGTGTCTGCTATATAGATGTACGAGTATTTCCATCAAAGTTTGAATAGCCACTGATATTGACAAGATCTTTGTTTGGATTGTGACATAACTTCTCGTTAATTTCTAACACTGTTATGGCCCTTGACTGATATGAAATAAATATATATATAGTGACGATACCCAGGAAACGCTACAATTATGAAGCAGAGATCCCCCGGGCCACCAAAAGAAGGAGAGATGAGAAATAAATAAGGACAAAACAAACGCCATATATGAAACCACAGACGCACAAAGAAAGACTGCAAATAGGAACCGCCTCCCCAGCAAACATTGTGTGTTGCAGGAACGTCGTTACAACGTCGCTGCAACGTCACGACGTTGCAGCGACGTTGTAACGGCGTTCCTGTGACGTTTTGTGTTTGCTGGGTTATAACGACCAGTATGAAAACTACTGAATCGTTTCCACTTAATGTATTGAGAACGGCAATGGATTTCTTTCAAATTTTGTGTAATCACTGACAACTTGAATGTTGGGATTATAACAATGCATTTTCACCAATTTCTACAAGCGTTATGACCCTAAACTGACTTTACTGAACCGCTCAATCTTTCTTGCTCAGTATCGTATGAAGGACTGATGAAATTCCCACAAAGTTTGCATATACATTGAGTGAAACGTTCTTAACCCTTAAAGCGCCAATCACAACAATTCTCGTCTGCCTTGTCATCTGCTTGTGATTTTAAAAGTCATTTTTGCGAACAGTGTGGACCCAGATCACTGCTCCTTTAGGAGCAGTCTGATCTGGGTCCATACTGTTTGCCTGTATGCAAAAATAGGTTTGAAAAGTTTGCAAGAATATTCAGCAGACGACATAAACAGACGACATTTTCAGATGCAGATTTTCTTGGCGTTTTAAGGGTTAACTGGGACTGTAATAATTTTCTACAGAATTAGTGTCCTTGACTGATGTCACAAAACCGTTTCGGCCCAATATCTTGAAATGTACTATGCTGGGATTGTAATGCATTATTTTTTCTGCATTTTTCAATAGAGCTTCTTTCTCAAGATATTGGGCAGAAATTATTCAGTGACGGGACTCAGGGACCATAACTCTGGTGCGAATTGACGAAGCATACCGTGTAACAATATCAACCATAGATCTTTTTCTCTAACAGTGTACCGTCACTCCTCTTTAAAATGACACTCAATACAATGACTTTCATTAAAATGATAACCTTACTGGCACGAAACCTTCGCTCAAAAGAGGACCGTTTTAATCAGAACTTATGCAAGAACATTGTGTTCAATACATCAAGAAACGTATGTTTTGCATATTTGTTAGAATCGTCTCACTGAGGCGATTCTTATAAATTTTCAAAACATATGCTCTATGAGGAACTAAAAATAAAACAAGGTCTTACTTACATATCACTCTGCTCATTAAGAATTCTTTACAACGGCAAATCCATTTTAATGGCGACATCCTTGGGGAAAAATGCTGTTGAAACAAAGGTTCACAATGTTTGCAAAAACGGATGGAAATAGATCTCTGTTTCTCAAGATATTGAGCGGAAATAATTCACATGTTTGTAAAGGGAGTATA
Organism: Anodontia alba; assembly: GCA_964016985.1. NCBI lineage: Eukaryota > Metazoa > Mollusca > Bivalvia > Lucinida > Lucinidae > Anodontia > Anodontia alba. The sequence continues at coordinate 18,688,536 of OZ024825.1, forward strand.
AGTCCTAGAACTTGTCAATATCGGTGAGCATGAAACCTTTGATGGGGATCCGTTGAGTCTGCTTCAGGATATTGTGCGGCAATGAATTTGCTGATGAATGCACGGACACATTTAAATAAGTTATGATCTGTCATATAAGTTTCCAAAAATTAGCTTTAACCCTTCCTCTCCTGAGTTTCTGAAGTAGGCTCTTCATTCCTTGGATTCGGGCATGTCCATCGATGCAAATAGGATTTGGAATAAAATTTAAAAAAAAAAACAAAAAAAAAACAGAACGGCAAACAGTGTAGATCCTGATGAGATGGCTCATTATGAGCCGTCTCATCTGGATGTACACAGTTTATACAGGCATCTGTTTTGGTCTGTTGGGTTGAAAGTGTTAATTTCCAACTGAAAACTGATGCAATAATTGTCTATCATATATCACTATGCGGGCGTTTATTTTCCTGCATAGTACAATTTCCAAAGGGAAATAAGGGTAACAGTGTAACCCTAGAAATACGTGCAATCCAACTATAGTCTAAGCAAGTGACTATTAAACCCTTTCATCCTTGTAGACCAACACGGATACCTTTGGAAACACTGTAGATCCTGATGAGACGGCTCGTAACGAGCCGTCTCATCAGGATCTACACTGTTTGCCATTATATTACTGATTTTTGACTAACCGCCTGTTTGCAACAATGGATGTGTCCCAATTCAGAGATGGATGAGCCCATTTCAGAAACTCAGGGGTGAAAGGGTTAATGAACAAGCTTCACATCCCATTTCACCTTTGCAAGATAGTAACTAGATGTTTCAAAAGTAATGTTTACTAAATATCCCACCCCATCACGAAAGAGTGTTTGCACATGATCTGACCTCTGCTTAAATTTAAAAAAAAAAAAAAAAAAAAAAAAAAACACTATTTGTTATAATCTCAACTCAAAAGTGGACTTACAAAATTTGAAGTAAATCTGTCAATTCTTTCTCAACATACCGAACGACATAGATTGTTTTTACACCAGCCAAAGGTCATAACACATTACCGCATTAATCCTAAATATTGAGACACATAGCGTCTTACTCTCATAATACAAAGAAAGTGAAAAGATGATAGCCATTACGAAAACACGCCTATTCAAATATATTGAAAATTTCACCACCAAAAACTGATTTTTTTCAGATAAAATAATCTGATATTTTTTTACATTTCTGCTCAAAACATAGACTGTGGGTACTCGTTAGAACCGCCTCGGCGAGGCGGTTCTAACGAGTACCCACAATCTGTTTTTGAGCAGAAATAAGAAAAATAACGTATACCTCTGTAAACCCCAGTTTTACTATATAAAAGTGGGGTTTAAGGGGGTCAAAATTATATAGGCGTGTTTTCGTGATGGTTACTACAAAATGTCTTCCTCGTATGACTATATAAATTGATCAACAAGGACACGTTTTGTTTCCAAGGAAATGACAATCATTTGGCGATTTATTTGTCCGTCCGTCAGGAACACAAAATAAGCTGGCTAACGTACTGGTTTTATATGCCTGTTGTAGACATCACAATTAACCGATTTGTGACTCTTCTAGTGGCATATCAGTCCGCATGTGGGCATACCAACACAGCCAGCGAGTAGACACGTACAGTTCCCGTGTATCGGACCATATATGAACGAAATGTGAAAAACACGTGCCTTGTGACATTTACTACAAGCGAAGACTGAGATTTTTTCTTTAGGAGCAGTTTAATCAAGATCTACTCTGTTTACTTTGGCCTGTATATCCGAATATACCTTAAGAGTTGGTACAGACATGCTTTATGCGGTAAGTACAGTATTTTAGTGTTTTTATATTTCAGACAGATCGGCTCATCTGGAAACCTGTAACGGGCCTCTCTGCCCACTAAAGGAGTCTGATTATCTGTCCAGTTTGTACCACCTACCAACAGAAGCAAGATCAATACTGTTTCAGCAGTAGTCTCCAACGTCCAAAAAAGAGAGTTTACGGTATATACGAGTACGTTTTGTGTGTGTGGCGGGGTGGGGGTGTAGATTGTATCAACCCACAGTATACATACACCAAAATTTTCTAAGGTTGTAATCCACACGATTATCATTGACCAATGAAATCCAACCGCACGTTAGACGGACCAACCAGTTGTTCACGATATGAAACCAACAACCGGTTGTCTCCGAATCAAACTGAACGCTTTTACTAAAGAATCTGAGTCCGTGTGACTATCGCTTACAAATAAAGTTAATCCACGCAAATAGCGTTTGTACAAAGTAAAGAAGTCAAGATTTTTAACGTAGCCGGGCAACAGAGTCACATAGTGGCTACACCGCGGTTATTTACAGCTGCGCTGGTCTTAAAACTGTGACATCAGAGGGTTATCTGTAAAACCTGGACTGGACGTAGTGTTGGGACATTGGCAAACAGTGCAGACCTAGATCAGAACGCGGCATCTGATCAGGGACTGCACGGTTGGCTTAAATTACAAGAAGTTAAGGGTTAAATGAAACAGTCTTAGGTACACGTTCAGGACCATTTACACAACCTACACTCAGAGACAATCGGTCCACCAGTGCTGTCAGTGCTTTGGTTATTTTTTCGGGTTGCCATAGTATTTCATTAGATACTATCACAAACTCAATAAATACTGTCATACACGTTTTATAAAATCAAAATCAGACACCTTTGCTGTTCCGTAAACCTATTTTCCGTTTTTCTTTCCTTCTTCTTCTTCTCTTTTTTTTTTTTTTTTTTTTTTTTTTTTTTTTTTTTTTGCTTTGCCTATTTGCCATAATTATTCCAGTGATATACGACTCCATGGAGCTAAAAATAATCGTTTTGCTATTTCTGTCTATACTTCAAGACCATAAATATTAACATTTGCTGACCATTTGTCTCTGAATACTTCCAAACCAGAGAGGTTTTTCATTAAAACCTCTAAAATAAAATTAAATTAAATATTTTAGTAACAATAACTTACCGTCGTCACCCTAATTATCCGGACAGGCAGGCTTGAGGAAACAGTCTGAACCCAGATCAGAGGCCTGATCAGGGTCTTCAGTGTTTTTCGACTCATCCAGCAATTTTCTTTAATTCACATCACCAGGTAGTAAAGTGGGCATGTTCAATATTAGGACAAGTATGGTAAGGAATTTATGTGTCAGAGTATTTAGGGTATATACGGTAATGTGTGATTATACATTTTCAGGGGAGGTAACTCTGTTAAAAGTATGTGTACATTTCTGAAAAAGGGTCTACTCTAAAAGAAAATTTGCTCCCTTTTAGAGCAGACCCCTTTTCAGAAGCGGCTTGCTGTTCAGGAAAGCGAACACGAAGTCACAAAAGTTTTCTCCTGGTAATATAAGAAATGGCGGAAAATACACCAATTGTATCCCCGTAGATGCGGTAACGTAAAAAAAAAAAAAGAAAGAAAGAAAAAAAAGTTTTTTTTTTTTTTTTTAGTTGTTAGAATAATTATGATTGTAAAAGAGCGACTGTGGATGTGGAAGCATGGAGAACTTAATTTATTGTGACCTATATGGGAACATATTTTATGTAGAGCAGGGATTTTATTGAGAGATGTCATTGGTTATAGCAAGCATTACCAAAAGATTTTTCCAATTAACGCGATATTAATTCATATTCTGGAATATATCGGAAATGTAGTCTATAAAACATGGATGTACATCATGTGACGCGAGTCGAGCAAAAGGAGACAATGCAAGAAAAAAGGCTTTTGTGGGTGAAACCTCAAGTCTTATTTTCTATAGAAAAAATAAGACAATATTTTAAATGGTGTACGCATTCATTTATAACCGCAGGTTAAAGTTTCAGCTTTCAACGTTGGAACCTTTCAAATGTACTTGCGCAAAATGAGGCTCCGTCCCTTTCCAGTGGGAGTTTTAATAAACAAAATGGTTTCGCAAATCATTTCTGAAATTTTAACACAACCAAGAACCTAATTGTTTCCTCATTCATAATTCAGGCAAACCGGGTCAGAAGTCATGAGGAAATTTTCTTTGACCGTCGTCCTTCCATATTTTCAAATGACATCTCCGAAATTTGACATACTTTCAATTCTGAAACGGAAAACTGAATTTTGTTAAATGTATGGAATGCCCTTCTTCATTGTTGGGTGCATGATAAAATATTTAACTGCATTGTATTGTGATGGCCCGTTAACTATTTCAGTCAGTTCGGGGCGATGCTAGTGTAACAGCAGGCATCTAACAGTAGGTTATAAGCTCTGTACAATGAATCACCGTACAGCCGATGAGCTGGATACGAACCCGCAACCACCAGATCAGTGCCAGCACTCCTAAATATTTTATGTAAGAAACAGTAAAAGTTGGAAGGTCGTTGGTACTTTGATTATCTTCAAACGAACCGTGCTGCATGATTGACATTCTGGCAGCAGGTAACCACTTGTCAATATTCTGACACTCTTCAATCCCCACGGAACGTTGTCAGTTTCACAATCAACAAATAATTAGCACACTTTTTATGCATTCATTCATAATTTTATAGCATTATTTATGGTCCATTTATCACCGTGTGTTTCAAGCCACGTGAAAATGACTTAGACAGACGGAGATGAATTGCTCGCCTTTGCAGTCTGATCAGAAATGTCGCTATTTGCTGTTATGGAACATAACATAGGTTAAAATAAAGCGTTTGTGATCAGCTAATGCCCTGCTCGGACTGTGTGATTGTGTTAAATTGAACAGGGATTCCGTTTTTCTCGTGATAGCATAAGTGAGGTTTTCTCTTGACACAACCCCGTTCGCTGATGTCATAACTATCTTAACTTGATTGCCCCAAGATAACATCTGATCTTCATTGCACCCCGAACACACGGGTAGATCTATGTCTGATTGTACCTGCTAATTAAGTGTGTAATTGACAACTGGCAATGAATGTAAAACACACCTTTTTACATCGGAAATTGTATCCAATTTCAAAGATTTTTGGTAGATAAATTTACATACAATAAGTCTTGTTGATCTTTTTGCTAAGTACGAGTATATAGATTTTTGAGTGTGAAATACAACTTGTCGCGACACCGATCGCACTTATGCCATATGGCCGGATCAGACACGTGCAGTCTTTTCAGGATCTTCACCATTCACGAAAAGGTTATCTTCGAAGCATATTTACGTCTCTTTCAACATGATTTAAGTCATATCGAGACGCAAAGCATATGGAGTACCATAGGCCCTAATCAGGGCCTTCGATGCCCGATTCCAGACTCACTGACATTCTGATAGCATTCTCACATCACGAAAGCATGCCTATATAAGTTTGACCCCCTTAATCCCCACTTTTATATAGTAAAATTGGGGTTTACAGGGGTATAAATTAGTTTTCTCATTTCTGCTCAAAAACATAGATTGTGGGTACTCGTTAGAACCGCCTCGCCGAGGCGGTTCTAACAAGTACCCACAATCTATGTTTTGAGCAGAAATATGAACAATATCAGAATTTCTTTATCTGAAAACGTTCATTTTTTGGTGGTAAAATTTTCAGTATATTTGAATAGGTATGTTTTCGTAATGAGTGACATTCTGTCCAGTTGTCTTCAATATACAATTGCAGGACAACTGCAGATCTGAGTCTTTGCCTTTCGCATATGCGCGAAGGCAAATAGGCCTGTATATAGCATGTAGGTTTTTTTCTCGACCTGGTCTGAGTCCCTAACTTATAAACACGAGAATAGCAGTGGTTCAAGTGGGCCATTCCGTTCTGCATAGTCTTGGTCGTCAGAAGTTTGACAGCCAGTCTGTATGGTGTGTAGATTTACTGTCAGTTATATAAAAGAGAAGGAATTTATGGTTTAAGAATCATTTTCACCTTCCAGACCAAACAGGTATACATCACGAAAACATACCTATATACTTTTGAACCGCTTAAACTCCACTTTTGTATAGTAAAACTGGGGTTTGCGGGAATATACAGTATTTTTTTCTTATTTCTGCTCAAAACATAGATTGTGGGTACTCGTTAGAACCGCCTCGGCGAGGCGGTTCTAACGCGTACCCGCAATTTATGTTTTGAGCAGAAATATGAAAAATATCAGAATTTTTTATCTGAAAATTTTCAGTTTTTGGAGGTGAAATTGTCTACATATTTGAACAGACGCGTTTTCGTAATGGAACCGTCTTATCAGGATTTCATACTGTGAACTTCCTCATTATACTGACCCCCTCACCCTGTTTTCCCTTTTTTGCCAAACAAAGTGGTGAATTAAGGGGTTTTACCTGAATTCTGAATAAAGGAAGGAGAGGTACCCGGATTTAACCATAAATCGTCGGCAAATAACACCACTTTCTCACATACGACTGATATCGCGCCTGTCCTGCACTGATCCACCCTGATAAAAAGCTAGTGAAATGAAAACGCTCTGCACTGCACTGCACAACCCCACGACATAGGCGTTAACTACCGCATTTACCATAAGTTTTCGGCCACCTTAATTCTTTACCATATTTGTCCTGAAATTTGAACCTGTCAATTTTACTACCTGTTGGTGTGTTTAAAAATAATGTTGAATGAGTAGCAAACAATGTGGATCCTGATCAGACGCCGCATTTGCGGCGTCTGATCTGGGTCTACACTTTGCTCGGGTATATCTGTCCAAATACTTAGGTTAAATACACTAATATACACATATTTTCAACCTTTTTTCAAAGTTTACAAAACAAAATATTTTGACTTAGCGCTTTCAGCACTTTGTTTGAGGACAAAATAGGTCTAATGATAAACTTCACGGAAAACAAATAAGCAAATACAACAGCAAACTTCAGCTATTTTGCAAGCAAATGTTAATATCAAGTTTTGCATAATTTTATATACTGCAACGTAATAAAGTACTCTTGAAAAGACCACATGTCACAGTGACAATATATATCTGGAGAAAAAATAAGCAACCGTATAGTTACAAATAGTTTATCCAGTTTTGTTTGTTTTTCTTTCTTTCTTTCTTTCTTTCTTTCTTTCTTTCTTTCTTTCTTTCTTTCTTTCTTTCTTTCTTTCTTCTTTCTTTCTTTCTTTCTTTCTTCTGGATACTATACAGTGGCATGAAATTTCTCCTAAAAGATAGAACTGCATTAACCTTTACCACTCTTTGCGCAAATTCAATTGAGACAAACCGATGATATTTTTCTTATTTTTCCAGAAAATATAGGCTCTCACATTTCATGGGTCTTCAAAGCATGAAATGTCAAAGCCTACTATCTGGAATTTGTCTCCTGGAAGTTTTACCAAGCTTCCTAAGCGTTAATATTCCCAGTTTATTGTTTACAGTTTTCTACACACTGACAAAACTCCTTTCAAATGAGCACTGTCATTAGAAAAAATGACTCTATCGTATGAACTTTCAAAGAAGACACAGTTGAGACTGCGAATCGGCGCAGATTGTTCAATGTATTTGATGTGCGCTTACAAATTCATTGAAATTCACAGGCGGGCATTCAATTTTGCATCGATGCACAGACAGATTTGGGCCTTTATTTTTAGCATATGCGACACAGATCTTCCTCTTATGGACTTACTCTCTTTTTCCCTTGTTCTGAAAGATCAAGAGACTCTTCTTAAAATGTGCTTCATCTTTGTCTTACTGTAAATAGGCCAGGTCAAGCGAAAATTTTGTGTCTTCAAAAAAAAAAAAAAAAAAAAAAAAAAAAAACACTGGTCAAACGCAGATTCAGATCATTTTGCCTATCTGCGTTGTCTCACTTTACTAGGTCATTTGTTCTCCGTTATGTTCTACAATATTCAATAATTCTGTAAGCGGACAGCGAAGGCCCTGGCCAGACTGCGCGCATGCGCAGTCTGATCTGGACCTTCATTGTCCGCTCATATCCGAAGACACATTTTCGCTTGTCGAGACTCACATTATACTTAAAATTCATAAATCTTAACATTTTCAGTCTGATATGTCATAAACTGTCACATAATCGTTTGATCGTCTTAGACAAGGCCCAATGAAAATCAATCTGCCAACCTTCAAGCCCAGATATAGTGCACTGCCTCGGTTCGTCATTATTGAATATATAATATTCAGCGATTCTCATTGCGAGCAGAGAAGCAAGGATCGGTCATACTTCCTGAATCGCAAGCTGATCTGAGCTGTCGCTGTTAGAGTTTGCAATAAGGTGTATTTTCTCGGCCCAGGTCCGAACACTGTCGCAGATTCGGTGAACCTACTATGTGAAGGGTGACTGCTTGTCTTGAAAGATTAAAATTTCTTGTATTTACGCTAAGTATTTGGACAGACATCCCTGAACAAACAGTGTAGACCCAGATCAGATGCCGCAGGAAGCGGCGTCTGTTCAGGGTCTATACTGTTTGCCACTCATCCAGCAGTTTTTAAACACATTAACAGGTAGTAAAATGGACTAGTCCGAATTTTAGGACAGATATGGTCAATTGTCCGAATATTTAGAGTAAATAAATTTGGTATTACTACAGAAACTTAGTGGGAGATTGTGAGTGAGTGTGAAAGTGAGTGGGTGAGTTGTGTGAGTGAGCGTTGGTGAGTGAGTGAGAATAAATGAATGAATGGGTGAATGAGTGCGAGTGGGTGAGTGAGTGAGTGAGTGAGTGAGTGACTGAGTGAGTGAGTATAATATGTTCATTTTAGTTTTAACTGCGAGATGTCAGCGAAGTTTTGTCAGAGAAATCTTACTCACGTTTTTCGGAGGCTGTACACAGCAGATAGTACTTAAATGTTTTCTGTGCCTATGTCGTTGCATCCAGTAAAAGTACAGTGAACAGTCGTGCACTTAGATTCTGAAATATAGGCAGGTAATTAACTGATTTCTGTGTTGATTTTTGTCATTTGTTTTCTTTGACTGCTTTACTATACCGCTTCACTGAACTGGGCGTTCCATTATATGTAGAAAGTCAACTTGTACGCATATGCCCATATTTTATAGATCGATTGAATCGCTTAAAAGACACGTACATACATCATGCGGGCATGATTTCATTATCAGGAGTTGGAAAAGAAATATATAGGTATAGACCTAAATATGAAGTTCCGTAAATCATTTAGCTGCCTACTGAATAATCTCTATCAGAAAATAATATTTGGATGATGCCAGCTATAGAGAAGTCCAATATTTTTCAACTATGCCAACACACAACGTCACATCAACGTCGTTTCGACGTAGTCATAATGTCCTTCCTCAATGACGTTGAAGTGACGTCAATATCTTGTTCATGCGACGTTTGTACTTGGAAGTCTAATCGTTACTTACTAGAAAATTACTGACAGCGATATCGTAGCAACATCGTTTCAACGTCGATGTCGCTTTTTTACTGAGCAGACCTTCACCTTTGATTATACCCATCATGAACATTCTCGCATCTGAAATGAGAAATAACGTTTCCCCATCCCAAGTAGTTACTCATGTACATCTGTTAAATATACATGAGAGTATCAAAATGCAAGAAAACTTTTAATGTGGTGAGTCTTGCTGTGGGAAAACCACCCCAGTCCAAGTTCAGACAGCGTCAGCCAGGATCTTCTAGGTGAATATACATATTAATAAATAATTTGCTGACAGGTGATAAGACTGTCGATGCGCATACTAACCTGGGTGTCCGGATGCGGGGGACAGCTGGTGCTCCCACCGCGGGCCTCTGTCGGTGGTCTTGGTGGTTGTTATATTTGGAACACGTGTGTAACACCTGAGGACCAACGGGGAAACACCAGGGTTGTTTACCTTTCTATGCTTCATCAGTATCATATAAAACATAATATAATCTAGACTAATTTTAATGTGGAAAAGGGGCCCATACAATATATAAATAAAGCTCAGATCAGCCTGTATATTCACTCAGTCTGATCAGAGCGTTCTTCATTTTACAGTGTCCAAACATTCTGCAAGCGGACAACGATGGCCTTGATCAGACTGCGCATTCGCGCAGTCTGATCAGGGCCTTCGTTGTCCTCATATGTGCAAAGAGCCCATTTCTCAAGTTGAAGCCCACCCATATGTATGTAGGTCTTAATTTCCTACTTTTTAATAAGCGGTATTATTTGGGTCACTTGGTGTAGTTTGTATTTAATACGCACCGGATGTGATACAGTGACTAACGGCCATCGAATTTTCACATAAACAGTAAAAGTGGTTGTATTCCCAGGAACCGCGTCCAGAACAAATGTACCCTTTCTTCATGCTGATAAGCGTAGCCCGATCGTGATATATGCTGTTGAATCTTTCGAGGCTACAGATCTGAAGGAGTACATATACAAAATGCATACTCTCACTTCAGACTGCGCAGGTGAACAAGCTGATCTGATTCTGCGTTTTTTCGCATGTGCGATAACATATGTGTTTTTGTTTGTTTGTTTGTTTTTTGCCAGTTCAGGCTAATATACTATTATAAGTGTACTTGCGCTGGAACACAGGCAAAGGGCTAGTATATACGAACAGAGAAAGATCAGCATGTGCGTTCTCGCAGTCTGATTTTGACGTTTGCCACTTTTATATCGATGTATTCTATTGTATCTAGTGGTTATAAAAGCGACAAGTAGACCCTGATCAGAATGCACAGATGGGATTCAGTGAGCTCATATGTATTTACTGTGCCCCAGTTACATGCAGTCAGATAAACTTGTAAATGTGGGTGGGGCTGTTCGGAGTTTTCAACATCAAAGCGTATGTGGCGGCGCTCAGCAAGAGATTCTTATAATTATTCAACAAATATGTTTTATGGAAAAATTAAAAAAAAAATGTATCAAATCGTCCCTGAAGTTCAAGCGTACCTTATACGAACAACGAACATGCGCATCCGAGCAATCCAGCCAGATATACCACCCCCAACCCCTACCTACCCATCCTACACCGCAGCCCCGCTTTCCCCCACCCACCCGCCCCCCCTCTCGCCCCTCACGTATACGGTATTTACCTTAATTATTCGGACAGACAGTCCTGAGCAAAAAGTGTAGACCCTGATGAGACGCCGCGCTTTGCGGCGTCTCATCAGGGTCTACACTGTTTTCCATAAATACAGCAATATTTAGACACATCAAGAGGTAGTAGATTGAACAATTTCAAATTTTAGGACAACTTTGGTAAGTAGATATGGTGTCAGAATACTTAAGGTAAATACGGTTCGTACCCATAATTTAATATTTTCACTTGACGTGACACATTTAATATAAGGTGTATTCATTTACTAATCCAGTGTAAGTGTCATGAGACCTGAAAATTGAAAAAAAAAGTCCAATTCATATCAGTGGGTGTATTTTCTTGTCAATCAGTCAATCCTAGTGCACCATAATATGTGTCAAACTGATGACATAACAGATGACAGACGGTGACTGGATGAAATCCACACATATACTTTAATATGCGAACAGCGAAGACCAAAACCAGCCTGCGAGGTGCGCAGTCTTGTCAGAGTCTTCGCCGCACGCTTGCATATTTTACAAGGTGTCGATATTGCGTACAGTGAACAGAAAAGATCCTGACCAAATTGCTCGGATACGCCTGTTCGCTCTTCGTATATGATAGTGGACGTTTTCCCCAAGGACGACCTAAATATTAAAGTGTAGATTTCAAACCCTCTCCAGCTTTCTGGAGCACGTATGTGAGTGCATGTATGCAAAACACATCAAAAAGTTTGTTGCGCAGATCACGAGTAATAATTTTAGTCTAAACCACAAACCTTTGTACAAATGTTCAAAAAGTATTAATTTCTTCTAATGCATAAGTGCAAAGTATATTAGTGGCGTCAGCCAGGCCAGAAAGGGATCTTAACCCTGCAAGGAAATATATTTGTGGCAAACAGTGTAGATCCTGATGAGACGGCTCATAATGAGCCGTCTCATCAGGATATACACTGTTTGCCATTCTGTTTTGGTATTTGACTGAGATCCCTATTTGAAACAATGGTTCTGTCCAGAATCAAAGATGGAAGAGTCCACTTCAGAAACTCAGGGATGAAAGGATTAATTTTTACAACGTCTGTCACAACAGAAACAGATGACTGTTTTATTATTATTATTTTATTAATTTTCCGAGGAAATGGGGTTTGGCACCTCATTCCTGCCTAGCAGACGAATCACATGAAAGTTCAAGTCTAAGTTTCTCTGTAAACCTATAATGTCTGCTACGGTTTTGACTGGCACATTACATGAAGAGCAACAGATCATCATTCACGTCCAGGCACCGCGGTTATAAAACTTTTTTTCATGCTCAACTCAGCTGAGCATGAAATTTGTCCTGCAAAGAAATCTCAAATTACTAATACTTACTAAACATAACTGAGCATGAAGATTTCTCTGCTGATAAATATAAAAATGCGAACTATTCAACGGTTGGTATTTTCATATTTATTAGCAGAGAACATTTCTCGCTCAGCTGAGTTGAGCATGAAAAAAGTTTTATAACCTTGGGGACAGCTCTCTACTCTTCACAAGCAGACTACGATTGTCCCAACTTAACGCTTAACATGTTTGAAAAAAAATCAGGAGACGACATTTTGAAATATTTTTCTTACTTTCCCTGTCAAGAAAATAGGTTTGCCGTTTTGTACAAATTATCTGATGAGATAATTTGCATGAACTGTCAAACCTTATTTTCTGATAAGAAAAATAAATAAGAAAACTATTACCAATTTGTTGTCTGTTGAATTTGCACAGAAACCGTTAAAGATTAAACCAGGCGAACAGGAAAGGCCCTGTTCAGATTTCGCGCATGTGTATTGTACAGTCAACTCTCGTTATCTTGAATTCCAAGGGACTCTCTGAAACACTTCGAGATATCCGTACCTCGACATATCAGATTTTTAGAATTGAGGAAAAAATAGTTTGAACAACCACATTTAACAAATTTATATGTAATTGCACTCTTGACGTTAGAGATATATCGAAAATATTGTGGAAAAGAGGAGAAATTGCTCCTTAGGAGCAATTTCTCTTTCTCACAATATTTTTTTACTTGTTGTTAGATTTTCATGTTTAGGCAGGGACAAGATTTTCACTTCGAGATAAGCGGGTATTCGAGATAAGCGAGTTCGAGATAACGAGAGTCATCTGTATATGTGACTCGCCTATAGAAAATATGGAAATGCATCTGGTTATAAGATATGTGCAAAACATACTTAGTACGACAATCCCAGTCAGCTGTGAGGTGCACTTTATATGAAAGATTACCTTATTATTATTTTAATGAGGTATTAAACTGAAATGTACTTTATTGGGTCACATGAACCTGAGTGCATGAAAATGGTCCTTACGTCGTACGGGTACCGCGAAGGCAAAGATCAGCATTTGCCAAAGGGCCCTTTTTCACGATAGTGTGCATATGCTTATTTAATTAATGATGTGGTTATGTCGGGACTTAACCGTGGGTTCACGTTTACTAGTTTATACAGACTGTACCCTATTTACCCCAAGTATTCTCCTGTTTCGCTTAAGTCCTCAGACAGACCTGTGCAAATAGTGTAGACCCAGATCAGACGCCGCATATGCGGCGTCTGATCAGGGTCTACACTAATTGCCATTTTTAGACATATCAACAGGAAATAAAAGCTGGTTGGTGGTTCAATTTTTTGATAAGCATTGTAATGAGTAGAGGTATCAGAATACTTAAAATATATACGATATTTTTTTTATTATTATTTTTATTATTATTACCGCCTGCAGGCGGACTGTATGTTTACACCACGTCCCTAGTTCCGTCCATTTCTTCTTCAGTACGTCCAAGGTCTTGCTCGGGACATATTTTCTGCACTGAATGAATTTGGTTTATATCTGCATCTAGTGAATGTTGTATGGCGTGTACAAATATTAGATCACTGCGTTCTATATTATGACCTCTGACCTAAATTCACCTCAGAACTTGTCCGTGGCATATATCCTGAACTGTAGGGAATAGGCTGGTCACATTGATACATTGGTACACCAAAAGAACGCGTCTTCCGCATACCACAAGTAGGTTACTAAAACTTATTTGATCTCTGAACTATATCCATCTAAAATTTTGTCCGTTTAGGCTAACAAAATATAGTGTGACCTGCTGACCTCTGACCTAGATTACTCGTAAAATCTTGTTAAGGACATCCCAGCAGACACGCAACGTTGGGAATGTCCCATATTAACGTCGATGCAACATCATGATGCGACGAGGCCCGGTAAGAACATCATGCGCCCGCTGGGAAGTCACACTACATCATATGACCTGGGCATACCGGGTATGTCGTATAGGTAAATATGGTGAAGCTGATGTCGCATGGCAAAAGCAGTCGCTGCAACCTATATAAAGTGAGCCCTCGTTACAACGACAGCATTTGTTCCCAAAGATGTTGCGATTAAAATGAATTTGCTGTTGTAAAGAATTCTCAATGAGTATAATGATATGCAACAAATGCCACGTTTAATTTAATTTCTTTATAAACCATATGTTTTGGATATTTGTTAGAATCGCCTCGGTGAGGCGATTCTAACAAATGTCCAAAACATATGTTGCTTGAAGTATTGAATAATAATGCTACTGCATAATTTCTGATTAACTGTCACCTTTTGAGAGAGGGTTTCCGTGCTAGTCAAATTGTCAGTTTAACGAATTATGTCGTTGTATCGAGTGTCGGTATAATGAGGGTTGACTGTATACACTGACCTACATTACAAAACAAATTAATCATTCGGGTCATTTCTCCTGTGCTAACTTGTCCTAAAGTTTGAACAGGTTCGACTACCTCTTGATATTCTAAAACTGCTGGACGAAAGGCAAACAGTGTAGACCCTGAACACACGCCGCGTTGTGCGGTGTGTGATCTGGGTCTACACTGTTTGCTTAGGTGTGTCTATCCGAATACTTCGAGTGAATATGACAATCTTCGAAAAATAGACAGGGATGGCAAACAGTGCAGACCCTGATCAAAATGATCTGTTCGATAAGGCATGTCTGCCCGTATATTTAGGGAGAATACGGTGACCAAAGTTTACAAACTGATGACTAAAATATAACTATGGTTTCTACTGTATGATCCTAAAAAAAAACGCAAGAGGAAAAGAATATTTGGGGTTTTGTGGTTGTGGTTACATGTACATGTTAACATTTTTTTTTCTTCAGATTTTTACAGTCGTGCTGTGTAAACGGAAGGCTTCAAAAGCGTCGTGCGTTGAAGAACTCAAAGGACGATAGAAGCCACAGTTACGTATGATGTCCGTCTCTAACGTCGCGTACAGCCATTAGCATTTAAAGTTTTCAAATTACTCAATCATATTGTTCTCATTATTTACAGAAAAAAAGGCTTGCTATTTCATTCAAATCGTATACCAATGAGACAATTTGAATACAACGTCAAGACTTATTTCATACGAAAAAAATTTTTAAGTTGTCATCTGCTTTATAGCAAAGTCAGGAAGTATTATGTGTTTAAATAGACATAGACAAGTGGATTGCTTTCATTGATTTCAATGAGCTACTTGTGCGGCTTGGCATTGAGGATCTAGACCTCATTCTGAAGGAGAGAAGACTCCGATGGTATGGACATGTGGAACGCTCCAATGGTGCAGTCAAGACAGCCTTTGACATACAGGTTGATGGAAAAAGTGGGCCTGGGAGGCCCAAGATGACATGGAAACAGCTGACAGAGAGGGATTGCAGAGAGTGGAAGCTCTTGGCCATCAACCCTCATGATAGACATACCTGGAGATCTGGTGTGAGATCTGCCATGCGTGCAGCAAACCAGCTATCTGGAAGGGGGCCCACTGGTGTGGATGTTGCCCCTGTACCTGCACGTTAATCAAAAGTCCAATTATGAATGATATTATGATTCATAAGCGCTGAGTTAAGTTACGTCCCCTTTTCAGCTGATGGCCTAAACAATGTTTAGTAAAATATTTCTAATATAATAAAAAAATGCATTTGTTCAGGATAGCTATTAACGCCTAGCACTCTGGGAAAAAATTTCAGCAGACGACATTGCGAAATATTTTTCTTATCTTTTTCCAGAAAATAGGTTTTGACACTTCATGCAAATTGTCTTCTTAAGAGACAATTTGCATGAAATGTCACTATTTTGTTGGAAAAAAAATAGCAAAATATAATTTGTTGTCTGCTGAATTTGCCTAGAGAGACAGGTAACGGTTAATCCACTGATCCAACACTTTATAGAGTAACAAAGTGGAATCGAGAAGCATGGTGGTCTCGAAGTTAAACTTGCAGACATTTCTTCTTAATACCAAGGACTGTTTGTATGTGTTGCAGCTTCCTGTGGGGCCAGGAAAGAGGAACAGCATAGTGGACATGTCAACAAGATCTTAACAATAAGCAAGCTGGGTAAAAGTTTCAGCAGACAACATTCTGAAATAATTTTCTTATTTTTCCAAGAAAATAGACTTTCACATTTCATGTCTCCTCAGGAGAAAATTTGCAAGAAATGTCGACGCATATTTGTTGGTAAAAATACGAAAAAACATAAATTTACTGTCAGCTAATTCGCCCTCAGAGACGTAAAGGCTAAATAATGTAAATGACTTTTAATTTAATCTCTCTGCAATAAGTGTCCAAGACAAAGTTCGGTCCTTCATGGGAGAACCCGTTACGAAGTGTAAAATCCATCATCGGACTTCTTTGGTAATTTCGCCTTTTGGTTTGTCAATGGTGTATTATAAGAATATAGATTCATTCAAAGCAGACAGCTGTACAAAATAAAACTACATACATGTATGTACATGATATCATATTCGAGTGCAAGTGGGCATATAACGTTGAAACAACGTCGTTTCAATGTTGAATACTTGCTAGAAAATAGCAAAAATGCGATTCGAGAGGGTGGGTAGAGGTACTTTCTTGCTGTACTTGCTTGCGCTGCTACAGCACTCTTGTACAGTCGATTCTCGTTATCTCGAATTCCAAGGGACTCTCTGAAATACTTCGAGATATCCTTACCTTGACATATCAGATTTGCAGAATCGAGGAAAAAATTAACTCGAACAACCACATTTAACAAATATATGTGTAACTGGACTCTTGAAGTTAGAGATATATTGATAATATTGTGGAAAAGAGGAGAATTGCTCCTTAGGCTTCGAGATAAGCGGTTATTCGAGATAAGCGAGGTCGAGATAACGAGAGTCAACTGTATAACAAGTTTTCGTTCTTACATATCGTCATGTTCCTTTTCTCTGGCTGTCCAGACTACCATGTTTGTTTCAACAATTAAGTTGTCCCAAAACGTTTTGTAAACATTTCTCCCACAATATATATTCGTCAAATAATGTCCACCTCTATAAAAAATCTTGACGATTTAAATATGTTCACGCACTCTGGGAGGGGAAATAAATCACCTTGTTGAGATAAAATAAAACTATAGACTAAGAAATTGCAATCGAGGTAACTGACCAACATTTTATGAAATACGCATTTACTAATTCCACAAACATTTGTTATATGAAATAACTTCCTATCATGTCCTGCATTATACATTTGTATTAATTTATAATCTTGTGTCAGGTAACGAGGTTAATATATAACTAGGCCTTATAATGAGAAAAGGAATTACCGTATTTACCCTAAATATTCGGACATCTTTACTAATTACCATACTTGTTCTAAAATTAGAACAAGTCCATTGTTCAACTGGTTGATAAGCTGCTGGATCAGTGGCGAACAGTGTAGACCCTGATCAGACGCCGCGTTCTGCGGCGTCTGATCTGGGTCTGCACTGTTTGCCTATGCCTGTTTGTCCGGTCCTTAGGGTCAATATGGTATCGCAAATGCGGACGACAAAGGCCCAAATCAGCCTGCATGTTTATGCAATCTAGTCAATGCCGCCGTCGCCGGCTTACAGAATCACCGGGCCGCTGCAAATACATCGACGAAAGCAAATGGCCGGAATAGACTGCATACTCATTCGAGCATTCATTATTCTCATTCGAAAAAAAATGCTTGCGAAATTTAGCATCTTATGTATTTCAACGTAGACGTAGGTTGCTGTACGTCTTATTTGATATGTTACGGTAAACAAGTATTTCATAGCCCAGATGGCTGAAAATACTTTCTTTTTCTTTTTGCACTGGAAAAAAAGGTCAAAACAGGAATATTGGACTACCCCATCTCCGGGTGAAATTAAATTAAAAATTAGCAGCTTTTTTTTTTTTTTTTTTTTTTGAAAACACCTATCTTTTCCGACGCAGAGATGAAAGTTGTTGGGAATAGCATTGTCGGATGTTTCCAAATATGTCTATGAAATTGACTAAAATTCAATAAATCAGGAGAACTTACCCGTTTGTTGACATTGGGAGATCTCGTAAGTAATGGTCGGAAGTTCGCGTAAAGATTGTGAGTGCAAAACCTCCGGCTACTCCTTACGAGATTACCAGGTGTGTCATTCGGCATAATGCCTCTTTTCTTAGACTCGTAATCGGTTTCAATAATAAATGACCTTGTTTTCTTAAATTTCATGAAAACTTCAGACTTTTAATTTTTATCATCATCATGATTTACATTATCTTGTCAGTCATTTGCCGCATTTCCCCTACATATTTGCACGGACGATGTAGAAAGTGCCGATGGTGTTTAATGCTTGGGCTTTAAAATTGTATGGTTGCTCTCTGAAAATAGGATACAATATTCTGTGTGCAGAATGACTGGTTCCGTCAAATTTATTGAAACCATAATAACAACATTCAGCTCTGTAAGTCCTGTGACAGGTCAAGGTAATGGCGGCCTAAACAAGATTCTACGACTGACTTCCTGGTTTTTCAGACATTTTTTTTTTTGTGGGCCAATCAGCTATTAATTTTCCGAATAGTCCTCTGTTTTTTTTCATCGTTTGCAGAATAGTTTAGACTACGAACTGGCAATAACTTAGGGTTTGAGACAACAGCACTTTATGATTTTCAAAGGGGGCATGCAACTGAAGTAAAAATATACTTTCACCCCTTTCTGAAAAAGACTATTTGGACATGTCCATTGTTGCAAACAGGGTGTCGGGCGAAAAAAAACACTAACTGGCAAACCGTGTAGATTCTGATGATCCTCATCTGGATCTACACTGTTTGCGAAGATACCTGTTTTTTTCTGCAGGGATAAAAGAGTTGACTGTTGCACTAAGCCTATAGCCTTGCAAATTATATCCAAATGCACCTGAAATGACTGGAAAGCGACCCTGCGTACATTTGAATAACCCCAGTGCACAGTCACTGGTGAGAAGGGAACATTTTTAGAAGCTTTGTGTGCAGGAAACCAAGCAGGAAGTCTCAAAAGGCGACTCAATTATAAAATGGCGAAAAGTCTAGCAAGGGTACCCAGTCCCCTGAATGGAATTTTGTCCAAGTGTCTAGGTTCAGTCGAACCACTTTCATGACAAATGTATTTAAGAAAAAAACAAAAAATTGGGTGTAATGTATTTTTGTTTATCCTTTCCTCGAATACATTTGTCATGGGCGTGGTTAGACTTTCATGACAAATGTATTCGAGAAAGGGAAAAAACAAAAATACATTACGTAAAATACATATTTTAGAACCCTATTTTTTATTCGAAAAAATGAAAAATGTACTTTTGTTTTTTTCCTTTTCTAATGTATTCTAAAATATGTATTTTAGGTAATGTACTTTTGTTTGCGCTTTCTCGAATACATTTGTCAAGAAAGTGGTTCGACTGAACCACCCAAACCCAACCCCTGATTCATCCGTGATTTAACGCTTAGTACTCTGGGTAAAATTTTCAGCTGGCGACACAGTGAACTGTTGTTTTTTTTTTGTTTTTTTTTGTTTTTTGTTTTTTGTTGAAACAAGGTTTTGATATTTAATGCCAATTGTCTCCAATTTGCATTAAATATCAAAACCTGTTTTCTGGGAAGAAAAATATCAATTAGCCGTCTGCTGGATTAGCTCAGAGAGTGATACACGTAAATTTTTCTTTGGAAATGGTTTCAGTTTGAAATTTTAATATTTGTAGCGAAAGTTATTAATCATTTTAAAATTACGTTCATTTATATTTTGCCATTTGCATTAAGAAGCATACATAAACCCAGTTATTATGAAGTCTTGTATTATGTTTATTTCAAGCTTTCTCAAACCGCAAGCAATTAAATTTGCTGAATGTCTTTAATTCATCAAGGCTGTCAAAACGTCATATCGTCAAATCTTAATGCGCAGTACAAGTTACTTAACCTGATAGTCTAATTTCAAATAACCAAATTACTTATGTTTCATAATCACACCGAGAAGTTAAAAGAAAAGGTACCTCTGCTTTCGTGTTTTCTAAATAATGAGGCCAAATTCGCACAACCATCTGCGCGGTTTGAGCATTATCTATACATTTCGAATACACAGTCGACTTATGCCTATAATATGCTCCCACTATCCCTGTTATAATTGAGGGCTAGAATTTTTAATCATATAATAAGGTAATTTTTAATCATATAATAAGGTGTCTTTTTCCTTTTTAGATCAATTATTCAATTTGACCTACTGAAGAACGTTTTTCATGCCAGCTAGTGGAGAAGAAATACCGACAAAACTAATGCACTTTTTATTATTATTATTTATTTGTGTGTGTGTGCGTGCGTGCGTGCGTGCGCGTGTGTGTGTATGTGATAGTTCCAGATAAGAGAGGGTATCCACATTTTTTTCATGTTGTGGCTACTCATTAGAAGCGCCTCGACGAGGCATTTCCAATGAGTAGCCACAATAAATATTTTCGTGGAAAAATGAGAAAACATATCAGTACTTTTTGGGTGAAAAATAAACGACCTACACGGGGGAGTTCTGTAAAATTGTGTGTGTGTTTTGTACTAGAAGAAAATAAGAATTGGAACTATCGGAACTAACGTATTCGGTATTTTGTATTCTGTTATTAGTTAGAGATAATTTGGCTTATCGGTGAGCTTATAATATAGCACGTATCCATCGTCCATCCGTCGTCCGCCGTCCGTCTGTCGTCCGTCCAGATTTTCAAACAACTTCTCCTCTGAAGCCATGTAGTCGGTCCTTACGATATTTCACATATAGCATCTATAGGCAGGAGAACGAATAATTGTGTTTTTTGTTTCAATCGGATAAGAACTCTGATTGCTATGGTAACTTATAGTTGCCATTGACTTATAATGGGGAAAAATGGAAAATGTCATTTATTGCTGTTTCACTGCAGATATTTTAAAAATGTTAAAACATGATCTTCTCCTCAGAAACGATATGGAGGATGAAGCTGAACGTTTACAGACATGTTCAGAACATTTGCCTCTACAAAACTTGTGTTTTTGTTGCTATTGCCTGTGGGCTTTCGTCGCTATGGCAAAGTTTTCATAGGCTTATAATGATAATGGAAAAAGTGAGTTGGCATGTTTTTGTGTTGTTTTTTTTTTCATCTCATTGGAGATATTTTGACAAAAGTTTTACAGAAATGTTCCTTGAGTAGTCCCTTATGTTACATATGATTTTCGTCCAAACTGCTGATTTTGATTAGTTGCCATGGCAACCGAAACAATGAATTTTCAAACATATTAAAAATATTTTCCTCGGAAGCTTTAGAGGGATGAAGCTGAAACTTTCAAGAAATTGTTAGCCTCTACAAAAAATATGTTTTTGTTGCTACTGCTTATGTGCTTTTGTCGCTATGGCAAAGTTTCCATAAACGTGTATTGGGAAAAGTGAAAGCAGACCATTTTGTCTATCTTACCGCAGATATTTTGAAATTCGCTTTACAGAAATGTTCCTTGAGTAGTCTTCTACCGAACTTTTGAATTCTGTCTAAGTGGCTGAATTTGACTGGTTACCATGGCAAATTTTGCAGAGTTATTCGAAATATTAGCTTTCAGAGCAGTTCACTCAGGTGAGCATTGTGGCTCATGGGCCTCTGGTTTTAGAATTGTAAAAATAATACTTGTATATTTATTCTTCCTGTTTTCCGAAGTGGACTGGCGCAAGATTGAGAACATTTTCAGCTACTGTGGACGATTTACTGCGCTTTCGAATACTCTCTTAAACATGATGTACGAAAAACTGAAAATAAGAATTGGAACTATCGGAACTAACGTATTCGGTATTTTGTATTCTGTTATTAGTTAGAGATAATTTGGCTTATAGGTGAGCTTATAATATAGGCATGTATCCATCGTTTAATGGACAGAGACGCCTATTGGACACGCAGATTTTTTTTGGGCGCCAGTGATTTCAGAGGCAGGATTAGAACATGGTGCAAGGTATTTATAGCGGCTGGATTTATTTCCACATCTTGCACTGGGTCGGCCATTTATAGATCATGGCTACGAAACATAGAAAATACCAAATTCAAAACTATTTCACTGCAAAACACCAAATACATTGCATCCCGATGTCAAACTCATTTGTACCGTATGATTCATTGATTGTCATTCTTTTGGCTGATGGAATACTTGTTGACATTTATCATGCATCGACGTAGGCATCATGCGACTTGCTACCCGTATCCTACCGTTTCCATCTCAGTTCTCTGAGAGTTCTAAAAGAACTGGCCAGAAAACTCGTGCCAGTATTTGCATGTCATTTTCAGCAGCTCTTCAATTCTTGTCAAATTCCTAAATAGTGATCATTAGCAAACGTAACCTAGCCAATATTAATAGGTATCTTACCCTTACAGTATTCGAGTATAGCCGACTTTCGTTATCTCGAAGTCCAAGGGACTCTAAAATACTTCGAGATATCTGTACCTCGACATATCAGATTTGCAGAATTGAGGTAAAATAAATCGAACAACCACATTTTACAAATGAATATGTAAATTAACTCCTGCAGTTAAAGATATATTGAAAATATTGTGGAAATTTCTCCTCTTTTCCACAATAGTTTGTTACTTATTGTTAGATTTCCATGTTAACACAGGGACCAGATTTTCACTTCCAGATAAGCGGTTATTCGAGATAAACGTGGTCGAGATAACGAGAGTCGATTGTATATTGTGTGCTGGAATATTATGAGCCGCAACGTCCACGAGCGTACTTCGAACATGTTCGCCCAGCCAAGATTTAGATCAGCCTGCGCGCTCGTGCAGTCTGATCAGAATCTTCACTATGCGCATTTTGGATAGTCAGTGATGCAAAGTTGCGCGGATGCGCATGCCGATTTAAGTCTTTGCTGGGCGCACATGTCGGAAGGTATGTTCACCTTGCGACTTATTTGAGTAACTTTCGGTCAGTCGAAACTCTATTGCCAAACTTAGCTTGCAACTGTATTTGAAGTCAGGTACCGAGGTTATAAAACTTTTTTTCATGCTCAACTCAGCTGAACATGAAATTTCTCCTGCTAATAGCTCTCAAATTACTAACAACAGCATTTTTTTCTTGCTAAACATAGCTGAGCATGAAAATTTCTCTGCTAATAAATATGAAAATGCCAACTATTGTTGGCATTTTCATATTTATTAGCAGAGAAAATTTCATGCTTAGCAGTGTTGAGCATGAAAAAAGTTTTATAACCTTGGGGCCAGATTGAGAGTCATACTTGATTTTGAATTATATCACTCTGCATGAATTTCTAAAGTGCAGCCTACATGAACATGGCATAAAACGAAATCTGTTAAAGTTTTACTGTGCCGCGAAATCATTAGGAACCCTGGCTGCTCCGGTCGGATCTGCTATTCCGCACATTCTACTCGGGTCTGCTCTTGGCACGGGCCTATAACAGTCGACAGGGAAAAGAAGGTTAGTATGTGCAAGCTGACAATGATTCCCCCTTCACAAAGCAGCAACCTTACCTTATTTCCGTAATTCTGTATCTCCTTTCACAGTGTAGAACTGGACAGTAACATGAATAAATATTCCCATTCAAAATAGTCACAGACGCGGTCACATCAATTCAAGAGGAAAGGTAATTATTAGACAAGCTTTGTCACAGTCTGTTGCCTTTGTTGTGACTGGCTGGCGGTAATTATAGCTGCACGCTTTAGTTGTGCATATAGGGCCTTGAATTTTTATGAATGGATGAATTTCTCTGAATGGGGCAAGTTCACAAGTACATTCGAACCTCGTTATCTCGAACTCGCTTATTTCGAATTACCGCTTATCTCGAAAATCTGGTCCCTGTTTTAACATGAAACTATGACAACAGGTAACAAAATAATGTGGAAAAGAGGAGAAATTGCTCCTAAGGAGCAATTTCTCCTCTTTTCCACATTATTTTATGTATATATTTCTAACTTCAGGAGTCAAATTACATATCCATTTGTTAAATATGGTTGTTCAATTTATTGTTTTCCTCACTCTCTCAACTCTGATATGTCGAGGTACTGATATCTCGAAGTGTTTCAGTGAGTCCCTTGGAATTCGAGATAACGAGAGTCGACTGTATATGGTTGAAACATAACTCGTGTTCGTTCCTATAATATGCACCAACTGTCCCTGCTATTATTACAGCTGTTACTGCCACTTCTACTACTAATACTTATGTTATTATTACTGCAGCAATAAATACCCCAGCGGGCACATGTCATTCATACAACGTCGTGTCAACATCGATGCAACGTCATGACGTTGCATCGATGTTGATGCGACGTTGTCTCAACGTTGCGTGCCCGCTGGGACTTCTACTAGTATTGATACTACTGACGATGCTAGCATTACTCATGTATCAATGCTACTATGTTTATTAGATCGTACTGCTACTATAGTTTTAGTCTGTCTATAGACTCTCTTTTCTTTCAAGGTACATGCATACAATCAAGTGTATCTTAAAATTGTTTAATCAATTTTGGCCCTTAGTTAGAACAGTGAAAAGGGATTAAAGAGACAAACAAGGCTACAAGAAGTGATAGAAAGATTATATATATCTGCAGAAACGAATGGCGCCATTCTACTATAGTACCACTACTAATATATGTTTCTACTACTACTGTTGCTGTTGCTGACATTACTTCATTGATAACTTTATTTGATCTATTGGTTGATTATTTCGTTAAATCTCCGCTTCACTTGCAGTAGGGTTCCAGTGCGCAAATCCAAATATGTACAGCGAGTTATTATGTATGTATCTTTATGCTGCAATGTATGTTAGGAATTTCAAACAGAGAAGAGGCTTGCTTACCTCGAGGGTGAGATTTCCCTATCCGGAATGGACTGGCTCATGATGGATTCTTTTTCTCCCAACTTTAAGTAGATTGTTCCTAAGACCACTAAGACCAGCGGGTCCACTTCATGGTCATGTGAGATAGAAGTGTCTCACATGGGCAAAAAGCCAATCTCATATAGGCAAAGGTGGGAGGAAAGAATGTCTTGAGCATATCTCACGCATGCCTAGGCTGACAAGAAGAGCTGTATGGATATATCTGTCAGAAATCAAATATTGGTCACTGCAGTCTGTGAGTTGACCTATGACTTACTTTCACGATCTTCTCAATAGTATATCCACTGCACTCTGTGTCCTGGGCATAGCGAACTTTATGTACGGGTACATATTATGATGACGGTAATCGGAAATCCTACCTGATCACAACAATCGTATCTATAAGCTGAAGACGCTTCTTAAGAGTTTGTGTTTGTTTGTGTTGAGGTTTTACAGCCCATTCAACCCAATGGGGCCATCTCGAGCGCAGTCAGTTTACCTAACCACACGTTTACTGGGCAGGCTTAGTCCTCTAAGCGGTTAACCAGTATTGTGCACATTCTTTCGCCAGTACTGCAACGTACGTTTTTAACCCATTTTCTACCTTAACTCTTTGGATCGGTCAAATTCCAATTTAAAGGGTGTCTCGTTAGTGTTTATTATTACCAGGTTTTATAGAAATTACTATATTTAACGTAAACAGTGTAGACCTGATCAGACGTCACAGAATGCAGCGTCTGATCTGGGTTTACACTATTTGCCAATATCCCTTTTAAAGGATGCTAGACATAAATTGATTAATAGCAAGTGGAGAAAATCATAGCCCGAACATTACACGCCCCCTCCCCCTCCCCCCCCCCCTCCCCACTGCACATATACATACCCTCTAACTTGCTGGCGGGAAATAATGATACTAATCATCATCATCATCATCATCATCATCATCATTATCATCATCACAGTTTATTAACTAGCCGAAAGACCAGTGGACGATAGCAACTCCATCAGTTTCTTTGTAATACTTCTCTGTCTGAAGAGACTAACCGGGGAATAGATGGCCTGATACTGTAAACAGAAACGAAAATACAGAAATGACCTGATATACCCTCATGATTTATAGACTGTAAACTACTTCACATGCTTTTTGACCTGGATTTGACTTTTCTGGTATATGGACGCCAGCCAGCAAACATTGTACCTTATCCCTAACCCATTGAAGACTGGAGACCCCGAAACTGGTAACTGCAAACAGTGCAGACCCAGATCAGACGCCGCAGAACGCGGCGTCTGATCTGGGTCTCCACAGTTTGCAAATAGTTCAACCATTTTTCGTTAGGAATATCTACACCATATAGCCTGACATACCTAAAATCGAAAATGGACCTTTCCAATATATAGTGGGGGAGAGTTTATTCAGTTAATGCCAAATACGCTGACCGAGATCAGGCTGAGCGATAAGGGTTGCCATTTACCTGACCACTGAGTTATCATACATGTGTCGCAATATAATAAAATGGTCCTTACAGCAGATGCGTGCTACGAGGGCCTAGGTCAGCATGTGTATTCGTGTGGTCTGATCAGGGCCTTCGTTGCTCAGTTTTTAGGGTCGTTGGATTACTGTAGAATGTATGAACAGAGTAGGCTCTGATCACTGGGCCATGTTGCGCATGCTGATATGGGTCGTAGTTAACATATGTCATAAGGCCTTTTTCTCATGTGAGCTCGTACATACATCGCATCAACGTAGTTTTGACGACGCCTCAACGACATAGCAGCGCACACCGGTCGCATCAATGTCGTTTAGACATCGTAGAAATGTCATTGGCGTTGTGACGACGTCGACACGACATTCTTCGAGTTGTGTTTGAGTTACTGCAAAATGAAATTAAGTACGTTTTAACTTGTTGAGATGTCCGTCTGTGTGAGGTCAAAACAATAATAATATTGTCTGCGTCCAGCGAAATGGTGTTTTAGAGAATATTTGGATCATCCAACGAATCAACCCATCATGGGTTATTCACTGATACATTCTGCAGAGCCCTTTAGGGCTGTATGCCAACAGCGAATGCCCTGATCAGTCTGTGCAGATGTGCAGACTGAAATGGACTTTTTCTGTCCACATCTGCTCCGAAGATACATTTTCGCATGAGAGGGCCTACACATTCTCGTAAGCAAGTACTTGTTTATTTATAAATAACAGTAAGACATGCTAATTTTCGTATTTCTAATCGCCCGAAATATATCAGAAGGCGTGCACCACCATATGAAAGAGAGAAAGAGAGAGAGGCAGACAGACAGAAAGACAGAGAGAGAGAGAGAGAGAGAGAGAGAGAGAGAAAGAGAGAGAGGGTAATATGAGTAAACGCGGGAAAAAAGCAGGAGCGACTCCAGGCAAAATTGGCCATGCCTCCCAGCTAGCATTTTACGTAAATCTATATCGGGCCGTCATCGGCCCGTCAGCTACCCTGACGGGCCGATGACGGCCCGATATAGATTTACGTAGAATGCTGACTGGGCTGAAGCCTAATTATATACATTTACAGTCGACTCTCGTTATCTCGAATTCCAAGGAACTCACTGAAACACTTCGAGATATCCGTAATTCGACATAACAGAGTTGAGAGAGTGGGGAAACAATAAACTGAACAACCACATTTAACAAATGAATATGTTATTTGACTCCTGAAGTTAGAAATATATGTATAAAATACTGTGGAAAAGAGGAGAAATTGCTCCTTAGGAGCAATTTCTCCTCTTTTCCACATTATTTTGTTACCTGTTGTCATAGTTTCATGTTAAAACAGGGACCGGATTTTCACTTCGAGATAAGCGGTAATTCGAAATAAGCGAGTTCGAGATAACGAGGTTCGACTGTATGTCATATCATGGTAAACAGGCATATCTAGCTCAGCCTGCTCATACACACAGTCTGCTTATGGCCTTCGTGTTTCGACAATGCATACACGGGTATCTATAGATTATTTAAGTGGCCTTTGAAGGCCTTGTTCAGACTGTGCGGATGTGTAATCGGGCTTTGTGGGTGTGTGATAAGATTGTGTAGTTATGTGACCAGGGTGCGCGTAGGAGCAGGCTGTTTTGACTGAGTTTTCTCTTTTCGCATATACGTCAAGAACGTTTTTGCCTGACTCGTCGTATTTAAGTCACTGTCCCAAGATGACCGCTCAGTGTCCGCCCGAACTTGCCCTCTTGAGCGATTGTTTTGTTTTTAACATTTTAGGTGAAAAGTAATATTATCCTATATTTGAAGGTCGCGTCTCGAGAAAAAAGGTTTTTCGGACTTTCCGTTGAATCAATGTTTCAGTGCGCATGCCCGGTCCTTTAGCAAGTCCACATGTCTAGTTCTTTGGCTGAAGTTTCCCCTACCGCTTACGCGAGCGAACAGCATAGGTTCTGGCGAGACTGCGCGAATGCGCAGGCTTGCCTGAATCTTTGCTGTTCACAGCTCTTTTCCCATTACGAGGCTCTTATGGTCTTTACTGCATTCGTGCAGTACTGCTAAGGTATCGCTTTGGTGGGGTGGGTGGGGTGGGGGGAGGGTGAGCATAAAATTAGCAATATCGTGAGAAAATGTACCATATTACATGTTTGTTCATCATAGACACAAATTAGCCTGTGCAGCTGTGCAGAAGTGCGGACTGATCAGGACCGTCTCTATTTATAAATATATTCTACAATATCTACTAGTATTGATTCCATAAGCGGACAACGTAGGCCCAGATGAGACTGCGCAACTGCGCAGTCTCATCTGGGCCTTCGTTGTCCGCCTACCCGATAAAAGCCTTTTCTCAAGTTACGCTCAAATATGGTTGTTTGTAATTTTTACAACCAAATGATAAGTGTGACTGTCTTGTATATGAAAACGTTATTACCAGTTTATATCTACTATTAATATGATCCGGAAGCTAGTTATTCGCCTGATATCGTTTTGCAGACATAAACAAATCAAACCGACCTCGCCGAGCGAAAAGATACCTTTCAGAACATGTGAGATATACAGCCCCAGGTCATCTTGCGCACCCCATCGACTCAGCAGGACCGCTCTCCGTTGGTTATCTATACGATATCCAGTGATTCTGTTAGTTGGCAGCGATAGCCCAGATCAGACTGCGCAAATGCGCAGTCTGATCTGAGCCTTCGCTGTCCGCATAGCCTTTTCGATTTGGACAGCTAAATACAAAAAATGTAGTTCTGTAAATTTATCTCTGCACCTTAAAGGGGAACGCAACCTTAAAAGGTATTGGGCTTTGAAGTAAAGAATTTTACAAACAATGAATTTCGACATTTGATAAAAATCGGTGGAAAATTAAGTAAGTTATAGACATTTTAATATTTTAACATTGGTGGAATGGGCGCCGCCATTTTGAATATTAAATGAGGTTTCATAAAAATTAAATTTCGTTTCATAAAGGTAGTTATTCTCATAAAGTTGATTTATTTTGGGGCGGGTGATGGGGGTGGGGGTGGAAATGATTGTTTGTCACTAGAATTAAACGATTATAAAAAATCTGTAGCAAAATTATTCTTAAAAACCCTTTATAATTTGGTTTTGCGTATTTAATTTGGGCTATGTAACGTCACAAAGCCTACAATATGACGGCATCCATGACAGCCATTTTAAATATATTCAAACCGCCATAACTTCCTTATCTTTAGGCCGATTTTGAAAACTAATGGCTTGTTAAGCACTTTACTACAAAATATATATACTTACAACTTATATTGCGTTCCCCTTTAATAATTTTCATCAGTTCAAGGCGAGTTAGGTGACTAAAACGTAGCTTTAGCGGACGTTGAAATACAGACTGTGCACCTGCGCAGCTGGTCCTGTACAACTCAAAAACATGGCGCTGGCCTTGAGGGTAGATTGTCTCTTTTGGGGTCCGAGAATTACAGTCCCAATACCCACTTCAATCTGGAATTCAGTATCACAACTGCAGCAAACGACATTTTGATTTTTTCTCTGTGTGTGTGTTTTTCAGAGAAAATAAGAACAGGCAGTCCATGAAGACGATTCACATGAAATGCTAAGTCTTGTTTTCTCTGAAAAACAATTTAAAAAAAAAATAGAATCACGTCTGCCTCAATTTGTTTTTGTATTAAGGGTATATACAAAAACACTATATGCGGGTGCTCAGTGTTGAGTGTAAAGTAGACATGGTGGCACTTACAGACGGGCAGCGGCTTTGCATGTATACATGGAAGTGCCATAAAAACAAGGCCATATAATGCATGCAAACCCCAATACAATAAAACATTGTTGAAAGGGCGGCAAAACATTAAGATCACTTCCACAACCAAACCAAAGGCAAACAGCAACTCGACATTCAACATTAGACTTTTGAATGCTGTCGCATACGACATTCGACATTCGAACCTCCTGAATATTCAGCAACCTTTTGTTATAATTCTTTCCTTTTAGAGTAGACCCTTTTTCAGAAGGGGATTGGTATGCAGCAAAGAGAACGGTAAATCACCAAAAAAAAAAATGTTTAAAAATGGCAGAAAATCTACCAGGTTTATCCAATCCCTTTAATTACCACAAACATTTTCTTACCCCACTAATGGCATTGAGGACCTGGACCTCGTTCTGAAGGAGAGAAGGCTCCACTGGTATGGACATTTGGAGCGCTCCAATGGTGCAGTCAAGACAGCCTTTGACCTACAGATTGATGGAAAGAGTGGGCCTGAAAGGCCCAAGATGGAATGGAAACAGCTGACAGAGAGGGATCGCAGAGAGTGGAAGCTCTCGTCTATCGACCCTCATGATAGACATACTTGGAGATCTGGTGTGAGATCTGCCATGCGTGCAGCAAGCTAGCTACCTGGAAGGGGCCCACTGATACGGATGTTGCCCCTGTACCTGAACGTTAATCAAAAATCCGATGATGATGATGATGATGACATCCTAAAGTTGAACAAGTCATTTGACTACGTCCCAGTGGGACCACGTCGTATATAAACGTATATACAACGTCGCATTAACGTCGACGTTGCGTTGATTACACCTAGATGCGACGTTGTATAAACGTCATGACATAACATCGACGTTAATGCGACGTTGTATAAACATCCTGACGTTGCGTCCACGTTAATGCGACATTGTATAAACGTCATAACTTTGCAGCAACATTAATGTATGAATGTCATGACATTGCATTGACGTAAGTGCGACGTTGTATAAACCTGATGTTCCCGCTGGGAGCTGAAGTGTGTAACTAACGCTGGATTAATGGCAAACAGCACAAACCTTCATCAGATGTCGAGTAAGGGGCATCCGACCTGAGTCTGTATTGTTTGGGCAAGCATATATCTGTCCGAATATTTAGGAAAAATACAGTACCAAAATTATCCTAAATATTTGGACATCTTAACTCCCTACCATACTTATACTTTAAAGAAATCCATTTGACTACCCGGCGATGTGTCTAAAAGGCAGTGACGGAATGGTAAACAGTGCAGACCCTGAACAAACTACTGTAGCTCCGTTCGATCTACACTTGTTCAGATCTGTTGCCCGAGAAGCCAGAGGGTAGGTAACAAGGTACCAAAGACTTCTAACATCGTACTACCCGCTGTTGAGCATTAACTTTTGCCAAATTTCAGACGACATTTGTCGTCTGGTAGCTGGTATTTTTTTTTTTTTTTTTTTTTTTAAGAAACTATCGCTTGGAAAGAAGTTTATATGTAAATTTGAAAGCCTGAATGTCAAACAGCGTATATCCAGATGAGACGTCTCATTGTGAGCCGTCTCATCTGGATCTATGCTGTTTTCAAAAGCCTATTATTATCGCCTGTGGCAGTGAAAGAGTTAATCAAAGCAGAGTGGTTAGAAATGACTGGGGCTCTTACGATGATCTGTGCCTGTGGTATGCATAATTTCATAAGTTTGGATTTTGATACTTCAGCATGGCAGCACTATAAATGAACATAAAAATGACACTACGTGATATGAATGAACGCCATCACCCTCCCGCATCACTCATCCATGTTACTGACCATTCGGTGTTCGCCTTTGTTAATTGATTGAGTTGATGTTTTACGGACCAGTCAACTCATTAGGGTCATGTCGAGCAGGTCAGTTTAACTAACCACACTTTCCCTGGGCAGATGGTTAACCATTTGTCAGTATTTCCGCACATTCTTCCGTCTTTGGTTTTGAAATTGTATAATAACACGTTATTTTACCCATGCCGAATGTTTGTCAAACAGAGTAGACCAAGAACAGGCTCCGCATTACGTCTGATGGGGTGGGTGGGCGGGTGGGGGTGGGTGTGTGTTGGGGTGGGGTGGGGTGGGGTGTGGGGGTGGGTGGGTGTTGGGGGAAGTGGGTATGGGAGTCTTCACTGTTTGTCAGTGACCACAAAACAGCTTAAAGTATAAATAGCTACAGCTCAGCATCTTTTCAGACAGTCGCGGAGGAGTTACTTCCCTTAGGTTGCTACCAGCATCACAGCAACTAGCGGGACATACCGCTATTTAGAAAAATAGATAAAGAGGCTGTATCTACATAATTTTGTCTTACGTCTCCATCAAAACATATGTTAAGTGTACTCATTAGAAGCGCCTCGATGAGGCGCTTCTAATGAGTACCCATAACATTTGTTATCAGAGAGATTTTAGAAAAATATCAGTACTTCTTGGTTGGAAAACAAAAGTGCCTTACCTGGAGCTAGGACGTAGGCTGGATAAGGTGATCACTGGTTGCCTATGTCGTATGAGCCATAACAATACTTAAAGGCTCCATATTCCTCAAAGTAGACATTTTAGTAGCCAAGAAAAGTTTTATAAATTGATATATGGTATTAACACAATCATAAAATGTGGCACCTGACAGCCTGTAAAATTTCAGTCAGTCTCTCGTTCTTGAAATAAAATGATTTTTTTTTTTTTTTTTTTTTTTATCGTATCCTTGAATATAATGTTGCCAACATTAACTCAGAGATACGATAAAAATCATTTCATTTTTTGATCCAGTTCAAAACGGAGCGACTAAATGAAATTTTACAGGCTGTCCGATGCCACATTTTTTGATAAATACTATATATCAGTTTTTAAACCTTTCTTGGATTGAAAAAAAAAAAAGACTATTTTTGAGGAATGGAGCCTTTAAGGCGGCACCGGCAGCAAAACAGAGGTTCTTCGAGAAGGGAGGAGTGGTTTCTCTGCCTACTAACAGAATCAATGGGTACTTCAGCGGGCACTCAACGTCGAGATAAAGTCATATCAACGTCAATATAACGTCATGACATAGATCAACCTGCTGATTCGAAGGCTGGTCATGAAATTTACTATTCTCAATGGCGTAAACAACGATTTTGCGGTAGCTGCAATCATTTGCATAAAGGAAAGTCATATAATTATGCAAAAATAATTAAATATATAAATAAAAACAAAATCTTTCCTACTTTTTGTCTGTTGTTTTTATAAGACGATTTTGTATGCAAAACACATCATGCATTGCACACAATCCTACTTCCTTCACATACAGCCTGTAGGTAATACCATATTTATTTTAAGTATTCGTATAGACATGCTTGTGCAAACAGTGTAGACCCAGATCAGACGCCGCAGAACGCGGCGTCTGATCTAGGTCTACACTGTTTGTCACTCATCCAGCACTATTTTGACACATCAATAGGTTGTCAAATGGACGTGTTCAGATTTAAAGGCACGTATAGTTAGGAGTAAATTGTCCGAATTCTTAGGGAATTCATGGTAATGAATGCCATTTGGTGTAAATAATTATTTCGTATTAGCAAACTGTAATCAATAAATAAACATCTTTTCATAACAGCTTTTCAGGTAACTGGGTTTGAAAATATGTTTTCGATGTTGGTACAAAAACTTGTTAAATACCCACACTTATGTCGCGAAGGTGTGAAAAGCGGAAAAAAATGTCCTCCTGTTTTCACACCTGAGTGTGATACAACGTTCCCTGTTGGCAGAAGGCTTGATCGATTTATCACACTTGAGTGACACTTACATATCTCCGTGTCGATTGCAGCTGCGATGCCAAAATTCTTGTGTGACATACGAACGCAATAGGACGTAAGGTGGTATTTACCCCTAGATTTTTTAAATGGACTCTTCCGTCTCTGAAATTGGACATTGCTACAAATGCAAATACGGATTTGAGTCTAAATTAAAAAACTGAATGGCAAACTCGTTACGAGCCGTCTCATCTTGATCTACACTGTTTTTACACTGTCTCCTTTGGTCTGCCGGGTTGAAAGAGTTTCGGCATAAAAAGTGGACACGGATAATGGTGTTGAGTATTAACACTTACAATGCTATGGGCAGATTCATTAGACATAAAATTGGTGTTATTTTTCTTATACATTGTATTTGCATGAAAATAGGATTTGTATGAAATGACAAATCCTATTTTCTGGCAAAAGTATGAAAATGAATCAAAATGTCGTCTGCTGCCATTTTTTCCCAACATGTTAAGTGTTAATCCGTGTATTGTGTTTGATGCAAGGAATATTAACTTATCAAAAGTTATATCTGTGGTATACAAGTTATATCTGTGGTGATCCTATTAGATATGTCACAGGGAAAACTGCCTTATGACACACACAAAACCCATGCTCACGCACGCTGATATGAATCTTCGCTGGGTGCACATTTCGAAGGTAAATTTTCTGACATTGAGGATCTTTGGTTTTTTAGAGACCTAGCAGGCACACAACGTGAAACAACGTCAATTCAACGTTGATTCAAAGTATTGACATTGAATCAACGTTGAATTGACGTTGTTTCAACGTTGTGTTGAAACAAAGTCAATTCAACGTTGATTCGCCTTGACGTTGAATCAACGTTGTGTTCCTGGTTGGGAAGTACGAAAATACTTATCATGATAACCGTCTTATCCAGAACTAAGTAATCCATCGCATTTCTCTATATAATATGGGAAATGAGGAAGAGTTTGGTTGTTGAGCACATTAAGACATATTTATGCTGTAAAATAGAAGCTGTTAAAAATAATAAACCAGGTTGAAAAGCCGGTTAAAAAAAAAGTCCAAAATTCTGAAAATCTCCTTATAATGTAGACCTGTCATTTAGCAGAATATACGTACCTTCAGACATCTGCTCACAGCAAAGATTCAGATCAGCCTGCGCATTCGCGCAGTCTGATCAGAATCTGTACTGTGTGCTTTTTGGAGACCTAAGGGAGCAAAGTTTCTTCATGCGGACAACGGAGACCCAGACTAGACTGAGCGGATGCGCAAGCTTATTTGAGTCTTCGGTGGGGCGTATGTGCTCTCGTCGCGGCTGATATATTTATTATTCGGGCACACATATGAAAACAGGCTTGCTAACGTAATGTATTCTACAGTATCATCAGGTTCTCGGTTCAGCGATGTGTTCTTCAGCGTCAATTATTTCAGTCGTAACATGGAAAAACGTACCTTCTGGTATCTGTGCTTATCGTAAACTCAAATCAGCCCACACAGTCGCGCAGTCTGATCAGAGTCTGCGTTGTCCGCATGACGAAACTGCGCATCATTGGCTATACAAAATGCGCCAATTGAAGATTCTGATCAGACTGAGCGAAATGCGCAGGCTGATCTTCGCTGGGCGGACATGTTTGAAGGTGGTTTTCTCACGTTGCATCGCATTTTGTATGCGGACAACGAACATCATGATCTCATGATGCCATGTACTATTAAGATATATTGATATTGATAGATCAGTCATTACGAAAACACACCTATTCAAATATATTGAAGATTTTACAACCATAAAAAGGAAAATTTTCAGATAAAATAATGATATTTTTCATATTCCTGCTCATAAAACATAGATTGTGGGTACTCGTTAGAACCGCCTCGCCGAGGCGGTTCTAACGAGTACCCACAATCTATGTTTTTTAAGCAGAAATAAGAAAAATAATGTATACCCTTGTAAACCCTAGTTTTACTATATAAAAGTGGGGTTTATTGTTTGTGTTGAGGTTTTACGGCCCAGTCTACCCAATGGGGTCATGTCGAGTGCGGTCAGTTTACCTAACCACACGTTTACTGGGCAGGTTTAGTCCTCTAATCGGTTAACCAGTATTGTGCGCATTCTTTCGCCAGAAACTGACAACTGCCCTTCTTGAATAAACGGAAGGGAGAGAATGACCGTAAAAAAAATATTTCATGATCAATCTCCACGAAAGAATGTCGCCGATCTCGGAGGGGGTCGAACCCGCGGCCTCCTGGTCTCCAGTCGGACGCGCATCCAACTGAGCCACCGAGGCCGGCTAAAATAAAAAGTGGGGTTTAAGGGGCTCAATATTATATAGGCATGTTTCCGTGATACGCAGACTGAGCTCTGACTATGTTTTCCACATTCATGTAAGAGCCCATTTCTCATGTTTAAACGTATTTAACAGCACAAGTCTTAAAACTGACGTGAACTTATCTTTCAATGATAATGTCTTGATTACATTGACAACACTACCTTTAACCTCTACCCTCTGGCAAGGTTCACACCCCGCCAAATAAAGTTGTTTAGTTGAATCTGAAAACTAGATCAATCAAATGCCCTCCCCGCCATTTCGTCTGTAAATTGGCAATTTGGAAAACTCCTTATTCATCACATTTGAAAATAGCTCCCGGGTCACGTCATTCTAAACACAGGACCCCTAGTTGTCGACCTGCCGTGATCTGGTAAAATAAATCCACTCGAAATACCTTCTCTGAAGGAGCCCTATCTGGGACAAGTTTCTTTTCATCACGAAAACATGCCTATATAATTTTGACCCCCTTAAACCCCACTTTTATATAGTAAAACCGGGGTTTACAGGGGTATACATTATTTTTCATATTTCTGCTCAAAAACATAGATTTTGGGTACTCGTTAGAACCACCTCGCCGAGGCGGTTCTAACGAGTACCCACAATCTGTGTTTTGAGCAGAAATATGAAAAATATCAGATTTTATTTGAAAATTTGAGTCTTAATCATCCGCCAAGTCAAGCAGTTTCCCCTCACCCACGCACACAGACAATAGTATAATTTCTCGGCGATATCGTGGATTCAGATTAAGCTGCTCAGATGCAGTAGCCTGATCTGGGTCTTCGCTATTCCCATGTGTCGTAAGGTATATTTCGCTTGTACAAACATAAACATCTAGCATACCGATTGCGTAAGGATTATCTCGTATTCCCTATTATCTTACATTCTTATCGTACTCCTGAATTAACCTGGCAACGAAATATTTTATGGACGAACAATCATTGATATAGGCTAATTACTCGGCAAAGGAAATATCGGAAATTTGCCACCACAATCTAACCCCACCACTTAATCCCCGCCCTCGGAGACTCAGTTGGATGCGCGTCCGACTGGTGATCAGGAGGTTGTGGGTTCGACCCCCATTCTTTCGTAGTGATTTGATCATGAAAAAATTTCTACGATCATTTTCTCCATTCCGCTGATCCAAGAAGGGCAGTTGTCAGTTTCTGGTGAAAGAACGAGCACAATACTGGTTAACCACTTAGAGGACTAAGCCTGTCCAGTAAAAGTGTGGTTCGGTAAACTGACCGCGCTCGACATGACACCATTGAGTTTAACTGGGCCGTAAAACCTAAACACAAACAAACATCACGAAAACATACCTATATAATTTTGACCCCCTTAAACCCCACTTTTATATAGTAAAACTGGGGTTTACAGGGGTATACAATATTTTTGTTATTTCTGCTCAAAAACATAGATTGTGGGTACTCGTTAGAACCGCCTCGACAAGGCGGTTCTAACGAGTACCCACAATCTATGTTTTGAGCAGAAATATGAAAAATATCAGAATTTTCATCTGAAAAATTGCCATTTTTTGGTGGTAAAATTTTCAGTGTATTTGAATAGGCGTGTTTTCGTAATGCATAATCTCTACCCGTGCTGAAATCCAACTACCTATCCTTGCCATCAGAAGAGAAATGCATGCACGAACTCTTTGGCCTGGATCCCTGCACCTGTTGGCAGTCTTCACAAGGTATAGGAATCTCATGCAAAATGTTCGTGAACACTTCGAAACTTTTTCTAGTGATGACCATAAACATAAGCAGGAATCCAGTACAAAAACGTTCGCGACTGGTTCGCCCCAGTAGGTTGTAGAGGGTTGGCGCTGGATCAAGGGGTTACTAGAAAGGTTACTTCCCCTGATATGGCTATACACATGTATATGTGTACAACTGGAGACCAGTTCACCGTACGAAGGGTGGTGATAATTGATTGTTTTGGGTTTAACGACACGTCAACTCTTGTGTCGTCTCCCAGGGAAAGGGAGAAAAGAGATAGAAGAGATAGCAGAGATGAAAGAGAGGGTCAGGGAAGAAAGAGGAACAGGAATGAAAGTGAAGAAACAGAAGAAATAAAACCTTTCACCTCCACCCTCACCTGCTTCAAATAGCAAACCTTGCCTAACTGTAAGCCAATATCATTTTGCGTGGAACCATTTTTTTTTTCAACCATCCAATATCGTCATCCCGAAATTATTGATACTTGGACATAAACTACACTATCGCGTACAATCACACTCTGTGAACTAATATACTGTATAAAATCACATGCACGGACTGCCCCGGTGGGTATTACCCTGCACCGAGTTTTCATGGCAACATTTGTTAAGTGAGACACGTTGTGAATAAAAAATAATTTCCCACCAGCGATCAACAAAGACCTGGTCCAGCCTGTCAGGCGTCCATCGTTATCCGAGATCCAGACTAGTGCGCGAATGACAAGCTGGTCCGGATCATCAGTGTTCACACATGTTCACACATGTTCACACTTGGGAAACATTTGGGGTTTCCCCAACAGCAGAATTCAAGGGATAATGATCGCAGGAATAAAGTACGAACTATTCGATACACTTCATATTGCTTTTCAGTCTGTTTCGCCTGTGGAAATAGCACCAATACACGTCAAAAGCAGGCAGGAAAACATATCGATATTGCACTCAATCCACTGTGAACTGCACCACAAATTACTCATGTGTCGAGAAAGAAATATCCAACTTGGCAAATATGTGTCTGTACGCCTATAGATCATTTCAGTATATAGTTACTGAGGTCAGTTCACAAGTATATCCCTGCTAGCATTCTTTATAAATCTATAGCGGGCCGTTATCGGCCCGTCAGCTACCCTGACGGGCCGATAACGGCCCGCTGTAGATTTATAAAGAATGCTAGCAGGGATATTTATATATTCTTGTTTATGAAGAGAATATTAAAGTTTAAGGTTAGTAGTGAAGTACCGAGTTACAAGAAAACGTATATTCCCTCTTCGATATAGACTGGCTCCAGTCTCCAGTGACTAATAGCCTGACATACCTAAAATTGAAATTGGACTCTTCTAATATATGGTGTGGGGAAGTCCATTCAGTCTATAAAAGGTTAACAGGCCTATTTCCCTGTATTATATAGTGGAAATAGGGGTATGCAGGGTTGTTGTTTGTTACATATACCGTATTTACCTTAAGTATTCAAACACCTCAACTCCTTACCATACTTGTTCTAGAATTCTGCGACGTCTCATCTGTGTCTTCACTGTTTGCTAAGACCTGTCAATTCGAATGCATACGGTAAATATGGTATTGGGTTTTAGGGCGAAGTCTTCCTCATTTCTCTTGTATTACATCGTGAACATACAATAATTTACAAAGCTCTAAAGAACAGGGTTACCCACCTAATAATGTTTTCATTTCTTCCTACTCATTAGAAGCGCCTCGGTGAGACTGGGTCCATCAAGTAGGGAACGAACGAAGTAAATCCATATCAATCATTCGGGAACAGATAGTACTTTCGCTATTCGCACTGTCTCCGTGCCCAGTTTCGAAGTCGTGACGACATTGAAACCACATTTCCGGGACATTTTACGCTTGCTACCTGAGTACCTTTCTCATGTCAGGGAATTAGTTGTCCTATTCACATGGAGTTTCTCATCTATAAAAGGAGACCCACACAAGGGCGAACCAGGAACCCCAGTCTTGACTACTGTATTTACCCTGGGCGTTTGGACCTTACACTTGTCCGAACATTGAGCAAGTTTTATCACCCGTTGACGTGTCTAAAAACTACTGGACGAATGACCAACAGTGTAGACCCCGATCAGGCGCCGCATCTGCGGCGTCTGATCGGGTCTACACCGCTTGCTAAGATCTATCTGTCCGAATACTACGACAAATACGGTCTATGTATGGGCCTTTACTGTTCACATACGTTATAAATCAGTCGCCTGCAGCCGGTTCAACCTCTACCATTCTATGGGCTAATTCAGCAGACGACAAACGGATCATATTCTCTTATTTTCCCCAGAAAATAGGCTTTGGCATTCATGCAATTGTCTCACAGAGATAGTTTGCATGAAATGTCAAAATCTATTCCTGGGAAAAATAAGAAAATATATATCAAAATGTCGTCTGCTGAAATTTTTACCCAGGATGCTAAGTCACTGCTAAATCTGTATCTGTGTCTCTCGTCTGCACTCGATACTTATTATGACTCTCTGCACGGAAAAAATTCAATATACGCAATTTCTGAATATAGGAGACCCAGATCAGTCCGCATGGCGTTCGTTACCTATCCTTAGTAATGTCCTGTGGGGAGACGCTGTAAGAATGACCCCGGACTGCTAAGTTACCTGGCCCATTCGTGCCATTAGCTGATTTGTTCCTTTCCGCGTGGCCGGTCCGATTTATGGTTGACAAAATATGTCAACAAATAAAACCTTTAACCATCAGCCTACTGAATTTAACTATCGACATACGATATTTTGAAACAGTGTTTCGCATTTTTGCTCATTAAGTTGATCAACACCCTTCATTCAAATTACCGTCTTAGAAGACGATTCAAATGAGATATCAGCCCTGACTACCCGCAAATGTCCGAAAGAAAAAGTGTGCCCGTAAATTATACCTACAGCACGATAAATTCACGAAAACTGGGTGTCATAAGTTCGGTTTTAATAACCGTAAAAACGTTTCCTGTTCAGAAATGACTTATTTAATACCGTGATATTAAAAATCTTTCCATGTTACATGATGTATAACTTTTCAAGCGGTGTTTTTCAATGTGATTATTGTATAGGACAGTCTACAGCTGTGTTAGGTCGTGGTTCGGTCGGGTCAATCAGAACATTATCAGATTGTGGACCGTCACTATGGCGTAACCACTGTAATTGGCTTTATAACTGCGGAATTCATCGCTTAGCATGCAAAGAAAACGTTCAACAAACGATCTTGTGAAATATTTTCTAATTTTTTCTCTGAAAATAGAGTTTGACATCCATGCAAATTGTCTCCTAAGGAGACAGTTTGCATGAAATGTCAAATTCTATTTTGTTACTGAGGAATCAATTTTTCTCCTGAGGTGTCAATTCTATTTTGTCTCCTGAGGAGACAATTTTTTTCGACCCTTTAGAGCAAATTCTTTCCTTTCAGTAGACCCCTTTTCAGAAAGGGGCTTGCTGTTCAGAAAAGCAAAAAGGAAGTCACAAAAGTTATGTCCCTTGTAAACAACGGCTGATAATTCACCAGATGAATCAAGGCCCCCACCTTCTAAGTTAGTGCGCAGTCTGATCAGTCTCCGAAAGGCACTATGTGGATATCAAAAGATTCCAGGTCCCTTCAGAGGAACAGTGAATATTCATCTAGACTGTGCGGAAACGCAGGCTGGTAGTCTTCACTGAGCACGTGTTTCACGTTTTGTCTCAAGCATCAAGGATGGGGTGCATTATAGTTTTAAGGTGAATTATTACATTTTCAGTGGAGGCAACTCTAACCATGGTCTCCCTTCTGAAAAGGGGTCTACTTTAAAAGGAAAGAATTTGCTCCACGCGGGAGCAAATTCTTTCCTTTTAAAGTAGACTCCTTTTCAGAAGGGGCATAATACACAGGAAAGCAAACGGGGAGTCATAAAAGTGGTCTCCCTTGCAAACAACCCCCTTAAAACTTCACACGTTATCAAAAGAGAAACACAATTTTAGCTGCGTCTAGCGAAAAGGTGTTTTCTGACCACAGCTTTATAAAGACCAGATTATGTAGCTGTACAGGTAGTCTCTGTTTCCCAGTTCACCCATGCAGTACGGGCAATTTTCCCAGGCGCACTCCAGTGATAACAGCTGCCGTGTTGAGAAAAAAGAAGGCGTGGTATTGTTTTAACGACACGATTTTCACACATTCAACCAAGAAAAAAGATGATTATAAACACTTTCATCTCCGAGTTTCGGAAGTGGACGCTTCCATCGTTGAGCATGACCATTGTTGAAAGCAGATATTTGACTGTACCGAATTTGCCCTAATTATTCGGTCAGTCAAGCATCAGCAAAGAGTGTAGACTCAGATCAGACGCCGCATAACACGGCGTCTGGTCTGGGTCTACACTGTTTGTCACTCATCCAGCAGGTTTTAGACAAATCGGCATGTTGTAAAAGTGGACTTGTTCAGAATTTAGGATAAGTACGGCTAGGAAATAGAATGTCTGAATATTAAGGGTAAACACCGAATAAATTGTCTGATAACGAATCTTAAAATGTACTAACGGGAACAGCTGACAGTGCAACCGGATTAAAATCACGAGCAGCTTGATATGCGTCTTCGCCGTTTACCTGTCCGACTATTTGGAGTAAATACGGTCGGATGTATGGTGTACGGGGCAAGTGTTTTATGGCCATGTATTTGCTATCTGCACACAGCCTTGGAAAGCCATTATCTCGAATTGACCCTTGTACACACTCTCAATTATTTGCTTTTGCTAACTTCTGATCTGTTTTACGGTCGCCCGGGTCAAAACTCTCTAAGACGAAAACCTAGTTTGATTATAGCTTTCACAGCATGACTTCGTCCCATTAATGCCCGCTTTTATTGTTGAAGGGGGATATTATTATCAAGGAATCAGCTGACTGAGGAAATGTATGTCCCAATCTGCTGGTAAAACCAGCATTACCGTGTTTAACCAAAATGTTAGGACAGACTTATGCAAACAATGTATACCCAGATCAGACGCCGCAGAACGCGGCATCTGATCTGGGTCTACACTGTTTTGCCCCTCATCCAGTTTCAAAGTCATCAGGGGTAGTAAAATGGACTTGTTCAAAAGTTTAGGACAGTGGTATTCAAAGAGCATAGATCCAGAGCATATAACCATCATTCCAGATTAGGTTTTGTTATTTTTTCAACCATAAAAACTGATATTTTTCTTATTTCTCCATGAAAATACATGTTGTGGGTACTCGTTAGAAGCGAGGAGCTTCTTGTGAGTTCCCACAGCATATTTTCAAGGAGAAAAAAGGAAAAGCGAGGCGCTTCGAATGAGTACCTACAACCTGTTTTCATTGAAAATACGAAAACAATGTGGATACCACTCTTTAATAATATCAGGTGTTATGGTAATCTTCTGTAGTGTAGTTACTGTATATTAATATTCGGAATAAATCTTGTCCATGTGGCTACCTGGTAAGGTATCTTAACATTAATACATGACTGGCCAACTGTGCAGACCCTGACCTGACGCCCCGTGTGGCGTCTGATACGAGTCAAGCCATAACTATCTGAATATTTAGGGTAAATTCGGTATTCTATTCATTTTGGCTGCCAATCTTATTTCCCTTCTTATCCGTATGAGTGCACCCAGTGAAGATTCTGATCAGAATCTTCGCTGTGCGCATGTTTGAAATGGCTGGCCCAAGAGCTGATAAGGCTGCTTCTCCTTTTGGACCATGCAGTTTGGTTTGCGTCTACGCTGTTTGCGTTAGTTATTACATTTAACAGCGAAAACGAAGAAAAGAATTTACACCGAGTTGACTGAATGTTTTCCATCTTGAATGTTTTGATTGACATTTTGACTAACCCATTTAGTATTTGAGGGATATTTCATAAATTATAGTGGACAGAGGATTGCCGTGTAGTTCAGTGGCAAGCTGTGTATACTGACCAGACACCGCATTCTGAGGTGTCAAATCGTGGTCTACA
Organism: Anodontia alba; assembly: GCA_964016985.1. NCBI lineage: Eukaryota > Metazoa > Mollusca > Bivalvia > Lucinida > Lucinidae > Anodontia > Anodontia alba. The sequence continues at coordinate 18,732,544 of OZ024825.1, forward strand.
CTGTTTGCAAAGATCCTCGTTATGAGACATTGACATAAATGAACGAACGGAAATACCACTATATATCATGTGTTTTTCTGTGGAAATATCAGTCATTGTCGTTGAACTGGCCGTCTAGCGTAGTAAACATTGAAATCCTATTTTTATTAGGATCTACCCTAACACACTTGTAAACGTACCTTACAAGCATGTTAGGGTCGCTTGTGCAAACAGTGAAAACCTTTGCCAACCTGTGTCAGTTTTCGCTATTCGCCAACAGTATGTAGTTAAAAAAAAAAAAAAAAACGGCGTCATTTATTGTCGATGGTTTCCCGCTATATTGGTTTCAGTTATTCAAATTTCCCAAGTGTTCGGAGACTGTCATGGGCAAACAGTGCAGATCCTGATCAGACGCCGCGGCGTCTGATCAGGGTCTACACTGTTTGCCACATATCCAGTATTATTCTAAAAATAACGGACTTGTTTAAATATTAGAAACAAGGTGAGGAGATAAGGTGTCCAAATACTAAAGGTAAAATTCGGTATTTACTAACAACGGCCTCGAGGAAGGGGCATTGTACGTTAGTTGATCGATCTGAACTGTATCATTCCAAAAGAGGCCTGACACACACATCTCCCGCGGTCAGAACCTTCGCTGTCCGGAGTCTATTGCACCTAGCCTTTCTCCAAGCACAGCGAGGCCCTGATCGGAAAGGACGCAGGTGACAGTCTGATCTGAGTTTCATACATTGCATACCTAGAGGTAAACTTAGGCCCATTTTACATGATACAGGTAATCTTAAACCAGCTTGTCATAGTTTTGAGTGTAAACACACCAGTAATCTTCAAGGAAATTGAGTATCAGCTGAAGTGACACTGTTGTCCTTTGAACATGACTTGGGACAATTTAGCAGTTTATTCACACACTATTCACGAATAAATATTTTGGCGGGATTTTCGGGGTTCTAGGCCGCAGGTATAATTTAATTCAAATCAAAAATCCACACAATACAGCCAGGATTTGTGTACCTTCTCGAAGTTTACTGCACCTACTAAAAGTCAAGTCGAAGTGTCAATAAAATGTTTTTAAAGCATAGTATGCTGAGATGACAGCCATCAAACATACAGACCGGATTGTAGATAATTGCGTAATGTTATCAATACATTCTTACAGATTACCTAACGTTGTTTTCTCAACCACTCTGATCTCCTTTTGGCGATTACGTTTTAGATAAGAGAGGGAAAATATTCTCCGACTGGCATAAATTCTTGACATTTCAAAGATATCTCTATCGAAAATCAATGTATTTGTAGAAATTAAAACAGAAGATTACACATGCTTTTTGACTTTGAGTACAGTTAAGGTCAATTTTTCGTTTTCAAGAGGAGGTTTTTGGCAAATAGTTCTCTTATTTTTGGCTTGGAAAATATGCTGTGGGTACTCATTAGAAGCGTGCGTATCGTTGATGCGCTTCTAATGAGTACACACATCTTAGGGGTTTTCCTGAATAAATAAGAAGATTTATCAATACTTTTTCCTTGTCTTTTTAGAGGTGATGGCGGTGGTGTGGGCGAGTTAGTTGTTGTTGTTGTTTTTTTTTTGTTGTTTTTTTTTTCCGAGATGTTTTTCTTTTTGCATACTTGTTTTTTTCTTTCATGAAAACAATCTCATAAGAGGGGTATGGAAGAACTATCCCAGCAAACATACTTTCTTATAACAACGTCGTGAACGTCTTCATGACGTTGGGGTCGAAACGACGTTGGGTGTTTACTGGGATTAGACTTTCTTCATCTCGCCAACACTTCTTGACATACTGAATAATTGACTGTAGCATCCCTTAATGGGTCTTTGGAGGGACACTGGATCAGTTAAAAAGTCATGTTCTTTTCCATCGACCAACCTCAATTCTAACGATCAGCTGATATAGATAAGGATGGAGACTGAAAACTCAGTTATAAGGAGCGACTAAATAATCGCTTTTCAATACTTGTTTATGGCAGCTTAGTTTATGATTAAGCAACAGTCTGTCTTTTTCTTTATCGTATATATCCTAAATATTCGGACATCTCGACTCCTACCAAGACTTCTCAATTCTAACAATTCCAATCGTCTTTCTGGCGATATATCTAAAAGTAAGGATTAAATGACGAACAGTGTAGACGTTGATCAGACGCCGTATATGCGGTCTACACTGTTTGCGCAGGGCCAGTCTGTCCGAGTATTTGGGATATTTACGGTACTCAGTCAATTCTGACCTTGTGTATTTTTTGTCATGGGGATTTTTTGTGTTTAACAATTACTCAGCCTACATAGCCTAATTATAGCGATACACCTTTTTCTAACCCACATGTGCAATGGCAACAAGTACAAATGTACAGGTAAATAGATCTAAAGATATCTACCTAAGTAGTTTACCTGTCAATCATTTAGAATGACAGGCGTAGGCGGTGCACATTTACCTGTACACATCAGGACTCCAGACCAGAAGTAAAGAGGTTCTACCGACCTTTCACTTACTTCTTCATGAAAACTAGTTATTACGGGATCGTAGTGGAAATGGCTCCCTACTGACCAGTCGATTCAAATGACCCAGATTCTAAATAGCTATGTTCGTGGAGCAAAAGGAAAAGAATTGGTATTTTATATCTACTTATCTGTAGCCCTGGCACACGTGAGTTGTAAAAAGATGTAAACAGTGGACAAGACTTCATGAATTAAAATAATAAAACAAGAAATCAACTCATTTCAGTTCAGTTAATTTTACTACATAATACATAACATGTATAAAGTAGTTCAAAAACTTAAACCGTTACATTTTATGCTTTGAACGGCCCCACAAGGCGTCAAATAATGAGATGTTTCGTTGGATGATAGATGACTTAAATAGATATTTACAATGATATACAGAGGTGAATGTATTAAATTATCTTATATAGCACAAATATAATCAACCTCTGATTTCACGTTTGAGACAACATTTAAGTATAGTATGATATACGTTCAACAACACGCGATAGATCTGTTTATAATAAATGCTTGATCTGAGGAAAGCATAGAGATTTCAGCAAAACTACTTTTTGTTAGGAATTTTATATAAAAAGTCTTTATAAAAATGTACAAAAACTACTTTCATGAAAAATATGTATCAAAAACTTTCAATATATACAACATCACAAATATACTTTCCTTGCCTCTAAACCAGTCTCTCAATCCAGATAAACCCAGTCTCCATTTATCATCATAAAAATATATATGCTATCCCTCTTATAACAAGTATATCATTTTTCCTTTGGAATATTCAAGTTTTAAGGCGTATATGACTTTGACTACCGAGTTATTTGCACTTGAAGTCAGGCATCACGAGAACACGCCTATATAATTTTGACCCCCTTAAACCCCACTTTTATATAGTAAAACTGGGGTTTACAGGGGTATACACTATTTTTCTTATTTCTGCTCAAAACATGGATTGTGGGTACTCGTTAGAACCGCCTCAGTGAGGCGGTTCTAACGAGTACCCACAATCTCTGTTTTGAGCAGAAATATGAAAAATATCAGAAATTTTCATCTATATTTGAATAGGCGTGTTTTCGTAATGAAATGACTGAATATTGCCTACATACACGATTATATTGCAGTTTCCACACAACTAGTCTAATAAATATGAGATTATGTCGCTTACCAGTTAAGTACATAAATATAGACTTGCTCCTTTTTTGTTAGTAATCACAACGAACACATAAATATACCTTGAACACTAAAAGCGACAGTCGTACTTCTCTGTACAAAATATACAATAACAGTAATATTTACATATTCACAAACGTACGTTATATTACTCCTGCCGATTTATGTCAATGGTCCACGAAATAAGGCGTAATCCAAATAATTTAACTCTTAGCACACTGGGTGAAAGTCCAGGAGACGACATTTCGAAACAAAGATCTTATTTTTCTAGGAAGAAGAGTTTGACATTTCCCTCTAACGGTCATCAATGTCTGACCCATTTTTGCCATAAAAAATCCGACAAATACACCAATCTGTCGTCTGCTGAATTTGCCGAGCGTGCTAAAGGTTATAACTTAGCTCAAGATAGGAGGAATCGAAATAACTAGAATTCTTATTTCTCTACTAGAACATATAGTGTCGGTATTCATTAGAAAGGTATTGAAGAGACGGTTCTAGTGAATAGCCCAATGCATGTGACAGTTGGTAACCATCAGTATCCCTTCTGATTGACGACTCTAATGACTATAAGAACACAATATAAGGTGTAACCAATAGAACCGCCTCGAGGAGACGACACTAAGGAATACCAGAACATTTAGTGAAGAAATAAGAATATCAATACGTTTTGGTTGAGAAAAGCATCTTATCTCGAGCTAAGTATCCAAGCGGAAACACAACGTTGAAATAACGTTGATTCAACGTCTTGACGTTGAATCAACGTTGTTTCAACGTTGTGTGCCTGCTAGGATAATAACAACAATGTCATCTCACAATTAGGAATATCTTTGCACACAGTCCCGTGAATTGTATATTTTACTGGAATTTGGTGAGCAGGTCACTGAGCAGGTACACCTAGTGACGAAATATCTAACCAGTCACTTTCAAGACCTATCATTTCTGACACTTCTGGAGTGGAATAGTCCGGAAATTCGAAATGAGAAGATGAGGTTAAAGTATTGATAGTCATGTGAGCACTGTTTGACACTGGCATGGTCATTGGGGTATACACAATATTGTTATTTTGCACATTTTGTATATTATTGTCAAAGTTTGGGAAGTCTGTGTCCGCTAACTTACTGAGATCCATATTTGCGATATCGATCTGCCAGTTTGAAGGTAGTTGTAGCACGTCGGTGAGGTTATCTAGATCAGCTAACGACGATCCGTCGGGCTGTTGGATTATGTGATTATTGTTGATATGCATCCCTGGCTCGGTTTTCAAGGGCTCGTCTACGGGCGAAGGCGCTGGCGTGTCGTAATGATCCTCTGGATAGAAACTGGTCGACTCCGGGGTCATTGGAGAATATTCCGGACTGGATGGAACTTTCCCCGGCGGCGTTAACTGAGACTCCGGCACTGAAACATGTTTGCTGGCTTTAATACTGTCTTTGAACTTTTTATCAATTGTCAATTTCAATTTGAGTCTACTGTTTTGAGCAGTGGTCATGAACTGAGTATGTTGAGAAAGAGCTTCCTTGACAGCTGGTGATTTCTGATATCGATGTCTGTCCGCGCGAGATTTGGATGATTTTGTGATTTTACCCTTATTAAGTTCAGGTTTTGGCGCAGGCTTGTTCTTTTTCCTGGGTCTGTATTTGTAATCCGGGTACTCCTGCATATGGAGCAACCTCAAACGTTCAGCTTCCTCGATGTAAGGCTGGCGATCGTTTTCATCAAGTAATTTCCACCTTGCACCAAGTCTCTTACTAATCTCCGCATTATGCATGTCGGGTTGAACTTCTGAAATTTTCCTCCGTTCAATTTGTGACCACACCATGAAGGCGTTCATAGGTCTTTTCACATGGTTTGTGGACTTTTTGCACTGAGTAGCATCCGTGTAAGGAGTCCTCGTAGTTGGATGGATTTGCTGTGATCCAAATACAACAGAGTCACTATGGTCACTCATCGCACCTGGGCTATTTTGAGGAACCATTTTCCCATCGATACAGTAAAATCCTTGTATGTCAGTATCACTGAGTTATAAAATAATCCCTGAAGTTTCACAGCACCCTTTCTTGAATGTTATTTTCACTGAGTAAAGGCTATAATCAATCTACTATGGAAGACGCACTAATTCTGACTAAATAACGGTGTGCAGTCAAGTTTTACTGAATCGTAAACCCACGTGACACATTTGAAACGCTCCAATCAAATATCGAGTAGGCGGTGCTATTTGCTCTGTCTCGCCTATTCACGATAGGCTTAGTAAAATTATAAACACGAGGCGGGGCTTAATCATCAGAGCACGTTGTTGCTGGGCGGAATATCTAGGTCAAAACATGAAAAATTATCGTTTCTAGCTATTTCAAACCAGAATCGACAGATGGTGTTCGTTACTACCCGAAGATCATAGATCAAAAGATACCTAAAATAAAGTTTATTTCTGCTTTGAATCAGAGAGCTTAGAATTCTAGATTTTCTGTCGAAGAGGAATACAGGCAGAGTTCTCACGTCGTCACTCCTTATTTCAATACACAAGAAGTGGGTGGTACAGAGCCGAGTCACAACATTATCTATGTTTATATACATATTTACCAAAACGTATTAGTACAGTGGTAGAGTATTTAATCAGCGGGAAAGCAACTATCCTACTAGCTTAGTGTTGTTTCGACAAATGGGCAAAATCTTCTACTGTATAATTTCTTTAAGTCACGCTGCAGGAAATAACCAAAAAAGCAAAAACACTATTTTATATTGACAAAAATAAATATATAAGTCTATTTACATATGCAGGTGCCTAATAGTAAATGACTTTTCACAAAATACAGGTGTTTCTTAATCTTAACATGGGGGTTTTAGTGCTATAATAACAAGACGCACATTTCGGTTAAGCTTTTAAGCCCCGCAGACCAAAACAAAGTTTTGTAAACAGTGTAGATCCTGATGAGACGGCTCATTATGAGCCGTCTCATCAGGACCTACACTGTTTGCCATTCTGTTTTGATTTTTGATTGAAACCCCTATTTGGAACACTGGTTCTAATTAGGTTACCTGATGGAAGAGTCCATTTCAGAAACTCGGGGATGAAAGGGTTAGTAATAATCTTTCTGATTTATGGCTTCTTTTAGGGATGTCGGATTTTAAAATACACAAGAAAAATCAGTAAGACTATTGATATGACATTGTGTGTCAAAATTCAATATCAGATATGAGGTATACAAACTATATACTTAGGAAGTGACACATTCATTCTGATTGCACTAAAATCTTGAACATCCAGAGGATTTGACCATGAATAAATTAAGGCGATAAGAGCTATAGGTATTAGTGATTTCAGCTGGAAATTGACATAATTATGGTTACTGAATGGACGAATTAGTCAGATAGTCTTAGGTAATATCTGAATTGTTTAAATTGTTTGAGCAATTAAGACTGTGTCTGGAATTTATTTCTAATTTATTGCACCAGACAACCTATCAGAACATACGATCGCACGCGCGCGCGTACGCACACGTGCATTGGGTAGGAACGTTTTGGATTCAGTAGATAAAAATTTCGAGCGGACTCTTTTGCATGTTTCGACACTTTCATCACGAAAACACGCCTATATTATTTTGACCCCCTTAAACCCCACTTTTATATAGTAAAACTGGGGTTTACAGGGGTATACATTATTTTTCTTATTATTGTTCAAAAACATAGATTGTGGGTACGCGTAAGAACCGCCTCGGCGAGGCGGTTCTAACGCGTACCCACAATCTATGTTACGAGCAGAAATATGAAAAATATCAGAATTTTTTATCTGAAAATTTTCCTTCTTTAGTTGTAAAATTTTCAATATATTTGAATAGGCGTGTTTTCGTAATGTTTCAAGTCCAGTTAATGTTTTCTGTGCGATAAGGAGCGGGCACACGGGGTTGTGGGCTGAAGAAGGGACACTTGGTAACGAGAGACGATGCTAAAAGCATATACAAGATCGGTCTGCGCTGGTAGAGTAACAGTGTGCAAGCACCGACCAGACCGCGTATGCGCAGGCTAATCTGGGCATTCGCTCGATCAATATTTTCCTTGTTAGCATCTTCGCAGTTTGAGCTCGCGCCTTTCGCTATCAACACCGTCCTACACAGACTCTGAAAATAGATCAACGCCGTCAGACCGAGCACAATGTCACACTCATTTAACACAGTACTTTACCAAAACTTCGTTTCGGCGTCACTACCGTGTATCTGTGCTGAATATTCCTAGCGGATACCGTGAACGTCGCCATGCGTTGCATCGATTTTGATGCGACGTTGTATCAATTTTGCTTGCCACTGGTTTCCCATTCACTATCTCATATAGCAAAACAATCATGTGAGCATACAGTTTTATATATGAAAACGGGGGAAATGATATTCTTAACCTTACTGATGTATCGTAAGTATCAAATATACAAACACAGCTGTCCAAGATTTGAAAATATATATTGAGCACAAGCTTAGAAACTATACCTTATGTAATCTCAAGGAAGTCTGCTTATCCTTGCAGACTGAGCATATATTTCACTTACGATTCTTTGCTATCCACAGACAGCCCATCGGATGCGCAGGAGATTTGAATCTCATTACGAAAACACGCCTATTCAAATATATAGAAAAGTTCACCTCCAAAAATTGAAAATTTTCAGATAAAAAATTCTGATATTTTTCATATTTCTGCTCAAAACATAGATTGTGGGTACTCGTTAGAACCGCCTCGGCGAGGCAGTTCTAACGAGCACCCACAATCTATGTTTTTGAGCAGAAATATGAAAAATAATGTATACCCCTGTGAACCCAAGTTTTACTATATAAAAGTGGGGTTTAAGGGGGTCAAAATTATATAGGCATGTTTTTGTGATGCACTGGGCACACAGTATTCATACATACTTACCGTTAGTGCTCGGACAAACAGGCCACAGAAAATAGTGTAGACCCTGATCAGACGGCGTCTGATCAGGGTCTACACTGTTTACCATTCATCCAGCAGTTTGTAGATGCATCCACAGGCAGCACAATGGACGTTCAAATTTTAGAAGAAGTATGGTAATTGTATAAGGTGTCCGAATACTTAGAATAAATACAATATCATTTGGGTACATTTCCTTACGTTGAAGCTCAATATAGTTTAATATCGCATGTAAAAACGGCTTGCCATAATAAGCAGTAAACTTGTTTTTGATTGGCTCTTTTCTCTGTCTGTATAGTGGAAGAAAAAGTGTGTCCATCCCATGTCCCAGCAGCCTGGTCGGGGTCTACTTTGTTATACGGTTTACTGTCGCCAATGATTCTGCAAGCGGAAGTAATACCGCATATAAAAGTAATTCGTAATTTACGTTTTCACGAAGAATGTTTGAAATTTCCATGGAAGATAACTCTTTCTGTCTTAAAGATATTATACTGAACAAAAGTATAAACGGGTGATTTTTCAATTTATTGAGGACAGAAAGGATAGTTTAACTTTAACCACTCTCTGGATTAATTCAGCAGACGAAAAATTTATATTTTCTCATTTTTCCCAGAAAACATGATCCTACATTTCATGCAAATAGTATCCACTGGAGACAATTTGCATGAAATGACAAAACCTGTTTTCGCGGAAAAATAGGTAAAAATGTCCAGAGTAACAACGTGAGTAGTATAGGGTGGCCTTATACTACTAACGTGTATATAATATATGTGACGTTGTTTTGTCGTATTTAAGAGCAACGAAAGGCCTGATTAGCCTGCGCAGCAAACATTGCCTGCTTATATCATCGAGTGACGCTGTAGTACCGTATTATCCGTAAGTATGTGGTGTAGATCCTAATTCGACGCCGCAGAACCAGACGTCTGATATAGGTCTTCACTGTTTGCCTCTCATCCAGTAACTGTTAGGGGCCATCAACTGGTAGTCAACTGGACTTGTTCACGTTTTAGGACAAGTACGGTATGAATATAAGTGTCCGAATACTCAAGGTAAATACTGCATGACAAACAGTGCAGATCCAGATCAGTTGGCTTCTTCAGAAGCCAACTGATCTGGATCTACACTTTGCAAAGGCAGGGCATATCCGGGTTCAGCAGGACAAGGGTTAATATATTTAATCTAAAATTTGTCCCATTTTACAACCTGTTTGATGTGTCTACAACTGTCTCATGATAGGTTAATCCTAGACTGGCTCTGGGTAAACCCTAACCGGGTCTTTCACTGTTCAAGCTCAGACCTGTGTGTTCTTATACTAGGGGTAAATAAGGTGCATCGAACCAGTGATGTGGAATTGAGTGAAAATATGGGGCAGATTCAGAGGGGGTTCGGGGGTTCGTGGTTGGAGGGGGGAGTCAGTCGAACCCCTCTTTAACTAAATATTTCATTTTCATGGGGAATTTTGGATAAATTTGATTAATCTGGGATACCGTATATACCCTAAAAATTCACACCCCTCACTTTTTACCTTATATTCTTCAACAAGTCCATTTTATTTCTTATGAATGTGTATAAAATTGCTGGTTGTGTGGCAAACAGTGTAGACCCTGATCAGACGCCGCAGGCGTCTGTTTGCTCAGGCTTGTCTTTCCGACTACGTAGAGTAAGTACGCTAGTTTGATTAAATCGAATCTCCTCAGAAATCATCTTGGATACCCTGAAAACGGAGATGCATATTGCATGATCAACTATAAAGTGGAATATATATATATATATATAAAATAAATAAATAAATAAAAATAAAGAGTGTTTCATTTGGATAAATATTATGCTTATTTCTCTGAGAACAAATATGTTCTATATTCTTGAGAATCGCCACCCTGCCCAACCGTACAATTGAAAAGTCTTGTTTTCATACTGAAATATGAAACGTAGTTCTTTAGTACATTTTTTTTTCTTCATAAAAAAAAATTATTGTTATTGTCGAGATTTTGTTTCGCTTAACTTTTGATACAGCAGTGAGGAAAAGCGCAATAAAAATCCATTTTTTTTTTTTAACTTTAACCAATACCACTCTTTGGGCAAATTCAGCAGATGACAAAACTCATGATATTTTTCCTTTCTCTTCTTTTTTTTCAGAAAAATAGGATTTGGCATTTCATGCAAATTGTTTCCCCGGGAGATAATTTGCATGAAATGTCAAATCTAGTTTTCTGGAAAAAAATATGAAAAACATTTCAAAATGTCATCTGCGGATTTTTTTTACCCAGCATGCTAACTTTGATGACTTTTTTTTGCGGATTTATTTCAGAAAAAAAAATATCCGCTGCTGTGTAATTAAACCATATTTAGTTGTTATTATAAAAAAAGTATTAGAGAAAAAAATAGGCACATGACACATCTTATTTACATATTATCTTTCAGGCTTTTGCGGCACGTGACACTGGCACGCGCTCAAGTCGATTGGCTGATGGTCGTTTTAAATTAAACACACACGCTTCATTTTTAAATTCGTTTCCCACGGCAGGAAAAGAAATCGATAATTCAAAAGTGGCACTGTATGGGTTGCGTCGAAGAGTAAACAGGGGCTTACATTTATACTCGAACATCGAAGGCCTCGATCAGCCTGTGCATCGCACAGGCTGATCTGGGCCTTCGTTGTTCGCTAGTATATTATAAAATTGATGTTTCCGTCCAAAGCAAACACCCTGATTATATCGTGCGGAGGCGCAAAGCGATCTGGATCTTCGCTGTTCACATGGATTAAGCCCTTTTTTCTTCGCCGTATCCAAAATTAAAGGGGAACTAGAAAAATGTACCTTACAACATGTGCAGAAAACAGGGAGTCTGTTTTCGGTATCGTTTAGTGGACTATTACCCAAGCAAAGCACACAACGTTAAAACAACGGCGATTAAACGTTGGTTCAAACGTTGGTTCAACGGTTTGACGTTGTATCAACACTGAATATTGGGATCACCCATGGTTTTTCATGCTTAACATTTGCCGGGTCCCGAGGAAGCTGTTTGAATACGAGGACGCTAGGTCGAGTGTTCAAATATTTTCCGAGGGACCCAGCAAATGTTATTTCAATGAAATAACCAAGGCTGATCGTTGTTCTTGCATAACTTACAATTCCAACGGCAAGTTGTGACGAAAACGCCCCAAAATTCATATAAACTCCATATAAACTCTTCAAATGCGACGGCAAACCAACATGGCGGCTAGTTCAGAATGTTGTTTGCAATAACGCCAGTTGCGCAATGACCCTCTGACGTAAATTTCTAAAATGCTACGTTATACGTTAGGTCGCTCAACGTAACGTAAACAGAGCAAGGCCCATCTTGTGATACCAAAAGTTCAAAATCCATGTTCAAACAGCATGTGAATTTCATGATTTGAACACAGGTTTTGTTGTTTCATCACGAAAACATACCTATATAATTTTGACCCCCTTAAACCCCACTTTTATACAGTTAAAATGGGGTTTACAGGGCTATACATTATTTTTCTTATTTCTACTCAAAAACATATATTGTGGGTACTCGTTAGAACCGCCTCGGCGAGGCGGTTCCAACGAGTAGCCACAATCTATGTTTTGAGCAGAAATATGAAAAAATATCAGATTTTTTTTTCTGAAAACTTTCAGTTTTTGGTGGTGTAATTTTCAATATATTTGAATAGGCGTGTTTTCGTAATGAAACACGGTCTAATCGGAATCCACATGTTTGCACTGGTATCTGCGTTTTATTTTTTATTTTATTTATTTTTTATTTCTATTTTTATTTAATTAATTATTTATTTATTTTTTGTCTGCTGGTATAAAAAGGTTAATGCGGTAGCTAAATGAGGTTCACATAGCCTGTGCATGTTGGGTCTGCACAATATTTTTCTGGCCTGCAATAACTTACAGAAAAATAAAACATACGGTCCCTTTAAAATTGATGTGATCTAACTAACTCTTTACACGGCAAGTTTGTAAGGACACTTAGGACACATGCAACTGCAGGTGTCAAAACAAATCGATCCCGTCAATCGATAAGCAATTTTCACGTTTTGGGAATATTTAATATTTTAGTGTGATTTCCGTTAATTAGTTTTTAACACATCTGGACTGCGTTATAATAACGATTGTCACAGTTTCAACTGGGTGGCACAGACACGCTTTAACAGATTTCCATTCACAAATTAAGTTTGGTGAGAATTTGTAAAAACAAAAATTACAACAACAAAGCCATATGCTGAGATAACTCATTAATGCCTTTTCATTTCCAGAAATGACACTTGCAAACAGTGTAGATGCAGATTAGTTTGCGTTCAGTAGCCTTTTGGACGAGTTCATTACCAGTTTAAGGGGTGTTGTCATCATTTTTATAACTAGGCTTCCTTAATTCAATGCAACATATTTGAGGCCCACATTAGAAACCGAGTTCTGTGGCATCTAATCTGCATCTACACTGTCTGCAAGTGTCATTTCTGGGAATGAAAACATACCTATAAAATTTTGACCCCCTTAAACCCCACTTTTATATAGTAAAACTGGGGTTCACAGGGGTATGCATTATTTGCCTTATTTCTGCTTAAAAACATAGATTGTGGGTACTCGTTAGAACCGCCTCGCCGAGGCGGTTCTAACGAGTACCCACAATCTATGTTTTAAGCAGAAATATGAAAACTATCAGAATTTTTATCGGAAAACTTTCAATTTTTGGTGGTGAAATTTTCAATATATTTGAATAGGCATGTTTGCGTAATGGGGAATGAAAAGGCATTTATGAGTTATCTCAGCATATGGCATAATTTGCGTTAAGCAAATAAGTAATATTATATATTGTTTTTTAGCTCACCTGAGCTATGCTCAGGATGAGCTATTGTGATCACTTTTCGTCAGTCGTCCGTGCGTCCGTCCGTGCGTCCGTCCGTCAACATTTTCAAACGACTTCTCCTCTGAAACAACTGAGCCAATTTTGCTCAAATTTCATATGGAGCCTCCTTAGGTTATAGGGGAACGAAAGATTGCTAAAATGGTCGCGGTCCATTTACCAAATGGCCACCATGCTCATATATGGTAAAAACCTTTAAAAATCTTCTTACCCAGAACCGAGAATGCCTTGGGCCCAATCTTTGCACAAATCATCGGGGACGAGAGGTCTACGAAAGTTGCTAAAATAATTGTTGTGCATTGGTGTTTGACCTTTTTACGGCGAGGTCAAGTTTGCTTCCCTATGCATTTGTATGGGCACCATACATTTGTATGGGAAAACTGTTGAGGATTTCAAACGACTTCTCCTCTGAAGCCTCTTGGCCAGTTTGCTCAAATTTCATGTGGAGTCTCCTTAGGTTAGGGGAACGAAAGATTGCTAAAATGGTTGCGGTCCATTGACCAAGATGGCCGCCATGCCCATATATAGTAAAAACGTTTAAAAATCTTCTTCTCCAGAACCGAGGATGCCTTGGGACTGAATCTTTGCACAAATCATTAGGGACGGGAGGTCTATCAAAATTGCTAAAATGATGTTCGTACATTGACGTTTTACTTTTTTACGGCGAGGTCAAGTTTGCTTCCCCATGCATTTGTATGGACACCATACATTTGTAAGGAAAAAATGTTGAGAATTTCAAACGACTTCTCCTCTGAAGCCTCCTGGCCAGTGTTGCTCAAAGTTCATGTGAAGCCTCCTTAGGTTGGGGGAACGAAAGATGCTAAAATGGTCGCGGTCCATTGACCAAGATGGCTGCCATGCCCATATATAGTAAAAACCTTTAAAATCTTCTTCTCCAGAACCAAATAAGCCCTTGGGCCTTACCTTTGCACAAATCCTCGGAGACAGAAGATCTACCAAAATTGCTAAAATAATGATCCTACGTTGACATTTGACCTTTTGACCTTTTTACGGCAAGGTCAAATTTGCTTCCCATGAATTTGTATGGGCCCTATACATTTATATGGTAAAAAATGTTGAGATTTCATCTTTTGGACATCTCCTCTATAATCCAGTTGAATCGAAACTTGATGATGAGCATTAGCGCGCTTATGAGACATAATTAGCTAAATAAGCCGACAGAACACAGCCGCCATCTTGAAAATCAATTTCCGACATCTCTTCTCAAACCTTAGATCACTTTGAGCCGAAACTAGCAACAGGATGACTTCTGGATCGAAACAAGATAAAATTGTGCCGATCGAAAATCCAAGATGGCGCAATGGTTCTGCTCCATAGAACAAGATACCAGAGCTGAAAAATAGAAAATCTTCAAACGACATCTCGTCCTTGGCCAATGGCCTGACTTCAAAATATTTGCATAGAAGTATTCCACCAATGGCCCTCAACCAAAATTACTAAAATATATGGCTCCACTTGGCTGAACAAAATGGTGGCCAGAGTTAAAAATAGAAAAAAAAACTTTTAGAGGACATCTCCTCCGCAGCCAGTGTCCTGATTCCAAAGTAATTTCACAGAAGTATTCCTCTTATTGCCCTTTACCAAAATGTTAAAAAAAAGTTCTGCTCGGCTGAACAAAATGGCCGCCAGAGCTAAAAATAGAAAAAAATCTTTAAACATCTCCTCCTTGGCCAGTGGCCTGATTTCAAAATGATTTCACAGAAATGTTCCTCTTATCCCCCTTTATCAAAACTGCTAAAATGGTTCTGCTGTGCTGAACAAAATGGTTGTCAGAGCAAAAAATAGAAAAAAAAAAAAAAAAAAAAAAAAAAAAAAAAAAACAGTTTTAAATGACAGGATAAGTAGATGAACCAAATGACTTCTGAAAAATATCTGAACTTTTTTTTACTTGTGACGTTTTGAAAATTTCAGCATTTTAACCTTGTAAACAAGACATCTTAAAAACTGTTTAAGCCATTGCCTTGTCATAAGAGTATTGGAAAAATGTTGCATGCCATCTGCATCTGTGTTTCACTCAGGTGAGCGAGTTGTGGCCCGTGGGCCTCTTGTTTTTTCTTCTTTCTGTTCGGTCAAGGTAACCTAATAGCGACCGCCTGTGAAAGCAGAGTAGGCAATCTGTTAAAACCCAATCAATTATCGGTTTGGAGCCACAAGTCGATTAAATTTCCCGATCGGTTAAAACTGTCTTTTTGAATGCAAGCAAAATGTTAGTCTGGCCCCAGACCCTTTCTTTATTTTTCTTTTCTTTCTTTTTCTTCTTTATATATTTTTTTTTGAGGGGACACAACACTTGTATAGCTTGTAGAATGTTTGTTTACTTCAGTCCCTTGGCTAGAAAGTTTTTGTTCAGCCATAGGTAACTTGAAGTTGGATTAAAGAGGATCATGATAAAAAAAAAATAATGTAGAGAAAGAGAGAAATAGATATAAAACAAAAACGACTGGAGCCAGTCTAGCAAAATGTCTGCGGTGCTGAAAGTAGACCCAGGTCATATATATGCGTTTTTCCCGGTGAAACCTAGCTGACTTCACCAGTGAGTGGTATTAATTGGTTAGCCCTTGCCCCAAACTAATATCAGTTTAAGAAATGGTTTCAAGTTTAACCTTTACCACGCTCAGGGCAAATTCAACACACAACACTTTGAAAATGTCAAATCCTGTTTTCTGGAACAAATCTGAAAAATATTTCAAAATGTCGTCTGTTGATTGTTTTTTCTTTGACTGTGCAATTGGCACGTGTAATTATTACTTCTGTAAACATTTAATGAAGTACTGCAGAGGTGAAAGCTGTTATCATACCAGTTTCCCTAAGAATACTAGATTATATTCCTGATAAACTCTCAGTCAGCAGCAAATCAGATGATAGGAACCTGCACACTACATGTTGCACACCTATACTGGGGAGCTGATAGCCCCGCTAGGGTAATAATAAGTCTCTGACAACACTATTAACACAAAGAAAAGCAAACATTACGAAAACACGCCTATTCAAATTTATATTGAAAATTTCACCTCCAAAAACTGAAAATTTACAAATAAAAAATTCTGATATTTTTCATATTTCTGCTCAAAACATAGATTGTGGGTACTCGTTAGAACCGCCTCGACGACGAGGCGGTTCTAACGAGTACCCACATTCTATGTTTTAAGCAGAAATAAGAAAAATAATGTATACCCCTGTAAACCCCAGTTTTACGGTATAAAAGTGGGGTTTAAGGGGGTCAAAATTATATACGTACGTTTTCGTGATGGAAACAAGCTCCCTCTTCCTCTTCAAGGGCAGCAAAATGCTAGACAGAATTCACTAAACACGACTATAAGACAACGAGCCGGACAAAATATGAAAAAAAAAACCTATTCAAAACCTTAAAAAACTTAAGCCTTTTTGAGACAGCACGGTATTATCATATTTGTTCAGTCAGATAGATGCAAACAAAGGATGTAGACCCGGCTCAGTCCTGCTTTTGAATGTGCGTGTGCGTGTGGGGGATGGTCGGCGGGAAGGGGAGCTGATGCTGCTGTATATGAATTTCATTGATTAGGGATAATCTGGTGGTAATTCTTCTAACAGTGCATCGAGTAAGTCTGTTCTAAACATAAACCGTTTGCTCCTCAGTGGGAATAGGTTTTTTTTTTTTTTTTGTGCCTGTCAGAGTAAGGAGAGGGCAGAGACAACCGGAAAGAGGACTAAGTGTGACAGTTCACAGATAAACTGGCTGTAAAAGAGGACAAAGACATCTGGATAGAGGGCGTGTGACAGTGTCTTGTATGACAATGACAGGTAAACTGGCTGTAAAAGAGAACAGAAATGACTCGACAGAGGACAAGTGGCAGTAGACAAAGATAATCTAACAATGTCTTGTGTGACAGTTCACAAGTAAATTGACTGTAAAAGAGGACAGAGATACCTAGGCAGAGGGCATGGCAGTGAACAAAGATAATCTGACAGCGTCTTGTGTGTCAGTGCCAGGTAACCTGACTCTAAAAGAGGACAGAGACAACTGGACAGAGGACATGTTGCAGAGTGGACAAAGATAATCAGAGAGTGTCTTGTGTGATAGTGACAGGTAAACTGGCTGTAAAAAAGAACAGAGATTACTGGACAGAGGACATGTGGCAGTGGACGAAGATAATCAGACAGTGTCTTGAGCTCGAGGTCTTTCGTGACAGTGACAGGTAAACTGACTGTAAAAGAGGACAGTGATAACTGGAAAGTGTACATGTGGCAGTGGACAAAGATAATCAGAGAGTGTCTTGTGTGACAGTGACAGGTAAACAGGCTGTAAAAGAGGACATAACTGGAAAGTGTACATGTGGCAGTGGCCAAAGATAATCAGACAGTGTCTTTTGTGACAGTGACAGGTAAACGGACTGTAAAAGAGGACAGAGATAACTGGAAAGTGTACATGTAGAAGTGGGCAAAGATAATCAGAGAGTGTATTGTGTGACAGTGACAGGTAAACGGACTGAAAAAGAGGAAAGAGATAACTGGACAGAGTATATGTGGCAGTGGACAAAGATAATCAGAGAGTGTCTTGTGTGACAGGGACAGGTAAACGGACTGTAAAAGAGGACAGAGATAACTGGACAGAGTATATGTGGCAGTGGGCAAAGATAATTAACAGTGTCTTGATTGACGGTGACAGGTAAACGGACAGTAAAAGAGGACAGAGATAATTGGAAAGTGTACATGTGGCAGTGGCCAAAGATAATCAGACAGTGTATTGTGTGACAGTGACTGGTAAACGGACTGTAAAAGAGGACAGAGATAACTGGACAGAGTACATGTGGCAGTGGGCAAAGATAATCTAACAGTATCTTGATTGACGGTGACAGGTAAACGGACTGTAAAAGAGGACAAAGATAACTGGACAGAGTATATGTGGCAGTGGGCAAAGATAACCTAACAGTATCTTGATTGACGGTGACAAGTAAACGGACTATAAAAGAGGACAGACATAACTGGACAGAGTACATGAGGCAGTGGGCAAAGATAATCTAACAGTATCTTGATTGACGGTGACAGGTAAACGGACTGTAAAAGAGGACAGAGATAACTGGACAGAGTACATGGGGCGTTGGACAAAGATAATCTAACAGTGTCTTGTGCGACAGTGAGAGATAAATGGACTATAAAAGAGGACAGAGATAACGGGACAGAGTACATGTGGCTGTGGACAAAGATAATCAGACAGTGTCTTATGTTACAGTTATAGGTAAACGGACTGTAAAAGAGATCAGAGATAACTGCACAGAGGACATGTGGCAGTGGACAAAGATAATCTAACAATGTCTTATGTGAAAGTTCACAGGCAAACTGACTGTGGCAGTGGACAAAGATAATCTAACAATGTCTTATGTGAAAGTTCACAGGCAAACTGACTGTAAAAGTGGACACAGATAACTAGACAGAGGACATGTGACAGTGGACAAAGATAATCTGATAATCTGATAATGCCTTGTGTGACAAGCACTGGAAAACTCACGGCAAAAGTGGAAAGAGATAACTGGACAGAGGACATATGGCAGAAAACACAGATAATCTAATAGTGTCTTGTGTGACAGTTCTCAGGCAGACTGGCTGTAAAAGAGGACAGCGACAACTCGACACAGGATATGTAAAAGTAGACAAAGATAATCTAATACGAGTAATGTCTTGTGTTACTGTTTACAGGTAAACTGACTGTAAACGAGGACAGATATAATTAGACAGAGACAAATTGCAGTGGACAAAGATAATCTATTAGTGTCGTGTGTGCAATAACTAGTCAGAGGACATGAGACAGCAGGGAGAGATAATCTGACAGTGTCATGTATGATAGTGCACTGATAAAGTGACTGTGAAAGAGAACAGAGAAAATCAGCCAGCGGACATGTGGCAGGAAACGAAGATAAACTGACATTGCCGTGTGTGAGAGTGCAAGGTAAACTGACTGTAAAATAGGACAGAGATAATCGGACAGAGGACGTGTATCAGTAGAAAAAGATATCTGGCAGTATCGTGTATGAAAGTGCACAGATAAACTTACTGTGAAGGAGGACAATTATAACAAGGCATAGGACATGTGACAGTAGATATAGATAAACTGACAGGGTCTTGTGTGACAGTGCACAGGTAAACTGACTGTAAAAGAGGACAGAGATGATCGGACAGCGGACATATATCAGTAGAAAAAAATCTCTGACTGTGTCTTGTGTGAAAGTTCACAGATAAACTTACTGTAAAGGAGGACAGAAATATACGGACAGAGGACATGTGGAGGTAAACAAAGATAGTCTGATAGTGCTGTGTGTGACAGTGCACAGATAAACTGACTGTATAAGAGGACAGAGATAACCGGACAAAGGGCAGGTGGCAGTAGACAAAGATACGCAAATAGAATACAGTAGACTGAAAATAAAAGAGGACGGCGATAACCGGATAAAGGGCATATGGCAGCTGACAAAGATAATCTGACTGTGTTCTGTATAACAGTCCTCAGGTAAACTGACTGTAAAAGAGGACATTGGTAATCGGCCAGTGACATTTGGCAGTAGACAAAGATAATCTGACAGTGTTCTGACAGTGACAGTGCATAGGTAAACTGACTGATAAGGAGGATAACGAGACAGAGATAACTAGACAACTAAACAGATAACTGAACAGAGGACAAGCGGCAGTAGACAGATATAATCTGAGAGTGTCTTGTGTGGCAGTGCACAGGTAAACGGACTGTAAAAGAGGACAGATATAGCTGGACAGATGACATGAGGCAGTAGACTGACATAATCTGGGTATGTCTTGTGTGACAGTGCACAGGTAAACTGACTGGAAAAGAAGACAGAGATAACTCGACAAAGGACATATGGCAATGGACAGAGATAATCTCACAGTGTCTGGTGTGACAGTGCGCAAGTACAATGACTGTGAAAGAGGACAGAGATAACTATGGAAGTGGACATAGATAATCTGAAAGTGTCATATTTGACAGTGCACAGGTAAACTTCCTGTGAAAGAAGACAGAGATAACTCGACAGAGCAGATGTGACAGTGGATTGAGATAATCTTACAATGCCATGCGTGGCAGTGCACAGGCAAACTGACTGTAAAAGAGGACAGAGATAATTGGACAGAGGACATGTGGCAGTGGACATAAATATCTGGGTGTGTCTTGTGTGACAGTGCATAGGTAAAGGACAGAGACAACTGGATAGTGGAAAAGTAGCAGAAACAAACCAAACCTGATAGTGTCGTGCCCGGCAGTACACAGGTAAACTGACTGTAAAAGAGGACTGAGATAACTGGACAGATGACATGTAGCAGTAGACAGAGATAATCTGACACAGTCGTGTGTGACAGTGCACAGGTTAACTGAATGTAAGAGAGGACAGAGATAACTGGACAGATGACACGTGCCAGTAGACAGAGATAGCCTGACAATGTCGTGTGTGCGTTGTGCAGATGTACTGACCGTAAAAGGGGACAGGGATAAGCGGACAGAGGTCCTGTAACAGTGAACAGAATTAATCTGAATGCGTTATGAGTGCCAGTGCACAAAAGGTTGTATCCGCACGGTATTCGTTACGTCATGGTGTTGTTCTCCAGCCGTCACAGATTACCACAGTCCGTATCCAGTAAGCATTCCTTAAAAATCTATATCGTGCCATTATCGGCCCGTCATGGTAGCTTACGGGCCGATAACGGCCAGCTATAGATTTATAAAGAATGCTAGCTGGGTACATCCCAGTTAACATTCTAAATGGGACCGTTATCTAAATAGTCACATCTGCCAGTATTGAATGGGCTTGCTACGAGTAAATGTTTTTTTTTTTTTTTTTGGTTTTTTTTTGTGTTTGTTTTGTTTTTCAAATGTTTTAAGCAGCGATCTAAATCTTCTAAGGAATGCTTTGAACGATCGTGTCATGACTTTAATGGGACTTGAAATACATGGCAGGGTTTCCATCATGTTGTACGAAGGAAACAACTTTCGTGATTTCCTGTTTGCGTTCTCGCACACTGACCACCTTCTGAAAAGGAATCCACTATAGAGATAAACCCCTTTTCAGAAGGGACAAACAATCTGACAGAGTTGCCTCCCTCGAAAGTGTATCTATTCTCATTAAATTATATGAATGTAAAAATTGATACAGTTCACAAGCTGCTGTTGCTGCTGATGTTGATGTGATGATGAACATTATTATGGTTATGATTAACACTATTATAGTGATGATGAACATTTTTATGGTAATGATGAACATTATTATGGTGATGATGAACATTCCTATGGCGAAGATGAACATTCTTTGTTATGATGAACATTTTTTATGGTGATGATGAACATTATTATAGTGATGATGAACATTTTTTATGGTAATGATGAACATTATTATGGTGATGATGAACATTCTTTTGGTTATGATGAACATTTTTTATGGTGATGATGAACATTATTATAGTGATGATGAATTGTTTTTATGGTTATGATGTACATTGTTATGACGATAATGAACATTCTTATGGTGATGATGAACATTTTTTATGGTAATGATGAACATTATTATGGTGATGATGAACATTCCTATGGCGATGATGAACATTCTTTTGGTTATGATGAACATTTTTTATGGTGATGATGAACATTATTATAGTGATGATGAATTGTTTTTATGGTTATGATGTACATTGTTATGACGATAATGAGCATTCTTATGGTGATGATGAACATTTTTTATGGTAATGATGAACATTATTATGGTGATGATGAACATTCCTATGGCGATGATGAACATTCTTTTGGTTATGATGAACAATTTTTATGGTGATGATGAACATTATTACAGTGATGATGAATTGTTTTTATGGTTATGATGTACATTGTTATGACGATCATGAACATTCTTATGGTGATGATGACCAATATTTTGGTGATGATGAACTTTACTATGGTGATGATAAAAATCTTATGGTGATGGTGATCACTGTTATGCTGATGATGATTACTGTTATGCTGATGATGACAATGAGTATTTACAAGCTTTTCAACGGTATTTCACTCATACTGACAAGCTCGAAGAGGGATAATGGTGGGCTTTGTGCAAGGAATCTTTTTATTCCAGTCGAATGGAAAAGACTTGAAGAAAAGATTGAAGAAAAAAGAATGCAATTTGGTTCCTCATTTAAAACAATAAAATGTTCGTGTAAATTAACATTTTAAAGTAATGACAACTATAAAATGCATACATTACGGTTTATTTTCTGCTTAAATAAATGTCAAGATTAAGGACAAAATGGCACTTTCAGATTTTATTAATTGATTTTGAAATATTTATGCCTCATTTTCATCTGCCACATTCCTACTCCACCAGGTTACTGGCTCCCCGCAGAGTATGATGGTTTTACAACAGCTGTTCAGTCTCTCACGCACGGTAATGCATGAACACTGCATAACTGAGACCCGCCGGTAGAAATTGTGAAATCTTAACTATTTCAGCCGTGCAGACCATAACAAAAGTTTTGCAAACAGTGTAGATCCTGATGAGACGGCTCATCATGAGCCGTCTCATCAGGATCTACACTGTTTGTCATTCTGGTTTGATTTTTTACCAAGACCCCTATTTAGAACAATGGTTCTGACCAGATTGAAGGATGGAATAGTCCACTTCAAAAACTCAGGGCATAAAGGGTTAATACAGTATTTATCCGAAATATTGGAATATCTTAACTCCTTACCATCCTCATCCTAAACTTTGAATGTTCATTTTACTGGAGAAACTGTGTTTCTTCCTGTTTGCTTTCCGGTACACCCATCGCCTTCTGAAAAGAGATTTTTTTTTTCTCTAAAAGGAAAGAGTTTGCGCCACAGAAGGGCAATTATTTCCTTATAGAGTAGACCCTCTTTTCAAATTGGAGGCAAATACTATTTTGGTCTA
This sequence comes from Anodontia alba, assembly GCA_964016985.1. Taxonomy (NCBI): domain Eukaryota; kingdom Metazoa; phylum Mollusca; class Bivalvia; order Lucinida; family Lucinidae; genus Anodontia; species Anodontia alba. The sequence continues at coordinate 18,755,926 of OZ024825.1, forward strand.
GTAGCCCCCCTTAAAATGCACCGATTCCCCTGAAATGACCGTTCTAGCTACTATTTGCCCTACGTCATCGGACAAACAGGTCTAACAAACAGTTTAGACCCCGATCAGATGCCGCTGATCGGGGTCTTCACTGTTTGCCACTTATCCAGCACCTTTATACATCAACAGGTCTTGTCAAAAAAATGGTGAAAAATTTACCAAGTGTATTTACTCTCTTTAAGAACCAAAAACTGTTTATGCGAACAGCGAAGACCGTTGCCAGACTGCGAATGCAGAGACCGATCTATCTGAATTTTGAACTTGTGTGAACTGCAATGGTAGAGGGATTGTGCAGATTTGAAATTTAACCCTTTCACCCCTGGGTTTCTGAAATGAACTCTCCTATCTCTGAATTTGCACACATCCCACTTGCTGCAAATAAGAGTTTTCGTCAAAAGTCAATGACAGAATGGCAAACAGTGTAGATCCTGATGAGACGGCTCGTTACCGTCTCGTCTGGATCTGCACTGTTTGCAAAGGTATCTGTATTGATTGTATGGTTGAAAGTGTAAATGCCGTGTGGTACTATTTCGCATGATAAGGTCCCAATTTATTAGCGAGCCTAATGAGATATCATGCTGAGAATTTTTTCCTTTCATTTGATTTATAAAAACATAAAGTGCGAAAAGTAACGGAAACAACATACAAGCCACGCCAAGAGAGTAAAAAAGTCTTCCGTCCCCAAAGAACAAGGAAAGCACATATCAGTCTGGTATTTCGTGCAGTCTTAATAGTATATATTCGCTGTTCGTCAATTCAAGAATCCTGGTACGCAGTCCGACTTTTGCCTTTAGTGTTCTTGATGAGTTTTGAACATGCTCACAGCAAAAACTTTGACAGACCTGTCACGCTGATCATCCCAGCAATCGATACACGTGGTAGCGCGAAGGAAGATAACGTTTATGACTTTCAGAAAATGGGTGTCTTGTCTACGCCAATGGTACGGTATGGTTGGGACGCAGAAGTGAAGCCATATTGTTGACCCACAATGCACCATTGACCTTATGCGTGTTGTCTACAGGTAAACCCCGGGACTTGATATCTCATTGAAAAGAATAGAATAAAATATTTATTGGAAGACCTATCCATACAGGTGTTTTTCATTCACATGCACTATTTCGGCACATCACACTTATGCAGATATTCTAAAAGGTTACCACTGCAGCACTTCATCAGAGGTTATGGGATATACATTCATTTTGACAATTTTACTTTTTAAATGAGTGGATGCATTGGTACTGCAATTAATTTATAGCATTCCCGGCACGGCTAGACAAAAAAAAAATTATATTCTTAAATTTGAAGAGGTAAGCCTAAAATGCGAAATGAGTTTAGCTGTATTATATTTCAACGTGATGGCCAAAGGAACGAGATCTCATTAAGACCCCTCGAATTCACATTTTGCATTATGGAATTTAGACGATTTCGCAAAGATGTGCTTGTCAGCAACACTTCAGTAGTACACATGACTATTCCATATTAAAATCAGCCTTAACATTTATTGTGTATTAAACGTAGACCAAGCTTTTTGTGAAAGCTTAAACTTGTTCTATATCTTTATAGAATAGACCTCCATTTCAGAGGGAGCATTTCAACATTGTCTAGATATAGTGTATAAGGAAGCAGATTTGACCATGCCATCTAAACGGTCAACGGTCAAGCTAGCACCACAATTTTAGTGAGCTTGGCAAGCAAACTTGGTAGCCCTCATATCTCAAGGATTCAGCATCAAAGCATTCTTGGTTTTGGAGAAAATTTTAAAGGTGTTTAACATATATGGTCATGACGGCCGTCTTGACTGACGGATCTCGACCAGCTTAGCAGTATAACAATCTGTCGACACAAGGAGGAAATTTTAATCAAATGCTTCAGGATTTTATGAAAATGTAGACGGACGAACAGAAAGTCATCACGGAGCCTAAGTAGATATTAGGCACAACATTTGTTTTGTGTGTAAGTGTGTGTGTGCGTGTGTTTGTATGTGTGCGCGCGCGCATGTGTGTTTGTACACAAAAATGTTAGAAGAAGGAGTAAATGCACTTTTTAAATGTTAAAAATAATTAGACACTTCATATATATTTACTAACCAAAATTATTTATTCACTTGTGCACACATTTTAAGTGGAGCAGCTGGTTGTGGCCTGGTCTGTGGTAAAGCAATTCAGCTGGTCAACAAAGCCAGAAATAAGCACCCGACCGTTGGTCGCCATGTACGTGAGGCACAAGAATCCAGTTTATCCTAAAATCAATATTAACGATAATAGATCTAATAAATCGCTATTGGCGTTCAGTGAAATGAAATCTGTCTACATAAAAGTGTTAAACATTAACTGAGACGCGCCATGCGTAAATGTGTCTTCGAGCATGCGCAATAAGCACAGATTCAGACTGATCCCAAGCATGCGCAAAATCTCATCCGGGCAGATGCCGTCTATAGTGTCCAATAATTCAGGTAGCGGACAGCGAAGGTCCTGATCAGACTGCCCAGATGCACAGGCTGATCTGGGCCTTCGCCTATCCGCATATGCACGAAGACACGTTTTCGTATGGCACGGCCAAACTACAGGGACACAAGTAATCCATTTCATCGAGGTCTCGTGCGCATAATTTGATGACGTCAGAGCAGGTGTTCTTCTATTGTGTCAATCAAATTAGGCACGCGACCTTCGCCAGCTGTTGCTAATCTAAACCAATCAAACTCCGAATACAAACTTTAAATTTCCAATAAACATTTTAAGGTCATGCAGTTTGTATTAAAACTTTTGTATATAGCTTGTTATATTTTTTTTTCTAATACAAATGAACCTGGTCATGAGTAAATGTGTCTACGGGCACATGCGAACTGATGAGATCCACATCAGTCAGCAAAATCGCACAATCTGATAAGGGTCTAAAAATGTTGTTGTATTTAGACATATCCAACTATGATATAAGCAAAGGCCCTAATGCACTGTCTAATCTGGGCCTTCGCTGTCTGTCTGTCCGAAGGCATATTTTCACATGGCTGGGTTAGTTTTATTAAGCATTCATCTCTGGGGTGATTGCAGTCCCATTAACGCATAGCATGCTGGGTAAAAACTTCAGCAAACGACATTTAGAAGTTTTTTTTTGTTGTTGTTGTTGTTGTTTTTTTTTCTTATTTTTGCAGAAAAAGGCTTTTGACATTTTATGCAAATTGTCTCCTGAGGTGACAATTTCTATGATATGCTCGACGCCTATTTTCTGGGGGGAAAAGAAGCAAAATATTATCAGTTTGTCGACTGCTGAATTAGCCCGGAGAGTGATAAAGGGTAAATTCACAGATGAAACATCAAAAGGGTATAGGTTTTTAGAAACATTTATGCCTGTATACTGAACCTGTAGTTCACTGAAGCAAGATATATTTTAATAACAAAATAAATATGCACACGACAGATAAGAAACGATACAAAGGTGCAGGCACGCGCCAGCCGACGCTTGAAGCATAATTAAATGACTAGAAAAGTAATCATTTAAACTTTATAGCCTTAAATATTAAAATAAATAATTTGAGGTAACATATGCTTTTAGAATACTAAAATTCTTGCTCAGTCTTGTCCTTGCTAAATGTATCGTACTTACTCTAAGTATTTGGAAAGACAGTCCTGGACAAACAGTGTAGACCCAGATCAGACGCCGCTGAACGCGGCGTCTGATCAGGGTCTAAACTGTTTGCCACTCAAACAGCACATTCTAATAATGAAATTAAGCTATTCAAAAGACAATTAGAGCAACTCTATAATAACTCGGACATAGTAGTAGTACTGAGTCCGAGATCAGGAATTAAAGCGTCCGAATATTTCGGGTAACTATGGCAATAATTGACTCGTTAGCAGGAGCTAAATTCGAGGAGAAAGCAGCACCTACGTAAGTTTGATGGTTTCGGAGATTAACTTGAAACACGTTGGATGTTCAGTCAACTAGACTAAACTAATGGCAAGCTGATGCAATATTTGAGATGTCATGTCAGTAAAGGTAAAAATGTAACTTCTGACATGTGTGCTCAGCGAAGTCTCAGATCAGCCTGATTGTCTGCGCAAACTGATCAGTGCTCGATGAGAGCTCTTTGAATATTCATCGATACAACGTTTATTCAGGCGTACAGTTAAGATTCCGATCGGGCTGCGCTGATGTGCAGGCTGCTCTGAGTCTTCGCTGGGTGCTCATGTCGTATGACATACAGTCTACTCTCGTTATCTCGAACTCGCTTATCTCCAATAACCGTTTATCTCGAAGTGAAAAATCTGGTCCCTGTTTTAACACAAAGATCTACCAACAGGCAACAAAATATTGTGGAAAAGAGGAGAAATTGCTTAGGAGCAATTTCTCCTCTTTTTCACAATATTTTCAATATACGTATCTCTAACTTAGGAGTCAAATTAAAGATTCATTCTGTTAAAGGTGGTTGTTGTATTAATTGTTTTCCTCAGTTCCGCAAATCTGATATGTCGAAGTACGGATATCTCGAAATGTTTCATAGAGTCCCTTGGATTTCGAGATAATGAGAGTCGACTGTACATGTATTTTCTAACATGAATATAAGTGTTTTCTGTGCTCTGAGTAGCAGGACTTGAGATATTATGGGGACAGGTATTTTTTTCGGTCATATTTTATAAAGGAGACAATTTATTTTACTTCCTGTACTATATCACTCCCCTTCTAAAAGGGGTCTGCTCTGCAAAAGAAATTGCTTTCTCCTTTTATAGCAGACCCCTTTTCCAAATGAGGCAAATACAATTTTGACGTTGATTCCCCCTAAAAGCGCATCCGTTCCTTAAATTGCCAATCATAACAATTGTCGTCTGTTTTGTCATCTGCTTGTGATTTTAAAAGTCATTTTTGCAAACAGTATAGACCCAGATCAGACTAGGAGTCTCATCAGGGTCCACACTGTTTGCCTGTATGCAAAAATAGGTTTGAAAAGTTTGCAAGATTATTCAGCAGACGACATAAACAGACGACATTTTCAGATGCAAGTTTTCTTGGCATTTTAAGGATTAACCCTTAAAGCGCCAATCACAACTGAAGCAGATGACATTTTTAATTATTTTTTTTAATTTTTCAAAAAAACAACAAAAAAAAAACAAGTCTTGATATTTCATGTGAATCGTCTGCTTGGCAGGCGATTCACATGAAATATCAAGACTTGTTTTCTTTGAAAAATTAAAAAAAAAAAAAAAATAAATGTCGTCTGCTGCAAATTTTGCTTGGCGCTTTAAGGGTTAAGGAATACAAAGTGGCATCATATGCGCAATTTATTTATTTATTTGTTTTTTTTTTTATATACATTTATTTATTTTCGCGAACACCACACACCAACACCCGCGCTCGGTTCTGTGCCAATGTTTTTGGTAAAACTGATTAGTTTGACATTCTACCCACCAAGCTTTATCAACGATGCTGTGGCAGATAAATGAACTAAATAATTATCATCACAAAAACAGGGAACACACACCGAGGACGTTCACGCAACGCTTTGCCCGTGGCAGAGCGATACCGGGTACTTTATTTCTAACCATTAAAGGTCATAATCTTTACCACTCTCTGGGCTAATTCAGCAAACGACAAACTGACAACATTATTCTTATTTTTTCCAGAAAATAGGCTTTGATAATTCAAGCAAATTGTTTCCTTGGGGTATACTTTGCATGAAATGTCAAAGCCTATTTTCTGGGAAAATAAGAAATATATTTCAAAATGTCGTCTTCTAAAAATTTTACACAGCATGCAGAGCGTTAAAATATTATTGATTTTAAGAATTTTTTCATAACTATCCAGAAGCGAATATTCCTAATGATTTGCGATAACTATCGAAAATTTCATTAATCAGGCAACCAGCATCGCTATGATTAAACATCTGTTGGGGTTTGAGGGTAAATCATGCGCTTTTAAGGGATACTATAACTGTCAAAATTGTTTTGCGTCCATTTTGACAATGGTTCTACTCTAGGAAAGAAATTTGGTCGTCTTTGGAACAAAATCTTTTCTTTTTAGAGTAGATTGCTTTTCAGAGAGGACTGGTGTGCAGAAAGCTATCAGATAGTCACAAAAAAGTTGTCTCCCTTTAAACATGACAGAAACTCTATCACGTGTACTCGTGCCCTTAAAAGGCTATTCTGAATCTCGTGAGATTTGACGAGTTTTTAATTCAAAATTAAACGTCGAAGCAGATTAGATATATTGAAAACTACTTCGGATACTTTTTTTTACCAGTATCAAATTTTATTAAAATAAGTGATATATTATCAACATAACCGTCTTTATAAGATATAATTTTACGAATACAAACGGTCATAATTAAAAGCCAAGTTCCATCATGAAAACATACCTATATAATTTTGACCCCCTGAAACCCCACTTTTATATAGTAAAACTGGGGTTTACAGGGGTATACATTATTTTTCTTATTTCTGCTCAAAAACATAGATTGTGGATACTCGTTAGAACCGCCTCGCCGAGGCGGTTCTAACGAGTACCCACAATCTATGTTTTGAGCAGAAATATGAAAAATATCAGCGTTTTTATCTGAAAATTTTCCATTTTTTGGAGGTGAAATTTTCTATATATTTGAATAGGCGTGTTTTCGTAATGCAACATCTTAAAATGGTACAGCATTTGCTTGTACCTTTTACAAGGTGGAGGATGGAGGGAGGTGGGGGGGGGGGGCGGACTTTTTCAATGGAGACAACTTTTATGACTTGCTCTCATGGCTGCCATGGCAGACTGCGTTCGTTCTTTTCCTATTGAAAATGTTATTTGTTGTATGTATATGTCAAAGTGTTGGGATGAAAATATGGTTAATTTGATAGGACTGGATGCACTTGGTGCCTTTTCCGCCATTTTTACAAGAGTGACAACCGTTTCGTGTCCTATTTGCTTTCCTACCATCACGAAAACATACCTATATATAATTTTGACCCCCTTAAACCCCACTTTTATATAGTAAAACTGGGGTTTACAGGAGTATACATTATTTTTCTTATTTCTGCTAAAAAAAATAGATTGTAGGTATCCGTTACAGGCGGTTCTAACGAATACCCACAATCGAACAGAAATATAAAAAAAAAAAAATATCAGAATTTTTTTATCTGAAAACATTCAGTTTTAGTGTTGAAATTTTCAATTTATTTGAATAGGCGTGAGTAGTATTGGTCATAGTGGCACCCTGAACTACTGGCATGTTTCCGTAATGACACACCATCCCTTCTGGACAGCGATATAGTCTAAAACGAAAGAAGCGTTTTCTCTTAGATCAGACCCCTTGCAGAAGGGAGGCAAACACACTTTTGACAGTTACCTCTCCTGCAAGTGTATTCATTTCTCTTAGGGGACTGGACGCACTTGGCAGATTTTCTGTCCCTTTTTTCGCCAAGGGAGACGACTTTTGTAACTTCATGTTTGCATTTTTGAACAACAAGCTCCATTTGAAAAGGGGACTACTATAAACCCTTGTCCCGCTGAATAAATTAAGATGCCACGCCCACTTATAATTTTCTGTCAATCAGATTATTTGATCCAGATTACTGATACAAATTCACATACTTAATGACAAACAGTGCAGATCCAGATCAGTTGGCTTCTGAAGAAGCCAACTGATCTGGATCTACACTGTTTGCAAAGACAGGGTATATCCGCGTCCAGCAGGACCAGGGTTAAAGGAAAGATCTAAGTGAGGAGCACTAGCCTACAGAGCTGCGTAATGTAGTACATTTTTTCCAAGACGCACCTCTTCTCCAGCAGACGACATTTTTATTTTTATTTTTTTTTTTCTAATTTTACCCAGATAATAGGCTTTGACATTTCATGCAAAATGAAAGGAGACATTCTGCTTGAAATGTAAAAGACGATGTTCTGAAAAAAATATATATACATTTCAAAATGTCGTCTGCTAATTTTCATCACAGCATGCTTGAGTTAAAAAGTGTGTCGTTCAGTTTGGTACATACTCCCAAAATCTGCATGTAACCGCGGCAGATGTTTCCCTGGCATATCTAACGGTCGAAGGTCCCCTTATTGACAAAAGAAACAAAAGGTTTACAGTTAACCCACCGTTATATCCAGACCCCCTTAACACGTGCCCTTTGACAGGAGCGCTACTTTAACAGGTAAAATGGGGACACTTGAGCCAGAGCGGCTCCACTTCAAACAAAAACGTGTAAAGCTACCCACGATTATCGGTAAAAATAATTATTAAAATTTTCATGAACAGATGGGGCTAAAATAACTGATAAATATTAGGGGGCGGAGCTTCGACACGTGCCCTGTTATCAACGTTGAATTGTTCGGTAAATACGCTGAAACAGCACTTAAGAATTTGCACCTTTCCAATCTGTCACTCAAAAGATGTGGTGTCCTTTGATGTTCAAACCATGGAGCACGCGCCGGGACTCAAAATTATGTATGTTTTTCATAATCCTACGATAATTTTGACACTTCAACAAGATGTATATGGTAACAGCATTTATAAGGATTTTAATGAGACGACACACCTGCCTCTTATTATGAATAGGTGTGGCGAAGTTTGTCGAACCTATGAATGGTGACATAATGTTTCATACCACACAAGTATATTTCTCTATTATTAACTCTTAGCACGCTGGGCAAAACTTGCAACAGAAGATATTTTGAAATATGCTTTTCCAGTTTTCCAACCCAAGATAGGATTTGATATTCCATGCAAACTGTCTCCTTAGACAATTTGCATGAACTGTCAAAGCTTATTTTCAGGGGAAAATAAGAAAGACTCATTATTTTGTCGTCTGCTGAATAAATATGCCCAGAGAATAGAATAGATTATATATATCAAAACCGGTTAGCCGAAAAAATAGTTTGTTGTACATCTGAGTTTTATTCAATCTCTCTCTCTCTCTCTCTCTCTCTCTCTCTCTCATGTGCTGGCCTTTTAAATACACATATACACGCACGCACGCAGATATATGTAAGTATATACATCACCTCTCTCTCTCTCTTTCTCTCTCTCTCTCTCTCTCTTTACCACTCTCTCTCTCCCTCTCTTTGGTAGAGAGAGAGAGAGAGAGAGAGTGGTAGAGGTGATGTATATACTTACATATATCTGCGTGCGTGCGTATATATATGTGTGTGTAAAAGGCCAGCACATGATATTACACCGCCCACACAGAGCAAAACTGTGCCTTTTAGACATAACCGAACAGCAAAGACTTAGCAAAACTTACACATCTTCACAGTCTGATCATGATCATTATTGTGCTTCGTTACACTCGAAACTATCTAACGTATCATTGAATCCACTGGATGAGGTTGTTCTAGAGGGTAAAGTCAACAATGTAGTATGCTCTGGTCCATAACAAACACATACCTGTATAATTTTGCCCCCTCAAACCCCACTTTTATATAGTAAAACTGGGGTTTGCAGGGGTATACATTATTTTTCTTATACCTGCTCAAAACGTAGATTGTGGGTACTTGTTAGAACCGCCTCGGTCAGGCGGTTCTAACGAGTACCCACAGTCTATATTTTGAGCAGAAATATAAAAAATATTAGAATTTTTATCTGAAAACTTTCAGTTTTTGGTGGTGAAATTTTCAATATATTTGAATAGGCGTGTTTTCGTAATGTGCCTCGTCCCGTTGCTTTCAATGGGAACTTGTGTCAAAGGAACATGGATCTGATCGTCTGGCTACTGTCTCGAATACTGTTAATTAGCAGATATCAATATACATGTAATTAACAACTAGAGAATATCTGTTTAAGATGTTTGTGAGTGCTTAAGCGACGTAGCATACAAGATTGTCTTCTTCACCAAATTGACTATTTTCGGTGCATGGTATTTATTTATTGTGTGCATCGAATCCACTGGAAGGGGTTGTTCTAGAGGGTACAGGCAATAATGCAGTATACTCTGGTCTGCCTAATTCCGTTGCTTTCGATGGGCATTTGAGTCAAAGGAACATGCATCAGATCGTCAGACTGTTGGGCCTCATGGAGGGATCGTTAAAATTGTTCCTTGATCATGTATTAAACAGTACATAGGGATTATGTGCTATCAAAAAAAAAAAAAAAAAAAAAAAAAAAAAAAAATTATGTATGATACATTTATATATGTACATTTATATATCGATATGAGATACTTATTTTTTTTTATTTTTTTTATTTTTTATTTATTTTTTTTTTTTTTTTTTTAATGCTCTGTCATTTGGATCTCTTTCCTTGATTTTGTTTTGTTTTGTCTAACCATTACATGCCTTTGTTCGTGCTCCTATGTGGGCCAAAAAATCGAAAATGAATATCTTGCATCTTGGACGGCGGGCAATGGAAGCCATGATCAGATTGTGCGAATGCACAGCGGCTGACACGTATGTAGATGAGTTCGAACAGGCTGTTGCTAGAGATTGGATCTCTGTGCCGAAACTGGATTCATTACGAAAACAGGCCTGTTGAAATACACTGAAAATTTTACCACCAAAAATTGGCAATTTTTTCAGATAAAAAATTCTGATATTTTTCATATTTCTGCTCAAAACATAGATTGTGGGTACTCGCTAGAACCGCCTCGTCGAGGCGGTTCTAACGAGTAGCCACAATCTATGTTTTTGAGCAGAAATAATAAAAATAATGTATACCCCTGTAAAACCCCAGTTTTACTATATAAAAGTGGGGTTTAAGGGGGTCAAAATTATATAGGTATGTTCTCGTGGTGAAACTAACGAAAGAACAAAAGTGTCAATAGCCATTCATTGTTCTGATTTCCCCAGTTATAAAAATAAGCAACAACCACACACACACACACACACACACACACAATTATTTACGTAGAATCTCGCTGGTCATGGGAAAGGTACATGAGAGCCTTCTAAAAGTGATGGTTACTAGGCCGTCACGTGGTTCATCATGCTGGAGGAAAGATAGATATGGAGATTAACACCTGTCCCCACCGTAGCTAGGCAACGACACTGAAATTGTTGGCACAGGGCAAACTTATCTCCTTCAAAGTGTGACTTCTGGATTAGATGGCGGAAGATCGTATTATCAGTCTTTTGAAGGTTTTATAATTGAGTCATCTATCAAAATTGGTGAATGCCGACGAAAAGTGGTTAAATAGAGAGGCTAATTAGACAACAACATGAAGATTGAATGACACTTATGCCTGATAATCGGGTTCTCCAGTTTTCACTTAGTAATATACACATGCGAGTATTTAGATAACTACCCCTTACCTTTCCATATTCCCACACTCACCCCTCCCCTACACACATACATGAACAGTTTTGCAATTTGAACGCAAATTACAACGTTTAATATTAATCATATAATGAAACAAAATTATTTTTTTACAACATGACCATTAAATTCGTATTTAAGTCAGTTCGCTCTCATTTTGGTCAACACGTACTCATTTTCGGTCAACTCGTACTAAATCAATATTTTCTGCGGTCAATTCGTCCTCATTTTATTTATTCGTACTCATCTTGATCAAGTCGTTCTCTTTTGGTCAATTCGTTCTCAAACTAAATTCGATTAATTTCGAAAGAAATCAAGAAAAGAGAAAGAAAGAAAAACTTCCAAATATAACAGAAAAGAAACATTAAATGAGAAATCCGAGTACATTCTTTTCTTTTAGATTTTGGTCTAAGAAAGAAAGATAGATAGAAAGAAATTTTCAAAATATAGCAGAAAAACACACACACACACACACACACACACACACACACACACACACACACACACACACACACACACACACACTAAATGAGAATAAACAAGCAGTTATGTTTCATTAATTACCAATTAAATTCGTTATCATTGATTGCGTAACATAACCATTATGTACATAGAAATGTAAATAATGTATTTTAATGACTACAACGGATTAATGCGATGATCTTCAACCGCATAATTTAGGGTAATACGTAATACTACAGTCGACTCTCGTTATCTCGAACTCCAAGGGACTCACTGAAACGCTTCGAGATATCCGTACCTTGACATATCAGAGTTGAGAGAGTGAGGAAAACAATAAATTGAACAACCATATTAACAAATGAATATGTAATTTGACTCCTGAAGTTAGAAATATATATATAAAATAATGTGGAAAAGAGGAGAAATTGCTCCTTAGAGCAATTTCTCCTCTTTTCCACATTATTTTGTTACCTGTTGTCATAGTTTCAAGTTAAAACAGGGACCAGATTTTCACTTCGAGATAAGCGGTAATTCGAAATAAGCGAGTTCGAGATAACGAGGTTCGACTGTATATAATTGGATCCTCAGACAAATTGTTACTTGATCTGATTGTAATTATCATTATCATTATTATTATTATTATTATTATTATTTTATTTCCCGCCAACATGCGGATACAAATCAAGGCAGCATCCATCTATCCATCCATCCGCACTCGCGTACATTCTAGGCAGGTCTTCGCATGGTCTACTACTGGAAGCCAGTAAATAAATTCGTTTATTTGCGTTTCTTTTTGTGTTCAGTATATATATTCTTTCCAAAAAGGATATATAAAAAAATGAGAACGAATTGACCAGAACCTTGAGTACGAGTTGACCAATTGAGTACGAGTTGACTAAAATGAGTACGAGCTGACCGAACAATGAATGAGTACGAACTAACGAATTAAGGACAAATTGACCAAATCGATGAGTACGAATTGACCAAAATGAGAACAAATTGATTGAAGTCCGAGTTGACATAAGTAAGAATTGATGGTGGCGGGGGGGGGGGGGGCGGGGGGGGGGGGCGGGGGGGGCGGGGGGGGGGGTCGGGGGGTGTATACAGTGATCTCTTTTGAATAATCTTTAGGAATATGAAGTTCACTGCCAACTGCAAGAGCGCCCACTTTCACCCCAAGTTTATAATTTCTAGAGTTTTCAAACTTCTGTACCCGGGTCCAAACATCGCTGAAAAGAGCATCCGTCACACACTCACCGACGGAAAAGAGCCGCAACGTAAGAAAACGAACTTTCTGATATGTGCGTCCAACGAAGACTCAAATCAGCCTGCGCCCGAGCAGAGCATCACGAAAATATGCCTATATAATTTTGACCCCCTTAAACCCCACTTTTGTGTTGAGGTTTTACGGCCCAGTCAACCTAATGGGGTCATGTCGAGCGCGGTCAGTTTACCTAACCACACGTCTACTGGGCAGGCTTAGTCCTCTAAGCGGTTAACCAGTATTGTGCACATTCTTTCGCCAGAAACTGACAACTGCCCTTCTTGAATCAGCGGAAGGGAGAGAATGACCGTAGAAAATATTTCATGATCAATCTCCACGAAAGAATGTTGCCGACCTCGGCGGGGGTTGAACCCGCGACCTCCTGGTCTCCAGTCGGACGGCGCATCCAACTGAGCCACCGGGGCCGGCTAAAACCCCACTTTTATATAGTTAAACTAAGGTTTACAGGGGTATACATTATTTCTCTTATTCTGCTCAAAAACATAGATTGTGGGTACGCGTTAGAACCGCCTCGCCGAGGCTGTTCTAACGAGTAACCACAATCTATGTTTTGAGCAGAAATATGAAGAATATCAGATTTTTTTTTATCTGAACATTTTCTTTTTTTCTTTTTTTTTTTTTGGGTGGTAAAATTTTCAGTATATTTTAATAGGCCTGTTTTCGTAATTAAATGTCTTCGTTGTCTGTATGAAGCAACTTTGCAACCTCGGCTATATATCTAAATTGCGGTCAGTGAAGATTCTATCCGCAGATAAGTCGAAAACAGCTGGACGGGTAGTAAACAGTGTAAACCCAGATCAGACACGGCGGTCTGTGGCGTGTGATCTAGGTCCACAATGTTTGCTGAGTCCCGTCTGGCAGAACCTATGGTAAATATGGGATATTCTTATTCTACATATTTGCTATACAGTGCACGTATTATTATGGTTCGCACATTTATTTTGAATAAAAATAACGGTTTTAGCCGTTGCACATAGCATACGCATGCTCGGGCTTGGAGCAGGTATTTGCTGTTTTGCTCACATTATCACTGGGCACAGTTAGAGCAATGAAGCCACCCCACCCCGCTTTTTCCGTGTTTCAGTAGTCCCCTGATCTGGGTTTACACGGTTTGGTCAAACCTTTCTTTCCCAATACTTGGGATGATTGCGAGGATGATTGAAGTACAATGTCCTTAAATTACTGGCTTCCGCCCTAATTTCAAGCCTACTATCCTTTAATTTATCGCCATATTACTAATTCATGGTTGATAAGTGTAATGCTTTTTTATTTCTTCAGCAGGCATCACTTCATATGTTGTTTATTGTAAAACTACACCTACGTGCAGCCGTTACTGACATTGAAATCCTGCTGAGAAATATTAAGGGAAAGTCGGTTCAATCCTCACACGGGCCGTACCACGAGAAACACTGCTTTATTTCATATGTGTGAAAACCCACTGCGCGTGGGTTTTCACTGTTCACATATGAAATAAAGTCAGAGCTTTCTTTGTTAACGCACACACTGTTTGGATTTTGCGGAATGTAATTAGTGAACAAGGGCGGTCCGGACCATCCTGTGTGGATGCGCAACCGGTCTATGGTTTCAACCTTGGCAACAAACAGTCGGTTTATCGTTATATCATATGCTGGTGTTTTTCTGCTTTCGTCATAATCCGATGTAGCCCGCACCACTCATAAAGAGATCTTAGTATATACGAAATATACGGTGGCCCAGACCAGCCTGCGCATCCGAACAGTCTGATAAGACCTCCGCTATCCTTCTAAGGGAAACGTATAGACACAGAAGAATCTGCTAGCGAAAAACGAAGGCTTGATCGAACAGAGCGGGTCCGTCGAAAGGTCTCGACATTCGCTGTTCGCCTATGCGCTCAGGGTCCTATATTCGTGACGCGGTTGACTCGATGTAAACTAGGGTAAGTCACTGACGCGTCATAATACATATCCGTTTCTCGCACGGCGTTGGAATATGGATTCCTAATATCCATACATTAACAAATAAAAAACAAATGCAACGTGTGCGTTTTAATAGCCGTGCACTTGCCTGTAACCAATCCCTAAGCGTGCTCGAGGTAATTATTACCTCCAGGCTGCACTTAAGGATGGGTTCAGTGAGGAGTACAATACTTGCTGAGGTGACCGTCTCTGATGTCCATTACTGTTTCTGACGTGTTTCAAAGTAATGTGGCCGCCGTCGGTCTGTACCACCCCAGAACGCACTAAACGTTGAAACAACGTCTTATTAATATGCGTGTTGCATTATTCATCTTCACCTTCATTACTTATTTAGTCTGATGAGATGTGAAATTTTATTCATAATGGCATCTTTTAAGTACATAATATGATTAATGTACCCTTCCTCTCAATCACTATATTTCTTTTCAAATTAAGAAAACATGCCTTTTCAAATATACTGAAAATTTTACGACCAAATATGAAAATTTTCAGAAAAAAATTCTGATATTTTTCATATTGCTGCTCAAAACATAGATTGTGGGTACTCATTAGAACCCCATCGACGAGACGGTTCTAACGAGTACCCACAATCTATGTTTTGAGCAGAAATAATAAAAAAAATAATGTATACCCCAGTAAACCCCAGTTTTACTATATAAAATTGGGGTTTAAGGGGGTCAAAAATATATAGGCATGTTTTCGTGATGAGCTATCTCATAAGATGTTTGAGTCAGCATAAAATAAAATCTGGCATGACATGGTGGCATAAGCTGAAATATGGCCTGGTCGGTCTGGCATAGTACCATGGGCAAAACTAACTTCTACGACTGATATTAGTCTACTTCACCATCTTCCGTTTAAGTGCTGAAACCCAATCTTGAGAATAGTCGCATTCATGGTTATTCGACGATAATTCCAGCACAGTAAGATTACATTAATTTATTTGTTGGTCAAGAGCGAATCCAGAACGGTACTTATGCTTCGATATATCCACTGTGCACGACTCCTGTTACTATTTTCCTTGTAGAGTTCTGAAATAAGCTACTAACTCTTGTCCTGCTGAATAAAAAGATGCCACGCCCACTTCTAATTTCAAACCAATCAGATTACTTGATCTGGGTTTTTGATAGAAATTCACATATTTAATGACAAACAGTGCAGATCCAGATCAGTTGGCTTCTTCAGAAGCCAACTGATCTGGATCTACACTGTTTGCTACGATAGGGCATGTCGTGTTTAGCAATAGAAGAGTTAAACTCGTGATTTCAACGTAACAGGACTGAGTTGAATTATGAAAAAAAAAAAAAAAAAAAAAAAAAAAGAAAAAAACGAATTCTATTTTAATGGGTTTTATCTATATGTATACGTCGACGTAACATAAAGCCATTTTTCCCTTTTAAAGTAGACACTTTTTCAGAAGGGGCATGGTGTGCAGGAACGCAAATAGGAAATCACAAAAGTTGTATCCCCTTAAAAATGGCAGACAGTCTATCAAGTGGACCAAGTCCGCTTAACTGCTTACCAGCATTGTCCTAAAAAATGAACAAGTTCACTTTACAAAATGTTAAAATATGTCTAAAACTGTTGAATGAGTGACAAATAGTGAGGATCCTGATCAGACGCCGCGGCTTCACGTGGATCCACGCTGATAGCTTTGCCTGTCTGTCTGAATGTATTAGAATGTTTTATTCTTGGATAACAATTGGGATACATAGGGTAAGAACGGTAAATCGAGACAATAGCACCGTTCTTCGATACGCCGCCATACTCTGACACCATTATACCAAAGTACGATAGACTGTCAAAGAGCAGACGCCGCCGTTGTAGCACCGTACTTCGACATGCCGTTATACCAAAGTACTATAGAATGTCAAAGTAAAGAGCTGACACCGCCATTGTAGCACCGTATTTTGACACGCCGCCATACTCTGACACCATTATACCAAAGTACGATAGAATGTCAAAGTACAGAGCTAACACTGCCGTTGTGTCACCATACTTCGACATGCCGCGATACTCTGACACCATTATACCAAAGTACGATAGAATGTCAAAGTATAGAGCTGACACCGCCGTTATAGCACCGTACTTCGACACGCCGCCATATATACTCTGACACCTTTATACCAAAGTACGTTATAATGTCAAATTACAGCGCTGACGCCGTCGTTTAGCGTTGTACCTCGACACGCCACCATACTCTAACACTAACTTTTCGTGATAGGACAATACAAGAATGTATGACAACAACAGCAATACAATGGTGTTCTATTTTAATCTACAAAAGTGTTTGTAGCGTTTCACCACTTAATTATGAAATATCCAAGAAGTCATCTACTAGTGAAATCTACAATCCTACTGTGTCCTTTACCTTCGGGAAGCATAATTTTGGTGGGGGTGGGAGGGGTGGGGGGAAGCAGTTTCGATTTCGATGGAGTTAAAACTGTCCAAGCCGTATAAATGTGGGATCTCGGTCGTAGCAGAATTCTGGGCAGCTGGTCACCCTATACCATTCACAGCGCCAACAATTCGCTTGTCACGTCTAAAAAGTGTCTAAAACATGGACTAAAAATAATTGCGTTAAAGTAGCAAGTTGTCAGATCCAGAAAAAAATCTGACCAAAACAAAATCTGCATTTGAAAGGTTTTCCTTAAACGTATCTTAAATCCATAAAGTCATTTACATTCTGGACTACTGGTTTTCAGGCAGATTTGTCAATGCAATGACCGGAAACCAGGATGGTGGCAGGTGTTTTCCCGACGCGTGTGAATGAATTCTTTTTAAAAAAATCACAGAAAAATGACCGAAATAAAATAAGCGATTTACATTTCATAAATCAGAGGTTAAACTTGGACCATTGACCGCTTCATATTTTGTATGGGTCAAAAAGGCGAAAAAATTCGTTCGTGTTCAAATAGAGGGCCAGTGGACATTTTAAATAAATATCGACATGAAAAAGTGGACCTTATTATGAATGTGAACAGCCCAGGCCATGGTCGACATGGGGCTTAGCTGTTTGACTCAGTAAGTCCACAATACATAGAATTTGTCATGAATACGAACCGATAGCCTGATAACCATATTTTTAACTCATTTACGCCGAGTGGACTCTTCTATCTTCTCTTGACAGGTCCATTTCCTATATAAGGGGTGTCTGGTTAGTTTTATCATTATCATGTTTTGTAGAACTTTCTGAATTTAATGCAAACGGTGTAGACTCTTATCAGACGCCGCGCTCTGCGGCGTCTGATCTGGGTCTACACTGTTTGCCAATGTGCCTTTAAGGGACGCTAGGCATAAATGAGTTAAGGGATTAGTAAACTGCAAACATGAATTTAACTTTATGTTTGTAGTTTACTAACCCCTTTTCTTAGATCAACTTAAAAACTGAACCCCCTTTTCTCGTCGCGATACACATAAAAACGATATAAATTGAAAGATTTTTCATAAAGATATGCAAAGTCGATGTCCAGCCTTTGACCACTGGTTTTATATACCTACTAAATGAGGTAGTGAGGGGCATAAATGGCCTTATTGCCCGTGCCAACAGCGGAGACCCAGACCAACTTATGCAGCCGTGGAGTCCAGTGAGTTAATTCATTATTTGTTCGCGCTCTTTGAAACCATTTGTAGAGCGTGAATCGTCAAAGTTGGGGACCATGCTCAAACTACACTGGCTGGGCTTGCTGTTAAAAAATTATTAATGATACCGCTGATTACTTGGTGGCACGATTGAAAAGACTAACGCTTAGCAATTTGGATAAAAAAAAAATCAGCAGATGACATTTTGAAATGTTTTTTCTTGTTTTCCCCCAGGACACAGGGTTTGACATTTCATGCAAATTGTCTCCAATGGATGGAGACAATTTGCATGAAATGTCTAATTCTGTTTTCTGGGGAAAAATAAGAAAACTACCACCAATTTGTCGTCTGCTACATTTGTCCATAGAGTGGTAAAGGTTAATAAATATTTCAAGTTTATCTGTACCATTTTTGAACCAAATGAAACTAATTGAGTATGCTATTCTTTCAAAATTGATTTATAATTTTGTCATTTTAATGTGTTTTGTATGAATCTGTCTTTTAAATATGGGTAGTCCCAAACGAAAAGGTGTCTTCGAGGTATATATCGACAGTTTAGGCCCAGATCAGCCTTCGCGCCAGCACAGTATGATCAAGGGTCTGCAACGTTCGTTCACAACATCATTAGATCTTCTAGAATACAAGTTCATATAGATTAATAGCAAATGTATGACCAGACTACCCAGCTACATTATCTATAAATCTACAGCGGGCCGTTATCTGCCCGTCAGCTACCCTGACGGGCCGATAACGGCCCGCTATAGATTTATATAAAATGCTTACTGGGTATGTGAAAGCACTGATTAGTATGGACAGTTGTTGTCTGCCCTTTACGTAAAACGGGCTTCTTGGAGAAATGCATGGGACGGGATGGGGTTTGGAGCTTCACGATGAAAATCTGTTGTATGTCACATGCAAACAGCGGTTTTGATCAAGACCATTAAGGTGAATGGTTACGACTTCAGGAAAGGCAACTCCTCCAAAATGCTTTGGTTTCCCCTCTGAAAAGGAGTCTATTCTAAAAGGAAAAACAAAAGCTTCCCGTAGGAGCAAATTTCTCTCCTTTATTGACGTTCCCTTTTCAGGAAGGGCTTTGGGACAGAAAAGCAAAGATGAAGTCACAAAATTGTCTCCCTTTTAGAATATGGTGGTAAATTTACAAAGTGTATCTAGTCCCCTAACGGCTTACGGCCCTTATTGAAATCAATTGTTTTTCTCTGGAATTATCATGGTGTTCTCATGCAGATTCTAGGAAGTAGTCTGGAAAAAACACCAAATGAACATTCAGAATACAAAGGTTCTGAAGGATGGTGCATTGACATTTTAACCCTGGTCCTGCTGAACTCGGATATGTCCTGTCTTTGGAAACAGTGTAGATCCAGATCAGTTGGCTTCTGCCAACTGATCTGGATCAGCACTGTTTGTCATAAAGTATGTGAATTTGTATCAACAACCTGATCAAGTAATCTAACTGGCTGAAAATCAGAAGTGGGCGTGGCATCTTAATTTATCTAGCATGACAAGGGTTAAGATGTGGTGCTCCAAATTACCTGACTTGAAAGGCACATTAATTGCCTTAAAATATCCAGCTTAAGAAAATAAGCATCTTGGCAAAAATTGATCAAAATCGCTAAGAAGTAAGAGAGATATTATAACATAAAGTTGTTTTTTATTTTTATTTTTATTTTTTTTTTATTTTTTTTTAGTAAGAGAGATATTATAACATAAAGTTGTTTTTTATTTTTTTTTTTTATTTATTTATTTTTTTTTTTTTTTATTTTTTTTTTTTTTTATTTTTATTTTTTTATTTTTTTTTTTTTTTGTATTTTTTATAATTGTGCCGCCATTTTGAATATTTAATTAGATGTTTAATTATCATGAAACACAAATTAAAACCTGCCTGTTGACAAGAATATGCTGCTGATAATATATACATGCAAACTAAATATTTACATGTATTGTTGCAGATTTGATTTATTTGCTTTTTATATATTTAATCATATGTTTATGACGTCACTAGATCACCAAAATGGTGGCTTCCATGACACTATTTTCCAGATCTTCAAAACTCAACAATCTTATTTCTCAACCGAAATGCCAAACACTACTTTCTGGAGAATAAAAATAAGAAAACTACGAGTACTTGTCGTCTGGTGATATATTTACCAACATGCTAAGCGTCAAAAAGGTATCATCCAATGGCCGTAAATTACACCTTGTCATGCTGAACCCGGATATACCCTGCCTTTGAAAACAGTGTAGCTCCAGATCAGTTGGCTTCTGAAGAAGCCAAATGATCTGGATCTGCACCGTTTGCCATTAAGTGTGTGAATTTATAGCAACAATCCTGATCAAGCGAATTGATTGGCTGAAAATTAGAAGTGGGCGTGGCATCTGAATGTATTCAGCATGACAAGGGTTAATAGAAGTGGGGAACCAGACAAACGAAGACCCGACATAACTCGAATGTAATTTTTCGGTTCAGTGTGCGTGATATCTCAGAGCAATTGCTAAAACTAGTCTAGATCTGATTAAATTAAACGTTTCCAGATTTCGACAGATTTTTCTAATTACCACAAATTCCGAACTTGACTTGAACATTTCAGCAAAAACCTCCCCGTTGTTGACACAAAATTTAAAACGCCATGTGTTTCCAATTTGGTAGGAAATAAGTGCTTGTTTTGCACGCGCCAAACAGGGATAGGAAATAGGGGAAAGTGCTCCCTTACTGATAAGATCTACCATTAAATCAGTGACCCAGAGGGTAAAGAAAATTAAATGCTACAAGACATAAGTAAAAATAATATAATAAACCGTTCGTATATACTAGCCCATATCAACAGTTGCTAGAGTTGTACTCTTTGTGAAAATTCAGCAAATGTCTGATTGTTGTTTTTCTTTTTATTTTCTTTACGACGAGTGGCCCCTGATGAGAAAAGAATTTGCTCCCTTAAGGGGTATTTTTTTTTTCCTTTATGAAGTTAATCGGAATTCCTGTCTGACGTCTGACAGAAGTTGTTTTCCTTAGGAAAATGGCATCAAAACTCTTTAGGAAAATCTATTCACTTAAAGACATTGGATATACAGACTTTTCTGGGTTTTCATCGCCTTTGTATGTAACCAAGCAGCCACGCGTCGTAATAACGTTGTTTCGAAGTCGCTGCGACGTCATGACGTCGCAGAGACGTCGAAACGACGTTGTTACAAAATTCTGCGTATACGAGGACGCTGGTTGTCTTGTCTCAAGTACAGACATACAAGTTACAGTTGTGATCTCCATTTATGAACTACACAAGTTCAGTTCAACCTACAAGGTACTATGTACGACTAAAGGAAAGGGGCTGCTGGGCTGTGTAGATGGCTCCCTGTTTTATGTTACATCTGCTAGAGTAATCTATATTTCCCTGAAGACTGGTGCCAAGTGTCTTGTAGGATTATAGCGGCTTTCATTTGTTTACATAAAATCTTCCAGAAGAAAAAAAAGTTAAGACTTTTTTAGCCCTAGCGTTAGAAAACGTACCATCGTAAATGTGCGCACAGCGAAGGTTCAGATCAGCCTGCGCATTCGCGCAGTCTGATCAGAATCTTCGCTGTGCGCATTTTGGATAGATACGAGTGCGAAGTATCTTCTTGCCGGACAATGAAGACTCTGATCAGACTGCGCGGATGCGCAGGCTGATCTGAGTCTTCGTTCGACGCACGTGTCAGAAGGTACACTTTCTCACGTTGCAGCTTATTTAAGATTTTATTTGCTGAAAGAGACTGGCACGAAAGACAAACAGTAATTCTAATGACATTTGCAAACAGTGACTTACTGACTAATACGGAGCGGACACAATCTTTGGACTATTGTCTTACTGCATCACACCCGGTCTGGCCCCAGACAATTGCAATAGGCCTATAATTTTATCGACGGCATGGTGTGTTCAGACTTCTGCAGACTATTTTGTTATTTTTGCTAAATACGCTGATTGCGTCACGTGGGTGGTGACCGAGTGGTTGGTACGAGTACTCTCGACTTGATGACCGTGGATTCGAACTATTTCGAAGTCGTAAGATTTTCCCTCCATTGATGTACCTTGCCCATCCTGAACAATTACGTTTTTATCCAAAAATATTCGCACCGACTAGTCTCAATGTCTACATTCACATTTTAGATACATCGATTTTTTCAAATTTAAGATTAATTCGATTCAAATGAGTATCTTCAAAATACGTTGTAATTAGGAAATACAATGGGAAAGCAAATCTGGACTGTAAAGCTCTGAAAATGGTAAGAAAAATTATACACATATAGGGATATGAAAAAATGGGGGAAAATCTGTACCTATGAAGTATGATTCGTGAATTCATGCAGCAAGTCTGTAAATAACGGTAAACTGAAACATCGACATGTAGATAGGGAAATGTACACCATATGTAAGAAGTTACGTATGCCATATGTGATAACCCGGCCCTCTGCTTCCTGTGTCGGGCCTGCAGGATGTCAAAAACCAATAAGTAGCTGTACTAGATGACATGCTCAAATTACAAACATGGTCCGCATCGGGGCAAAAACAGAAATATGTGATGTGCGAACTTCAAAAGCCCAGGTCACACGCGCATTCGTATTAAGGCGCTGGCTTTGAATTTTGTACACTCAAGAAGGCGAACAGTAAAAGCCCAGACCAGATTGCGCAAATGCGCAATCTGGGCTGGACATTTGCTGTTCGCATAATGTGTACATAATGGGGATTTTCTTGTGACGTGCTCAACGAACGAGATACGGGCGCACTTACAAGGTGATATGGTTGCTCGGTGTAAGTAATTGCAGAGATTTGCAATTATATAAATATATATATGACACTAACATGTTGCAGCTTTAGAACGCTGTTTTAAACTCAATGACTCCATGTTATTTAGAATCAGTCGCATTGGTCGAGCGGTTTAAAACACTCTGGTTTCACAGCCCAGCTGCCGTGAGTTCAAGCCCGACTGGCATTGGTGGCTTTTATGTCTGTGATGTCGTCCGCATCTGCCCAATCCCCTCTCATAGGTTAATATGAATGACGTTTTGTTCAACAGGCCGTAAAACACTCAACCATTCATCCATCCAAGTTGCTGAAACAACAAAACGGAATCGCAGATCCAGGATCATTCCTGAGGGGGTTCGATTTGATCAAACTACCGTACTTACTCTATGTATTCGGAAAGACAGTCCTGAGCAAACAGTGTAGACCCTGATCAGACGCCGCAGAACGCGGCGTCTGATCAGGGTCTACACTGTTTGCCACTCATCCAGCAATTTTTAACACATTCATAAGTAGTAAAATTGACTTGTTTAAGAGAAGTATAAGGTAAAGAGTAAGAATATTTAGAGTAAATATGGTGTCCCAAATATTTATCAAATTTATCCAAAACTTCCTATGAAAATGAAATTTTGAGTCAAAATAGGGTTTGACTGACTCCCCACACCCCTCCACCCAACCCTCCCCGCCGAACAGGCTCTGAATCCGCCCCTGGAAGGCAACTCTGTTAAAACTGCTGTTGTTCCTCTTCTGAAGAGATCAACTCTTGCAAGAAAATTTCTTTCCTATCAGAGTAGACCCCTTTTCAGAAAGGGATCGTTGTGCATGAAATCCAATAGGAAGTCGAAAATCGAAATACATTTGTCTTCCTAAATAAATTTCGAAGTACACATATTCCTAAAATTGAAACTAAAAAACTAGACAAAAAGGACAATGCATCTCTCTCTCTCTCTCTCTCTCTCTCTCTCTCTCTCTCTCTCTCTCTCTCTCTCTCTCTCTCTCTCTCTCTCCGACGCTCTCAGAATATGCAACCAGCTTCCATTAGCTGATCGAACACGTAAAAATACAGAGAACTTCTGACATGTTTAGATGGCATAGCAAAGAATCCGACCAGACTGTACTAATCTCAGTTCTAATCCTTGGAAATGTTTTTACCTACAAAAACATATTACGGTCAAAACACAGCGCGATAATAAAACAATGATAAATAAAATGTAGGACATACGTGATATCCTGATAAGGTTAACATTCTGTTTAATAGCGTATTCAGCTTTCTCTTAGGAAGTTCGAATCCCCGTGGATCGTTGTCTTTTGGCTATTTTGACGCCGATTACAGGCTGTCAATATGATTAACCATTCCCCTTGGGCACGGGAGACTGGATGTTATCAATAATTCTAAACCGCTCCAAATGAAAAGGTGTTTAAGCATGTGCGGTCAGCGACGACCCAGGTCAGCCTGCGCATACGCGCAGTCTGACCAGAGCCTTCGCAGCCCGCTTATAGCATCACTGGAACCTGTAACACATATTGATTTTCAGATAAAGGCCCTGGCGAGACTGTGCGAATGGGCAGACTGATCTGTCTTCGCTCTTCGGATATGCCCTGAATACTCATTCTTGTTTGACCTAGTATTTCAAACAGGAAAAAAATGAAAAATGATCTTATGAAAAATGCGCCCGATCTAGATCATCTTGCATATCCGCGCGGTTTTATCGGGATCTCTGTCGTTCATTCATAACCTGCAATGTCCTTACATTACGCTAGCGAAAAGAATAGAATCGGATCAGAATACACGCTCGCACAGGCTGATCTGAGCATATTCTATAAAGCGCATTTCAGTCTGGAAGGCTCAGCTTATATGTAGCCCACCTGTCTACTAGACACTGTCGGTTCTTTTCTTCAGGGCTAATTCACCGTCTCCAATGAAAAAATAATTTTATTATACTTGTCAAAAGTTGACGGATTCTCAATGTCATTTCATACAGTTATTAAGTTTACACTCTCACAGTAGGTACAGTTGAGTCCGCTGTGGCTGATACGTCTATAAAACGGTCACCTGGAATCAGAAAGATAGACAACTGAATGCAAGGATGCATCCTCTTAACTGAACAGAACAGAACAGAACAGAAAACAAAGTCCTACGTCAAGCAAAAAGCGTTTCTCCGAAGCATAAGCGAACACCGAGGGCGCAGATCCGCCTACCGTATTTACCGTATGTATTTGGACTGACAGCCTGAGCAAACAGTGTAGACCCAAATGAGACGCCGCAAAACGCGGCGTCTCATCAGGGTCCGCACTGTTTGCCACTCCTCAAGCAAATTTTTAGACACAACATCAGGTAGTAAATTGTACTTGTTCAAATTTTAGAACAAATATGGTAAGGAATTGAGATGTCCGAAATGTACCAACGGAGGTTAAAGCTGCTGACGAGACTGCACAAATGAGTAGATGTGCTCGAAAATCAATTTTGCTTGACGCGCTCAATATAATATATATAGAAAAAAACAACAACAGTATTTTGAGGCGTATTTTAACATGGCGCGGCCTACAACATAACACTTGTAGTGGCATCAACAACATGGCTATTCTGGGATCTTTGCATACTGTCTTCGCTTTTGGAGCACCAAATATACACATATCGCGTCCAGCAAAAAATAGTCTCCGAGCGAATGTAAAATGCGCAAATCCTGGCCACCCCGAGCACCTACATTGTAGTATCTTCAAAGGTTTTCTCTCCCTCAACACACTCTTCCTTGTCCGTGTACGCCCGGAAGACACATTTTCGCTTGACGCCACATAACTACGAAGCCCCACGAAGCCATACGAATGCAAAAATCTCGTGTTGTATTTCTCGTGTTTCATCTTGTTTATTTTCACAGCCACGCGTACTTTAACGTGTTTCATTTAATCGAAATAATGCCAGTCGGAATGCCAGTCGGAATGAAAGCAATAAAATATACAAAGCTACTTAATGCCAAAACTAATGAGAATAAGAAAAACAAACGTTTTGTGGGTCTTTTAACAGTGAAGAGCTAGATCACTTGCGCAGCTTGATTTGGTCTTCATTGAATTAATCAGACTGGCTCCAGTTTCCTGTGACAAAATATTTATTATTTTAATCATGTTTGATAATCCTCTAAAATAAAACCAAAATAATGTCATGACTAGTGATCAGCCTTTATAGTCATGATATCATTTTGGTCACTAGTGGCCAGCCTTTACAGTCATGATACTATTTTGGTTTTATTTAAGGATTATCAACCCTGATTATAAGAATACATATTTAGTCACTGGAGACTGGAGCCAGTCTGGGATTTAATGTATGTTGTCACTATCGCAGAGTATACGCTCGGGTATCCATACAATTTGTTTAAAGACGTCAAGTTGATTAAAGGCGTCAATTTGATTAAATGCGTCACTGTCTGTCTGTTAGAAACTTTGGATCCTTTGATAGCCAAAGAGCACACATCAAAGACTCTGATCAGACTGTGCGGACAGACAGGCTGATGACGCATGTGATATGGTATACCATATTTACCGTTAGAATTCAATAAGACAGGCCTGGGCAAATAGCATAGACCCTGATAAGACGCCGCAGAACATGACATCTGATCAAGGTCTACACCGTATATCACTCATCCATTAATTTTTAAACACGTCAACAGCTAGAAAAATGGAGGTTTAAATGTAAGGATAAGTATAATATGGAGTAAAGATGTCCGAATACTTGGGGTCAATACGGTAGTTTCTAATTGACATTTACTGGTAAAGACAAGTTTGAGCAACGTCCTAAACCGTGCTCCTAGCAAAGATTCAGATCAGCCTGCGCAGTCGAATCAGAATCTTCACTGGGAACAATCTGGATAATTATGAATGCAAAGTTTTAGCATGCGGAAACGAAGACCGGGCTGCACAGGCTAATTTGAGTTTTCGTTGCGAGCACATGTCAGAAGGTAATGTTTTCCCACCTCACGGCTCGTTTTCTCGAAGCACTGCCATTTTTCCATTGAATAGGGCAACCAAGATGCCAAATATACTTCTGTATATGTTCAATGACATTTTCCTACTAAATCATACTTTCTAGATGTGTGTTATTAGCGGATTTATTGCCCTCGTTCCATAAAATGTAACTTCCTCTGTGTGCCTTATTTATTCCAGGATTCTCCCGGGGCTTCGCAATTATGTCTCATATTCACCACACATTTGGTGAAAATCATAAAGACCTGAATCCTTTAATCATCAAAATCTCCCCAGATAATAGAACAGCGCCCCATCGAAGAAAATACATTGTCACGTGACCTTAACACTTTATATGCAGGCTAAAAATTTCAACAGACAACATTCTGAAATATTTTATTTATTTTTCCTAGAAAATTGGATTTGACATTTCATGCAAATTGTCTCCTAAAGAGACAATTTGCATGAAATATCAAATCCTATTTTCTAGGAAAGATAAGAAAAATATCGTCAGTTTTTCGTCTGCTAAATCTGCCCACAGCATGGTAAGTGTTAAATAAATGACAATCAAAAACATGGACAGATGGCCGTTTTGTGTTCAATCGAAACTCTCCCGTCGATTCAAACGAATTTTGTCAATATTCTACAAATTGTACGCATTGCAAATCTAGCGCTTGCTGAGAAGAAAATGGTAAAATCCAGTTAGAAAAATATTGACTCTATACATCATTTATTAGGCAGAAAGTTAAAAGAATATTGAGGAAAAGCGTCAGCTATTTGAGTTCAAAAGAATGAAGAACATAAATGATGAACTCTGACAGTTTAAGTATAAAACAAACCATTATTATAACACGTTTTTCCCTTATACTAAAGCATAGAGGATCTGCAAAAATACTAAAGGGAACAGTTTAGAAATACTTTAGCAGAAGTTTTTACCATCGTATTTACGCAAATACAGTATAATACTAAAGGTACTCTAACGCCCAGTACATATGCGCCGATTTGCATACGTTAGAAAGCTGCCCATATGCAAATTTTGCATAGATGAGCAAACGAATTTTTTGCTTAGAGTCAACACCATGTATACATGACCACATTTACATACGTAAGTATTTATTTCCACATGTTATACCTGATCAGTTTGGTCATTTCAGTGAGAATGAATGGACAGACAAGATTAAGTTGACACTATTCCTAGCTAGCATTCTTTATAAATCTATAGCGGGCCGTTAGCGGCCCGTCAGCTACCCTGCGGGCCGCTACCGGCCCGCTATAGATTTATAAAGAATGCTTACTGGGTTGCTTGGGATTGGGCTATGCTTTAGGATTTAGCTAAAACAAGGAAATAAGAAGCAGAGACATACACTGTTGCAGAAAGCGAACAGTGTTTTTTTTTTTTTTTTTTTTTTTTTTTTTCTGGCGAGGCTGCACAGATGCTGGTCTGTGTACAATGTCTGTTTGCGTTGGTTGTATTTTAGTTTGGTGCGACCAAATGACGTTAACATAGCCATGCAAAATACAGATTCCAAAATCGAAACGTAACAGTGTTTCATAAATGTTTATTTTGTCATTTGTTTTGGCAGTCAAAAGGTATAGGTCACAATTTAATCAAAACGAGATAAAAAAAAAGTAATGTATGCCCCTGAAAATACACACTATTATATAGTTATAGTTTGACGTATACACAGCATAAAACTGCTGACACGACGTTGTTTCAACTTTGTATACATACATCGTTGTAAAGCTCTAGCTCTCGTCAGACTGGGCATCTACGCTGAATGATCTGGCTCTTTTCTGTTCACAGATTCTCAGAAGTCCATGATTTTGACCCTTTCGATGCCCAAACAAACCACTATGCCCTGTGTGCTGTTTGAGTTTTCACCGATAACGAAGTTCGTTGATCCCTTGCTTGTTGATCTGGAGGTCATGGATTCGAATCAATCTTGGGTTGGAATTTTATACCTTTTATTTGCACTTTTTCATGTACCTGGCACTCTGTTCCCTGAGCTTGCTGAAATTAATAAACTTCACTGTAGATTTTATGGAAAATTCTGGCAACTGGCTGCCAATACATGTACCGTAGATTTTACGGACGCCAATAGATTATTTACAGTAATACTTACGCATGAAAGGGCAGTGTAGGGCAAGGTAGGTAACATATAGGACATGGTAAGGATGTGACTTAACGCACCGTATCTTAAGCTTACACGTCCTTACCCCATCCTACGAGGTAATTCCTGCAAAAGTTCTACGTGCCCCCGTAAAATTTACGGTAACGGCGCTGGCAACCAATTTCCAGTATTTACCGTAAAATGTACGGGAATTTTTTACAGTGTTCGATGACACAGTAAGGGAAATTGATACACTTTCAAGGGAGGTAACGCTTTCAAAATTAATTTGGCCTCCTTCTGAAAAGGGGTCAACTTTAAAAGTAAAGAATATGCTCGCAATGGGTAAATTTGCATGAAATGTCAAGGTCTCTTTCATGGGGCGAATAACAAAAAAAAAATTAAAATGTCGTCAGCTTAATTTTTTATCCAGCATGGTAAGTGTTAAAAAAACTTTCATTGCCTCATTACTGTAATTACCCCAAGAGGCCCGAGCAAACAATATAGGGATCAAACATGGTTTTTCATGCATTAACATTTGCCAGGTCCCGTGGGAGGTGTTGAAAACCGAGGCCAAAGGCCGCGGTTTTCAACACCTCCCAAGGGACCTGACAAATGATAATGCACTGAAAAACCATGTTCGATCGCTATTATTGTATAAAAACTGAAAACATTTGCTACATTTCGCGTTATTTCTTGCACTATTTTGTTTCGCCTTTTCACCGATGTCGCGCGAACGCTATTTCCACAGACTATGCTCGTTCTAGAGCAGGGCAGTACATATCTCGTGACGGCAGCAATTCTGTGTCCCCGGTACGAGCATACTGAAAGTTGCGTAGCCGTGCATTAACAGCGCGTGAATTGCCTGGTTAATACACGGCTTTTCGCCGGTTAATGCACGGCTGTCAATAACGTGCGACACTGCTTTTTATGCAATAATATGGATTCAGATACTGAGACACCGCATCATGGTCCACACTGTTTGCTACACATACAGTAATTTAGAGACATCGCCAGATTTAGGGTAAATAAGATACATGTATATGTACAGAAA
Source organism: Anodontia alba (assembly GCA_964016985.1). Classification (NCBI taxonomy): domain Eukaryota; kingdom Metazoa; phylum Mollusca; class Bivalvia; order Lucinida; family Lucinidae; genus Anodontia; species Anodontia alba. The sequence continues at coordinate 18,786,373 of OZ024825.1, forward strand.
TCTGTCTTACATAGACGATATAAATATGTCGGTCCGTGTACAATATCAATATCTTCCATGTAAGGAAGATTTCCCACTATATCGATCCGAAGTTTCGTCGGCTGTCTGTCCTGTCTTCATTCTTATGATTTCTATAACCTGATTATTTTTCTTTGGACAAGTAAAATAAGCGCCATAGGCGATGTTCTTTGCATTATAAATTACATGTACATTCGCAGAATTGGGGTCTTTAACTTATGGCACTCTCTGGGCAAATTCAGCAGCAGACGATTTCTTATCTGTTAAAGATAATAGGGTTAGACATTTCTTGCAAAATTGTTGAAGGAGAAAATTTGCAAGAAATGCCAAAACCTACTTTCTTAGAAAAATAGGAAAAAGTGTTTCAAAATGTCGTCTGCTGAAACTTTTACTCAGTATGCAAAGAATTAATGAAAGCCGTGAGTGTTTGTTTCGAACCTCAGGAGAAAGTACGCGTGAAGACAAACAGATCATTAGATGGTTTAGTGGCATCGCGAGCACTTGGTAAATTCGTTATTGGGAGAAGACCTTAGGAACGGGTTCACGAGATGGACGATCGCTAACCTTAGAACGAACCCAATCGTACAACAAGCGTATCAATTTTCTTGTGAAAATTTGATGACCAGTGCGATTCTGCATTAATTTCATCAATATTTGTGTTCCTGTCCATTTTCATTGAATGAAGTCAAGCTAGATAGGCCGAAGTGTATTGTATAGCGCATGGTGGTCCGTTAACCCTTAAAACGCCAAGAAAATCTGCATCTGAAAATGTCGTCTGTTTATGCCGTCTGCTGAATATTCTTGCAGACTTTGCATACAGGCAACCAGTGTGGACCCTGATCAGACTGCTCCTAAAGGAGCAGTCTGATCTGGGTCCACGCTGTTTGCAAAAATGACTTTTAAAATCACAAGCAGACGACAAAACAGACGACAATAGTTGTTACTGGCGCTTTAAGGGTTAATATTAATTCGTTGGTACATACTTGGACCTTTTGTTGTTGTTTTTTGATAAGGAAAGGAGTTATTACGAGTTTGAACTAATTCAGTCAGTACCCAGTCCGCGCTATTTATAGTATATGTATCATGGTTTTGTAATGAGACAGTGATGATCCTTATTACACTAAGTGCATGTAGACTCTGATCCAAACATCTGTTCACGCGTTGCAGTAAGTTCTCTTTTCGCTTGGTACGACCCAATTCATCCATTGAAAGATAATTCAACAGAAGTCCATGGTCATTTCAATGAAGGACTCGTGATCTATAAGATACTAAATGATTGTGTCCTGCATTCTCATATAAAATTATAAATATAAAATTTGAAAATGACAAAATCAACAGATTCTAAATAAATAAGATATTTAAGTGAATTAGTACACTGTCAAGGGAGACAATTCTGTCAAAAACTTGTTTTGCTCCCTTCTGAAAGGGAGTCTACTAAAAAAGGAAAGAATTTAGTCCCCTGGAGTCTACCCTAAAAGGAATGAATGCTCTTCCTTGGAAAATTCTTTCCTTTTAGAAAATTAGTTTCAGAAAGGATTTAGTTTACAGCAACGCACACAAAAAAATCATAAATGTTGTCTCCCGAATAAAAAATGGCGGATAAACTACCAAGTTCAGCAATTTACCTTCATTTAATCAAAGGGCTGAATAGCCCTGAAATGACAGATTCTATGAGAAACTAATAAATTCCAGGTATCATTCTGTTCTCCATTTAAGTTTGTGAGACGCTTCTTTGTCGAAAAAAAACGAGCTACGGCGAACAACAAAGGCGCTGATCAGCCTGCGTCCGCGTAGGCTGATCTGCGCCTTTGTTGTTCGCACATATATTAAGGCGGGTCTTCTCAGCGACTCTCGCCATAAATCAAGCACAAGTTGCACTACTTTTGTATGGACAGCTCTTCAATGGCATACTAATATACACACATTGAAGCATTGGGTCTACTTTTATGCGCGGATGAATACGAAATTGAATAGTAGTCAAAGTCACTTTCTCTATAAGCGTGCGTGGCAACGAAGAATGACAGACAGAATCTGTCATTAAAAGCGCATCCTGTCTAGCTAATATCTAATCTCTCTCCAGTATTGTTACTACAGAAAGCAAACTAGGAGACAGACAATAGTGGCATATAAGGCTCTATCATGGGTGTGAGGGGTAGTTAGAAAAATCTGTCCCTCACGATCACAGTCTGGCATCACTAGGCTTGCCGAGTGATGCCAGACTGTGATCGCGAGGGACGGATTTTCTATCTATCCCTTACACCCATGACAGATTCTTTTTCTTGCACATTTCATTTCTGAAAGTAGATCTTTTAATAATGCAGTCACTTCGATTGCCTGCGTCCGCCATATTGTGGTGGCGTTTAATAACGTCATTACGGTTAGTGACGTTAACCTTAACGATGGCGGCGTCCATTACAACCAGTGCATATCAAACACGTGAGAATTCTCGATTTTTATCTTACCTTGGGTAGGATAACCTGGGCAGGATAAGAATTTCTATCCCAGGGTTAATCCAGGATTTCCTTATTTGCTGTGCAAGAAGTAGCCACTATATGTTGATAGCTGCGTAATTTGGCAGAAATTACTTGCTTTACGCAATTTACCTCCAGATGATAGTACTATTTTTTTTTTAAGTACAAGAACATTTTTAGTTTTGCTGAGCTTGCAATAAATCTTTTTTTTTTCCCTACGGATTCTTGAATAAATAGTAATATCTTGTTAACACTGAAGTTCTAGGTCTTCCTTTGATGGAATCATCTCAAAAGAAGACTGAATAAATTTCTTAAGAATTTTATCTTATTAGTCGTAACACATGTACACTTGTACATGTAGGTCACGGACCGCGAAAATAACAGAGTACCGGATTGGTTCCATACGACTCTATACTCGACTCTCGTTATCTCGACCTCGTTTTATATCGAATAAGCGCTTATCTCGAAGTGAAAATCTGGTTCATGTGTTAACATGGAAATCTAACAATAGGTAACAAAGTATTGTGGAAAAGAGGAGAAATGCCACACTATTTTCCACACTATTTTCTAACTTCAAGTCAATTTACATATTCATTTGTGAAATGTGTTTGTTCGATTTACTTTACCTCAATTCTACAAATGTCGAGATATCTCGAAATATTTCGAGAGTCCCTTGGACTTCGAGATAACGAGAGTCGACTTTAGTTCCATACTTAGCAATTCCAAATGTTTAACCTGTTTCTTAAATGTTGCTTTTTTGCCTGCTTTAATACCAGAATTCTTCCAAATGTATAAATCAGGCAATTTTGCAACAGATATTAGCAAAATAATTTGTATATTATTTTGTATGATTGCTTTGTAAATGAAAGTTAAAAAAAAGCAAAAACATCGGGGGTATATAGTGTATCTTTACCCCTACCGTGACCTCTCACAAGATCTGTGTCAGTGTCTGAAGAGGCGGTCGTTCATTACACTTAACGTTGCTACCAATGTGTTGCTTGCTTTGAAGATTTTGAGGGACAACTGTCAGGCAAGAACCAAGTATTGACCGTTTGATTATAGCAAAATAAAACATACAGGATGAAGTACATTTGCAAAAATGTACAAAATATATATTTGAAATTAATGGTAGTCTGTAGCCTAGACAGGCTACAGTCTGAAACTTTGATATGGTGCAGAAAAAAATCAATCAATGTTCAGTGAAATTATTTTTCAAGTTCTTTTTCGTTTTTGTTTTCTTTTTCATAAAAATATATCTCCTTCTTGCCATGTTTCGAACTGGTCTAACTCGTAAAACAAAGTCATCAGAATTAGACAACCTACAACAATATGAATTAGACTTGCACCGAGACCCATGATTAAAATTTTCAAAAAAAAAAAAAAAAAAAAAAATGTTTTAAAGACTGGAGCCACCATGTACGAATAAATTCCCTCGATACTTGGCTCCCATTTGTAACGTGCGTACGAAAAATAAGATTATTTGCAATAAAGGGACATCAGCTAATCTAAAATGTTTTGCTGCTCTTAATGCGAAGACTTTACTGCTCTAAAAATAGGATAAACTCTTAACCCTTAGAGCGCCAAGAAAATCTGCATCTGAAAATGTCGTCTGTTTATGTCGTCTGCTGAATATTCTTGCAAACTTTTCAAACCTATTTTTGCATACAGGCAAACAGTGTGGACCCAGATCAGACTGCTCCTAAAGGAGCAGTCTGATCTGGGTCCACACTGTTTGCAGAAATGACTTTTAAAGTAATAGGCAGAAGACAAAGCAGACGACAATAGTTGTGACTGGCGCTTTAAGGGTTAGAGGATAGAATTTTCTCCTTCTTTCCTTTAAGAGTAGGTTCTATTTTGGAAGCGGTACTTGGAAAAATGTTTCAAGATTTTTCCTGGGTGTGTATACAATAATTCCGTTCTTGCTACTAGTGCACATCTCTCGGGTTATTATTATTATTTATTTACTTTTTATTATTATTATTATTTTTTTTTTTTTTTTTTTGGTAAGCTATGGAGATAATCAGCCAATAGACACTGTGGAATTATGATTAGAATGATTCGGCATTCTTTGGTGACGTCATGTCATGCTGTGCCAGGAATACAGGTAATGTAACGAATATGGACAGACAGGTGAAAGTTGATAATATCCTTTTGATCTTTTCGGTATTGTGGATTGGAAATTAATGCAAAAATTCCTTTGTATTTTTATCCATCGATTACCTGCGCTTTTCTGTAATTAAGCTATGTATCAGTACAGGGACCCATCTTTTGATATACTTGATATTCCGCCAGTAACGTGTCCCTTGAGGTTGTGTTTCGGGCCAGAAAGAATTCGGATTAGACACAAGAGAATCAGCTATAATGAATATGGGACAAAATCGGTGAAATGCGGTTACCTTGAAACCTCGTTGACCTACCGCACTCATAAAATATTCTTATAATGGACGGGGCACAGTATTTTCGTCATGGTTGCATTGCGCCCAGCGAAGACTCAGATCAGCCTGCGCACCTATGAAGCCTGATCAGAGTCTTCACTGTCCGTCTAAAAACGCTTTGGATTCTTGGCTATACACAGAGTGCCTTCCCTTGGCGCACATGCAGTCTTGTAGGTAGACTGGCTCCACTAAACATTTTTTATTATAGTCCTGTGATACTCCACTTAAATACAACCAAAATAATATCATGACTATAAAGGCTGGTAAATAGTGACTAAATATTCGTTTCTTATAATCCTGTTTGATAATCCACTTAAATAAAACCAAAATAATATCTTGACTATAGAGGCTGGTAACTAGTGACCAGCCTCTATAGTCATGATTATTTTGGTTTTATTTTAGTGGATTATAAAGAAACAAATATCTAGTCACTGGAGACTGGAGTCACTCTATCTTGTAGGGAATGCTGTAACTGGTTCATACGATTGCTATAGTTGCGAGTTGCGATACTACAAGAAGCCACGAACAGTATAAAATATAGGCAGTATTTTAGAAAGTAGCCATTTTATTGTCTTCTTCTACAAGTATGTCTAATCTAAACAGTAATGGAAGGCTCCCCAACCCCACCACCTCACATACAAATCCCTGTCTCCACAGAGATATAAATTACCGGAGAAGACAACGTAAGTGCCTTCGTTGGCATGCCAGTATACGGTGTATGTTGAAATTAAGCTGACTTCTTCGATTTTTCTGCGTAGAAATGTTATTTATTGCTTATTTATTGTGGGGACTAGATGCACATAGGAAGTTGTCCGCCAGCATTACAAGAGAGACAACTTTCATGATTTCCTGTGTGCTTTACTGCACACCAAGTCCTTTCTGAAAAGGGGTCTGCTCTAAAAGGAAAGAATTTGCTCCGAACGGGAGCAAATTTTTTCCTTTTAGAGTAGACCCTTTATTTGGGAGAGCCTAAACATTTTGAAAGAATTGCCTCCCTTGAAACTATATTAATTCCCTGTAAGCTGACTCCTTCGATTTTTCTCTGCAAAAGCAATATTTAATGCTCATTTATTAATGCTATATTGGTGATTTGTTATACCTGAGACGGCACATTTGATCGCTTTCATAATTTTCTGTAGGAAGAAAACAAAACATTTTCCAATATACACACAGACAAACTCCCGACCAGTCTGCGCATTCTTAGCGTGTTGCTAGGCGCTTTCCATTTGGGGACCTTTCAAAGGAGTTTAACAGTGACCAGCAAAATACTCAGATCGGCTTTGCGGACGAAGTGCTGACAGGATCTATGCTGGTCCACGTATGCTATTCTGGATCTTTTCTGTTTGCGTATTGGTTAATATTGGTTTATCGCAGCATCAATTAATAAGGAGAATTAATTGTTAATTATTTTAAAAATACAGTCGAACCTCGCTTATTTCGAATTACCGCTTATCTCGAAGTGAAAATCTGGTCCCTGTTTTAACATGAAACTATGACAACAGGTAACAAAATAATGTGGAAAAGAGGAGAAATTTCTCCTCTTTTCCACATTATTTTATATATATATACTGTATATATCTAACTTCAGGAGTCAAATTACATATTCATTTGCTAAATGTGGTTGTTCAATTTATTGTTTTCCTCACTCTCTCAACTCTGATAAGTCGAGGTACGGATATCTCGAATGTTTCAGTGAGTCCCTTGGAATTCGAGATAACGAGAGTCGACTGTAATCCGCAAGTGCACCTGTTCTTAATTTGAAATACAGTGATGTAGGGGTGATACATCTCTCATTGTGCAACTGCGAAAAGCGAAAAGTTAAAAAGGAACTTATTTAACTATTTATTTATTTATTTATTTATTATAAATTACCTGCCTTGACAGAGAAACCAGAAGTGAAATTTTGCTGGGTCAAGCCAACTTAATATGGTGGATATCACTGTTTAGATCATGATAAAATTGTATTTGTCTTTTAACAGCCCAGCGACAGTATTTAGGTCATTTAGAGACCTTATTAAAGTGATAAACGAAACTCCTTCCGGTTACAAGATAATTTTCGTTCGTACATAACATTATGCAAAGTATTCGTGTATAGTGACAGTTTTGGTTGATCAAAAACGATAACCTGACACATGCATCATTCTTTCAGCATCTTTCAACTGCCCAGAACACATGTTAAAATTATTGCACGGCACATTAAAGGCCTCATTTTTATTGGTAATTGGACATTTTAAAAGCGCTAATCAAAGTTTTAACTGTTTGACCGGTCATTCCGCGCACTGTTGGCCATTACCCGCGCTATGCGAAAGGGGCCTAAGCACATGTGCGAACAGTGAAGGCCCTGATCAGACTGCGCATCCGCAGTGTCTGATCAGGGCCTTCGCTGCTCGTCTGGAAGAAGCCTGAGTACTATGGAATCTAAAATGTGAAAAGATGAAGGACTTGATCAGTCTGTGATTTCGCTGTGTCGGATCTGAACTGAAACCCCCTTTTGAGTGACTTGTAGCCATTGATGACAAAAGTGGAGAAACATAAATCAGTGACAGTAATTTGCTCACCAATCCTTTAAATAGCGATGTATCGTATTTTCCCAAAGAATTCGGACAGACAGGTCTGAGCAAACAGTGTAGACCAAGATCAGACGCCGCAGAACGCGGCGTCTGATCAGGGTCTACGCTGTTTGCTACTCATCTTACAGTTTTTAGACACATCAACAAATGGTCATTTGGACGTTTAAACTTTAGAACAAGTATGGTAAGGAGAAATGGTATCGGCGTATTTAGGGTAAATACGGTAATATGGGTGGTAAAGAAGTATGGGCCATGGGTTCCAGACCAGCCTGGCGGTTTCCTCGTGATGGAACCATGTTTACTACCACAGACCCTTTTATATTTCAAAGGAATAGTTTTCGAACCTTTTGATGAGTCAAATGCTCGTAATTTGCTTTCTTCATTATGTTTCTTCTTCTTTTACTACGTCTTCTTCTTCTTCTACTGCTACTACTACTACTACAACTACAACAACTACTACTACTACATCGTCTACTATACAGCTTTTTTTTTTCTTCTTCCTCTTCTTACGCCTCTTGTTTGTAGCCTGAAAAGTAGTTAGATCGATAAAAGTTCTGTTCCATTAAATTCTGTTCTTTTCTGTTCAAGAACAAAAACTAAAATAAAAGTTCTTAGATTTATCGTGCGCAATCTAACCGGGATATCTTTATTGCCGTATTTACCTTAATATTAAGACGCCCTTATCCCTTACCGTATTTGTCCTATAATTTGAGCAAGTCCATTTCCATATCCGGTTGTGTGTCTAAAACCTGTTGGAATGGTGGCAAATAGTGTAGACCCAGATCAGACGCCGCATTGCGGCGTCTGATCTGGGTCTACACTATTTGCTCAGGCTTGTTGGTCCGAATACTTAGCTTAAATACGGTACATTCTGCCGCATTTGGAATCAGTTCTGATGCATTATCATGCAGAAAACAAACACAGAAAAGTCCGAGGGGAGCCGTAACGAGCGGATGAATATCGGCGCACTTAGCAGGACATCAAAGGACGCGAATGTAGCATATTGTGCATCTCAGGTTACAGTCAATTTCCGTTGTCATAGAGGTGATAAGTTTATGACCATTAAAAATCTGGAATAGTCCACCCTAAGGACCTGATTCGGCCATAAAACTGCAGAAGGAATGGTCTTAATTTGGTTTTCTTTCATCCGACATACAAAATAATCCCGATGTGGTGATATGGATAATAATGTAAGAAATGTGTCGATTTTATCGCCTCCTAATGGCGGACATCAATTTTATACCAGAACAGTTGTAAATTGGGTCATTTAAAAACAGTCGTAAATGTATGGAAGTCCACGGCCATAAAGTCTGACTGAAAATCATACGTATGAAAAATATGGCCATAAGAATTTCCAGAAATTTTAGAGTTCTGCATTCAATTATATTTCATTTGCGAGACGCGCACCACCAATCATTCAGCGTCATTCAGGGAAAAGTGATCATATGTTGTTGTCGAGTATGACATACGCCCCAGTGAAGGGTTTTTGCCCAAGTAAACAATCTTGGGGTTATATCCAGATGTTGCCTCCGAATTGGTAAGACTTTTGCCTGAAACAAACTAGCATCGCTACATCTCTGGCCAGACAGTCGTTTGGGCGAGAGTGGGGTCGCAGCGGGGTGCATTTGTAAGCCAGATATTGTTAAATGATTAATTAGGAACCCATTTATTTCGCTGTTCCCGACTGGTGTATCAAGCCAGGTATTGTTGAATAACTTATTACCAAATAGAAACCTGTACACCGAAACTCTCCATAGGTGTTTGTGGTGTTCTAGGTCTGACAGCCTATCCGTTTCCCTGACCCCGGTGGGCGGAGTCGCCAGATATTTATTACTCAAAATCAACTTACCGTATTTACCCTAAGACTTCGAACAGACAGAAATGTCCAAGCTAAACATTGGAGTCCCGTCCTGCGCCATGGTCAGTTAACATTCGACCCCGGGTGGGGTTCGAACTTAAGTTATCCGAGTTGCAAATCGACTTACAAATAAAAGTATATAGTTGCAGTATATCGCAGCATATTCTCCGCCTGGTAGGTCTAGGACAAATATTTTAGAAAATAGACTAATAAAATTTCAAGTAGCAAGGCTGATATAATAATTTAAACTGAACTAAAATTTCAAGCTCAAGCGCAGATTCTGCTAAATGGTGCGTGAAATTAAAGAAGTGTTTTCGATAAAACCTGCAGGAAATTCCTCATATTCTTCATTTCTGTGCCGACTGATACGGGTCGACTAGAATGCCCTTTCAGCCCGGCAGACCAAAATAGAAAGCAGTGCAACCAGTGTAGATCCAGATGAGACGGCTCGTAACGAGCCGTCTCATCTGGATCTACACTGTTTGCCTTTGAATTTTTACTGACACGGTTCTTATCAAATTCATAGACGGAAGAGTCCGCGTCAGAAACAAAGGGTTTAAAGGGTTGACAGAAATTCTGAAAATGAATATAAAATTTACAGAATTTGCACTAAGAAAGCAGAAAAAAATAAGAAAGTAAAATCAACGTGTGCAATATGTTAAAAGGGCCATCTAGAAAACATATGGATTCATTAGACATTGATCACCCCCGCAGTCTGATCAGATCATACTCATTTGACACACACATTCACGCACGCACGCACGCACGTATCACCCCCCCCCACCCCACACACACACCATCCCGGCCAGCAGACGAAACGTGCTCGTACGCAATGTGATATGCGAGCAACAAAGGCCTAGTTCAGCCTACGCATTCGCACTGTTAGTATAAAGCATCCACTGATACCCTACATGGGTAGCGATGGTCCTGATCGGACTGCGCGGTCTCACCCACATATAACGTAAGAGCCCTTTCCGCCAGTGACGCATCATGTGTCGAGAATGGGGGAGATTAAGATCGGTTTAAGCAGAAGAGCCAGGCTGATCCAAGCTTTTAACTGTCTCATGAATTTCCATTTCCATCACGAAAACATGCCTATATGATTTTGACCCCCTTAAACCGTACTTTTATGTGGTAAAACTAGGTTTTACAGGGGTATACATTGTTTTTCTAACTTCTGTTCAAACTATACATTGTGGGTACTCGTTAGAACCGCCTCGGCGAGGCGGTTCTAACGAGTACCTACAATCTATTTTTTGAGCAGAAATATGAAAAAATATCAAACTTTTTATCTGAAAACTTTGAGTTTTTAGTGGTGAAATTTTCAATATATTTGAATAGGCGTGTTTTCGTAATGGCTTGGCAAGACCCAGATGCCCCCTAAAAACCCGGATATTGCACAGGTACATGCATGCATTAGACGGACATAATTGTATAGCTGACCTTTTTTTGGCAGTCCATTCAAATAAAACATTAGCGGATTTACGTAAGAGTAGCGGAAACACGGATATCTACACGTTACATTGTTTTATGGCGTAGAGCTCCTTTTTATCACTTAACGTTTAGCACTCTGGATAAAATTTTCAGCAGATGGCATATTGAAATATTTTTCTTATTTATTTTTTTTTTATTTACTTTATTTATTCATCTATTTTTTTTTTTTTTTTTTTTTTTTCATGAAAACAGGTTTTGGCATTTCACGAAAATTGTCTCCGTTTCTGGGAAAAACGAGAAAAAATATCAGCAATTTGTCATCTGCTGAATCAGCCCAGAGAGGGGTAAAGGTTAAAGACTTTCTAATTTTATTGCTGCACAGTCTAATCCGTACCTGACACGGCGTTTGTCTTTGATACGCATTCAAGAAAACTCCTTGTGTCAGCTATTTTCAGTCTGACCCCTATTTTAGCTCCGTCTCAGGTCAGGTAGAGTTGAATGAAGTAACCTCTATTACTCAATCCCCAAACCGGCTAACCTTATGACCGAGCGAATCTAACCAAAATGGTGGGCAATTACTCCGAGGACTCCTTGGAGCTAAACAAACTGTCAAATTTGGAAGCTGAACAGACCGGGGTTCTGACCTTTTTGTGCCAAAAGTTGTAAATTACGGCCCAATTATCTCAAATTAATCGCCAATTTCATTTCGAGCTCATTTGGGTCCATCTGAGGCGCAAACCACAGACTCACAGATGCCATTATACTAAATGAGGAGCATCAATGACCCAGGTCAGTCTGCATGTATATTTGAAATTTTCAAGCCTGTGCACATGCGGAAAATAATGGTCCCGATCAGCCTGCAGATCTGCACAGTCCGAAAAGAATCTTCCTTGTCCATTTATGGGATACTATAGGCAAGAATTCGGAATACAGGCTTGAGCAAACAGGGTAGACCCAGATCAGACGCCGCAGAACGCGGCGTCTGATCAGGGTCTACACTGTTTGCCACTCTTTCAGCAATTTGTGGGCTCATCAACAACTATTACTATGGACTTGTTCAAATTTTAAAACAAATATGGTAAGTAGTTAGGGTATCCAATATTAGGACAAATACGATATTAACAATCATCAAAGGTCCTAGAAGGGCTGTGCGAACGGCGTCTGATCCGGGTCTGCACTGTTATCCAATAACCCCTATAGGGGTCTCCAGACCAAAACGGGTTAAAAAATAATGCATATGAGTTGCAATGTGAGAAAACGTACCTTCTGGCATGTGTGCCGAAAGAAATCTCAAATCAACCTGCGCATGCGCGAAGGCGTATCAGGGTCTTCGTTGTCGCATGCGGAAACTTTGCATCCTTGGCTATCCAAAATGCGCAGGCTGATCTGAATCTTCGCTGGGCGCACATGTCCGAAGATACGATTTCTGACGTTGCATCACGAAAACATACCTATATAATTTTGACCCCCTTAAACCCCACTTTTATATAGTAAAACTGGGGTTTACAGGGGTATACATTATTTTTCTTATTTTTGTTCGAAAACATAGATTGTGGGTACTCGCTAGAACCGCCTCGCCGAGGCGGTTCTAACGAGTACCACTATCTATGTTTTGAGCAGAAATATGAAAAATATCAGAGCTTTTTATCTGAAAATTCTCAGTTTTTGGAGGCGTAATTTTCTATGAATAGGCGTGTTTTCTGACGTTGCGGATCAATATTTTTTATTAACCCTTGTCATGCTGAATAAATTTAGCTGCCACGCCCATTTCTAATTTTCAGCCAATCAGATTACTGAATCCTAATTGTTGATATAAATCCACATACTGAATGACAAACTGTGCAGAAGCCAACTGATCTGTTTGCAAAGGCAGGATGTATCCGGGTTCAGCAGGAATAGGGTTAATTTCCGGATATAACTGTATTTGTCAGAATTATTCCATACTTAGCTTAAATATTGGGACAGACTGCCCTTAGTCACCAGTGTAGACCCAGGGCAGACACCACAGAACGCGTCATCTGATCTGGGTCTACTTTTTGCCACTCATCCAGCATTTTTAGACACATAAACAGACAGTGTGATGGACTTATTCTAATTTTAGGACAAGTATGGGAAGGAATTGTATTTTTTTTTCCAATTGCTACGGCAACTGCGTTACGACATTCTCTGTCGGAAAAAAGTGTCGTGACCATGAAAAGTTTCTGGAAAGCACAAAGTTCACGGTACCCTTTTCGCACAATTCATTTGGCCCATCAAAAAGGCTCACAAACATGTTCTTTATGTCAGTAATATACAGGCAAAGATACAAAATGATCACTTGAAGGAACTTATCCTAAAACAGACAGACAGACAGACAGACGGACAGAAGCAAATCTTAATCCCTGCCCGAGACTTAAATGCATATATACATACATGTGTACCGAACATTAGGCTTGCATGTTGTTCGCAAATGTCTCGCGGGGATCGCCTCATATATATTGCAGGCCAGCTCACCACTACCCACACACAGACACGCGTACGTGCGCACTACCACTTTGATTACTACATTAAGGTACGATGTTCCGTGGTAAGAAGCAACCGTGTCAAAACTTGCTAGCTGTCAATAAATTCGCTTTTTTCATTAAAACTTTCCTTATTTGGTCACCTTGAAACGTATGTGACTACGTATAGAGTTTATTCAGAAAATGCGATTAGACGTCCACACCCGCAATTAAAGAGAGCGGAAACGGACGCCAAAGACTCTTATGGCAGACGCAGCGCGTGGCAGACGACAATGAAAACCTGTGAATAGAACAGAGGTGTGACACAACAAATCGAAATCCAAATTCGATGGAAGGTAATTTTATCTTTGTACAATTTTAACAAAACAGGGGCAAATTGTGGCGGAACGTCAGGAATTGTCCCTTAGCGCATAGCGGGCATTGAAGGCCCAGATCAGACTGCGCATTTGCGCAGTCTGATCTGGGCCTTCGTTGCCCGCTTACAGAACAAATGGATATTAAAGAATGCATCGAAAAACAGAGAAGCCCTGGGTCCGGACAGAGTTATCTTGGTATTCTCTGTCCGCATTTATGGTATAAGGACCCTTTCCTCGTGTTTTAAATCATGTAATCCTTTTTACGGTAAGTTTATATTGTTGACCTACACTGACAGACTTGGTGGCTGGAGATGATGTCACGTATTAAGTTGACAGATGGAAGGTCCTTTGACACGATAATGGTGATTCTAGCATACGAAAAATGTTTTCCTCTTCTCCTTTTTCTTGTCAAGAAAAGGATTTGCATGAAATATGAAGCCTTATTACTTTAGAAGACACGAAACGTCAAGCTCTATACTACCAGGTATGTGATTTACCAAGTCAGAGGGTCTGACCAAGTCAGTTGCCGCGGATGTCGGTGCATCCATACCTTGATACTTTATCATCCGTGCACTGCTCGATAAAATATACGTACCGCATCGATATATTGTTGAACCAATAGCGATAATCACCGATGAACCGATAACGAACGCTGGTCGAAGATTCGAATCAGCTGATAAAACCTGTGCCACATCAGCATGTAACAGGCATTTTGACTGGTCAGCAGAGAGATCCCACTGCAGCGATTCTCATTGCGACATCGGTCCACTTGTGTATATTAGTATCACAACATCGAATAAGTAATCGCTGCACCAAGACAATATTGTCGGTGCATCCATATCGACATGTGACCATTTATAAACCATATAGATGATAGAAAAGAGCAGAAAATAGGCTGTTCATTTATATAGAGTCTACAATGCCCCACACATGTTCAACCACGACAGCTTGCAGTTCTGTCCCTATGCCATTCCTAATTGCCCATAATCGAAAGTGTCAATAAGCCATTTGGTAAGAAATGGCCAGTTTCTTCGAAATTGCTTCTGGATGTTTTATTTCTCGCAATATAAGTATAAAATGATGGGTCAAACTAAAAGCGCCTTTGGTTCAAAGAAGAGTCTAAAATGTGAGGTCTCTGCACATTTCCTGGTTCTACGCAGGTCATTTTGAAAGGCCATTTTCTGCTTAGGGATTCCAAGGCTTTCAAAGGTATGTTCAGTGTGATGGTTGTTTGACTCTACGATATTTGAGAAAATTGTAACTTGGCGAAGGTCCATGGTCCTTGGTTCCAACATTCGAACTGGCCTGTCATATATTGCCTAGAATTGTTCTGACGTGTAGCCCGATGTCGAGTTTTGAGGGTTTCTTATAATATTTTGTCAGCTTTCTTGTTTACATATAATACTCTGTAGCCTGAGATATACGTGAAGGTAAGTAGTTCGCACCTGTCATTTACAAATGTGTCGCGTGGCGGGAAAAATTTACCTCTAACTGCCTACCGAAAACTTACTGACCCTGAAAGATGTTCATCGAGATATCGTGTCACATGAAAACTCACCTTAGTCATGTCAAACCAACATTAGCACCCGTGCAGTCTTGTCAGAGCTAGCCTAACGGTTTAGACATGTCGAAACTACAAACAGCGATAGGCAAAGACGCTGTCAAAATTATGTATGCTGGAAAGATGTGTTACTTGCTGGTTTATGCATGCCTATCTATAATGTGGCACCAGACAGGCGTACTTATTTGTCGATCTAATTGATGGTTTTAGTGTCGCCACATCGATACTTTCCGTCTTTGCGACAAAATCTAATAGCATGATAATGGCCCTGCGCTGTGGAACACTGAGCCCGGAACACTGTATAATCAGTCAAGAATCTTGCCTGCTTGGGCTGTGAATCCACGACCGCTGGAACAGCAGGCAAGGTTTACGCTTCCTTTCATTTTTGAATTTGAGCCAGCGCATGACAAAACCTACTAAAGGGCATGTGCTCCCAGCGAAGACTCAGATAAGCCTGGGCATCCGCCCAGTCTGATCAGAGTTTTCGCTGCGCTTTCAATGAGTAGCTAAGGACCCAAGCTTTCTTCATGCGAATAGCGAAAACTCTGATCAGACTGGGTGGATACCCAGGCTGATCTGAGTCTTCGCTGGGCGCAAATGCCATTTTGTAGGTTTTGTCATGCGCTGGCCCATTTGCGCATGTCCATTGTTGTAAATGGGATTTTTGTCAAAAATCAAAACAGAAAGGTAAACCGTATCGATCCAGATGAGACTGCTCGTGACGACACTGCAAAGGTATCTGCTTGAGTCTAAAAAGTTGAAAAAAATGAATATGGTGCGAGGAACGAACGAAATGTCGATAGGAGAGTTCTGTAGACACTGATTATGTCGCGTCCTACCGGAAGACAAATGATGCTCATATTCGCATGCGCATCCGAGCAGTCGGTTGAATTCACAGTAACCTAACGCCCTTATTAGCGTGCACAAATACGCGCATAGATAGATTGATGTTTACATACATATATACATACATACATACATACATAGGAAAGCAGGCTGGCAGGCAGACAGATTGTTGATACCCATACATAGCCGACAGAACTCAGAGCTCTAACCTTTGAGTCAGTCAACGCCTTTCTAGCATTTTTTTCCTTCCAATACGTATATGCCTCATAAAATCACTTGTTATAATTTATAATAAAAAAAAATACATAAGACGACATTTTTTAAAAGAAAGCTTGCCGCTTCATGCCAATTCTCTTGTATGGAGAAAATTCGCTTGAAATGCCCTGTGTGCTTGGAAATAAGAAACTATATCGCCACATTGTCGTCTGCTGATTTTTCCTAAAGAGCGCTAAAAGTTAACTATATTCTGCTGGTTTTCGCCTAGAGCAGCATAGACGCCAATAAGACAGTGAACTTCGAACATTTATATCGACGATCTTAGCGCTCTGCATGCTGGGTAAAATCTTCAGCAGACGACATTTTGAAATAGTTTTCTTATTTTCCCAAGCAAACAGACTTTGACATTCCATGCAAATTCAATTTGTCAAATCCTATTTTTTGGGAAAATGATAGGAAAAAATGTTGTCAGTTTTTCGCTTGGTTTGCCCAGAGAAGGGTAAAGGTTAGAGACGTCATTGTCCTCCATACTTGTAACATTTGAGTCACGACAGGAGAAATTATTTCTACCATCAAAGACTTTCTGAAAGACTTTCATCTTTCCTAGTTCCCAGGCCAATCACCTCAATTATATGATACCGCTTGTTACTTATCTTACGTTTGATAAATAAACAAACACATCAGCATAACAGATGCTGGATGTAGGAAATGGCGTCTTATGCCGCCGTGAAGAGTCAGAACGCACGCCTATAACCTGGTAAGCGGGGTCTTCTTCTTCCAGGTCTGACGGACAGAAACCTGGGTCCATGATGATTGTCGAATCAATAGGCGATATACGAAAAATTAAGTCTTGCCAGGTTATTTTGATGCGTATGTGGGCCCATGCTCTTTGCATATCGAATCAGATTCTTTTTCTAATGATACGGTTGTATTAACCGTAATATTGCGTTGATCTGGCTGATCAGTATCATTTTCACATCTTTATTTACGATCTATTAACACGCCCCATGCTTCTGTTCGCGTTTCCAATGTTTGTCTTGACGTCAAAAATGTTTCACGAGAGAATTCGTTCCAGGCTACGCGAAGCATTTTAATAACACTTTCCATATTACCAATTCCAAACATGGAACTTGGTAAATAATGAAGACTTGGATCAGGCGCCACAGGACACACTGTCTGATCAGGATCTATACTTACTGCTCCGGTATTAACCATTATGCTTGTGTAAAAATATTTTGATAGTGGTAAAATGCAGTAGAAACTAGGGCTGGCTAATCAGAGCTGAAAAGATAATCGATTATCGTACCTGCCATTCTGATCGATAATCGATTAGTAATCACTGAAGGTCTGGGCATATTTTTACCTTTCTGGCTTACTGTCTGAGCATGACTTATACCACAGGGTATACCTTACGATATGTATTCGGACAGACAGACAGACCTGAGCAAACAGTGTAGACCCAGATGAGACGCCGCAGTACGCGGCGTCTCATCAGGGTCTACACTGTTTGCCACCCCTCCAGCTATTTTTAGACACAACATTGGGTAGTAAATTTCTCTTGTTCAAATTTAAGAAAGATGAGGTGTCCGAATATTTATAAATCAAAAATTGGATTATTAGCAAATCAGTGACGATAATCGTTTTTGTGGAATTTATCGATTTATCGATCGATTAATCTATTAACAGATTAATCGTGCCAGCCTTAGTAGAAAACCTATCAGTGTTGAAGGCCAAAACAGACACCATTGAGAACAGTGCTGCGTTGATCCAGAAAGAGCCTATACTATTTGCTACAGTGAACCCTCGTTACAACGACAGCATTTGTTCCCAAAAATGTTGCCGTTATAATGAATTTGTTCTTATAAAGAATCCTTAACGGACAAAATTATCTGTAAGGAAGACCTTGGTTTTTTTTTTTACTAATTTCCTCATAGAACATATGTTTTGGATATTTGTTAGAATCGCCTCAGTGAGGCGATTCTAACAACTATCCAAAGCATATGTTGCTTGAAGTTTTAATGCAATATTCTTGCATAATTTCTCATTAACTGTCACCTCTTGAGCGAAGGTTTCGTGACATTCAAATTGTCATTGTAACGAATTTTGTTGTTGTAGGGAGTGTCGGTATAAAGAGGGTTGATTGTATTTGCCATCCTGCGTTTTATTTTAGACACATTTTCAGGGGAGGCTATGCTGTCAAAATTGTTTTCCTCCCTTCTAAAAGGGGGGCTACTCCAAACGGAAAGAAAGTCTTTCCTTTCAGTGTAGATTTTTTTCCAGAAGAGACTTGAAGGACAAGAACGCATATGGGAAGTCACAAAAGTTGTCTCCCTTGTTACAACTGTCGGAAAAGCTATCAGGTATATCATGTCCCCTTAAAGCCCTATTTTAACAGCAATGACTACGTCCAAAGTATGGCACACTCCACTTCAGAAACTTAGGACTGTGACGATATGCTTATGTAAAATATTGTTGAGTTTTACAGTGAATAAATAAATAAATAAATAAATAAATAAATAAACTGAAGACATTGGCCTGAGAATAAGATGAACTATGGAAAATATCAGTTCTGAATCTGACAGGTTGTGTTTGACAGGTTTTTCGCTAGTATTACGAGGTGATGATGCGATGGCGATTTACTGATTACATTTTCACAGCTGCTGATATGACATTTCCTATCTAGCGATTACATCCTTCAATTGGAATAGAGGTTACCCACAATTCCCCGTAATTAGTGACGTAAGCTGTGCTCCTCTCCGTGGATACCACTGTGCAATTAAATATACATCGTCTGGATAATTAAGCCGGATCAATGGAAAACTTATATATTTATAATCCCAAATAGGTATCTTATAGAGAGTTTTGTGACAAGTCAGCGCATCCAGGCCTTCGTGCGAGGGATGAGGACTATCACAGTCCCGTCAGTTACACTTTGGTCATATCGAAGATTGTGGACGCGAATAGCGAATACCCATTATCTACTCTCTGTTCGTATGCTTAGCATCAACGTAAGGTCTCTTCTTCCTCGAAACGGCGTGTTACGTTGGTAAGTACCGCATATATTATAAGTATTCGGATATGCAACAAACAGTGTAGACCCAGATCAGACGCCGCATTCTGCGGCGTCTGATCAGGGTCTACACTGTTTGCCACTCATCCATCAGTTGTTAGACATATCATCAGAAAGTGAAATGACTTCTTCTAAACTTAGGACATGTATGATCTGGAGTTAAGCTGTTCGAATAATTTGGGTTATTACGGTAACTAACGTGCAATGTGCAGAATCGCAAACTATACACAAATGTCAGCAGTCAATGTCGTTTTGATCATTTCTTAGAGAGTGCTAGGTGTATTAGGTCCGAGGTGTATCCGACAGTGACAGATTGAATCTAGACTGGCTGCAGTCTCTAGTGACAAAATATTTTTTCTTATAATCTGTTTAATAATCCACTAAAATAAAACCAAAGAAATATCATGACTATAAAGGCTGGTCACTAGTGACCAGCCTTTATAGTCATGATATTTTTTTTTTTTTTTTGGTTTTATCTTAGAGGATTGTCAAACAGGATTATGAGAAAAATATTTAGTCACTGGAGACTGGAGCCAGTTTAGATTGAATCTAGTGCATACTGAGTCTGAGACAACTGTGTTCGGTGAATGCACTGTTACAACCTTAAATGAAATAACGCGCTTAATTGAAATAATTATTTCACTTGAAGTTGAGATACAAGCAATCGTAGTATCAATTGAAAGAATCTTTCATTTGATGACGCTTGCAACTCAACTTTGAATAAAGAATTATTTAATTTAAAGGCGTATCTCTTTCATCTGATGATGCTTGCAACTCAGCTTCAAATGAAATAGTTATTTCGATAAAGGTAAATTTCTTTCATCTGATGATGCTTGCAAATCGACTTCAAATGAAATTTTTATGTCATTTAAAGATGAATTGCTTTCATCTGATGATGCTTGGAACTTGATTTCAAATAAAATAATTATTTCATTCAAAGTTGAATTTCTTTCATCTGATGATGCTTGCAACTCAATTTTATATGAAATAATTCTTTATTTCATTATTTCATTTAAAGCGGTAACAATGCAATGGAACAGCCTTGCTTTCATGGATCGCCCATACGTATTTAGACTAACTCCAATCTCCAGTGACTAAGTATGTTTTTCTTATAATCTTTGTTTGATAATCCACTAAAATAAAAACAAAAATAATATCATGACTATAAAAACTGGTCACTAGAATCCACTAAAATAAAACCCAAATAATATCACGAATATAAAGGCTGGCCACCTTTAAAGTCATGATATTATTTTGGTTTTATTTTAGTGGATTATCAAACAGGATTATAAGAAGAAATATTTAGACACTTGAGACTGGAGCCAGTCTAATATGTACTTGGTACCGCTGCTCAGAGTACCGCTGTCACCAAACGACACACTGTCCAATTAACGCTCACCAAAGGACACGCTGAGTATGGGTTCTGTAGCTAATGATCAATATTTTTCGACCCAAGTGGGGTTCGAACCTAGAGTTTTCCGAACGCACTCATCACATCCAGTTCACACCTTGGTCATAACTCAAATTCTACTAAAGTGAAAAACATGAGGTCGTACATCGGACAAAAATTCACCCTTTTGCATATGGTGCTTGTAATATTCCCTAAGCCGTGCTCCAAATTTAACTGACATGCGTTCCTATCACCCTGATCTAGTCAGTGCTCATAATCATGATTCATGGACACCCACGTGGGCTGTTTGTTTCAGGTGTAATTATGTCAGAATATTCCGGTTTTCTACGAGCCTTGGTGCCAGAGTTACTATCATATTTCTTTAGTGTAAACATTTTCACGATTCACCAACTTCTGAGCAGGCTAATTCATGGCACCGCGGTCTGATGCCTTGTCTACAGATGTTGTCTGTGCCGCTTTCTACCATTAATCCCCTAAAACTCTGCACAGCAAAAATCACTCATGAGTTAATGACCCAAGGTTGCCTGGCTTTACAAATATGTGAAGGAAGAAACACCTTTAGTAAAAGGGTTCAGTTAAAAAATGATCCTTTCATCCCAGAATTTCTGAAATGGACAGTTTCCATCTCCGAAAATGGTCAGAACCAATCTTCAAAATAGAGGTCTCAGCCAAAAATTAAACAGAATCATCACTAACGATGCAGATCGCCATCTCATCAGGTCATACACTGTTTGCAAAAATGGTCTGCAGGACTGAAAGTGTTAACTAACCAAACCAGATGCCTTTGCACAAACAGCTTAGACAGTGTTTAGACGGCTCATTACCATTTACACTTTTTGCTTTTAGACCAACGCTACTACCTGTAAAAACAGACGTTTAAACTAAAAGACGGAATACCCAGAGCTGTTGCTAGATATTTTAGGACAGGTACGGTATAGTCTCTCGGCGGTCTGCTTTCATGTTTTTGCCCGCTCTTTAGATCACGGTAGAAAAGTGTGAATGCTGTGTCAGCAGCAAAGTTTCGCGGAAAGCGTAGACTGACCTATGCGCTTGTCTTGTTACGCTATGTTGCAGCCAGGCTCATACGAATTAGGCTGCAATCTGTAACGTTGAGGGACATCGTACAACAACCAGCACAGCATCAGTACAGACTAGCCAAAGTGTTTTTTGTTCATTCAGAAAACCTTTAGATGGTCCAGATGTAGTTGTTAAAGGAAGTGTGTTCTATTTAACCCTTTACACCCTGCAGACCGAAACAACGGTTTTGCAAACAGTGTAGTTCCCGATGAGACGGCTCGTAATGAGCCGTCTCATCAGGATCTACACTGTTTGTCATTCTGTTGTGATTTTTTATATATACACCATTTGGAACAATGGTTCTGACCAGATTCAAAAATGGATGAGGCCACTTCAGAAACTCGGGTTAAAAAAAGATTGGTGTTGTCACAAATGATCACGTGCTACAGATCGACTTGCTAGCGGCGCGTGGGATGTTGCAGTTTTATTACTCATGAACAGACTTAATCAAACCGAGTCTTCTCTTTCTGTTTTAAAGCGAGTCTGCTATTTCTGTTTTAAAGCGAGTCTGCTATATCTGTTTCAAATCGAGTGTGTTATTTCTGTTTTAAACCGTGTCTGCTATTTCTATTTCAAACCGAGTCTGCCATATCTGTTTCAAATCGAGTCTGCTATTTCTGTTTCAAATCGAGTCTGCTATTTCTGTTTCAAACCGAGTCTGCTATTTCTGTTTCAAATCGAGGCTGCTATTTCTGTTTCAAACCGAGTCTTCTATTTCTGTTTCAAAGGTTTCCTGTGGAATATTTTGTGATTGCAGCAACTTTCATCAAGTGCTTGTATGGAGGCCGAAAAAGGTCGCCCCGTACTTCAATATTGCGCTGATGGTTTTAAATATTCTGGTCGTTTGCGACTATTGGACTCATACATTATATGAAGTTAGAGTCAAAGCTGCTAAGGACGTGAGAGATGAACAGACTCAATAAAAACGAGTTTCTGCTGTGATTTTGTCCCCAAACTTAAGGGGAGGGGGGAATATTGATTTGGTGCGGATCCACTTGGCGTCGGCGTTGGCGTGACACTTTCTTGTCTGCACAATATCTTGTGAACCAGTGTTTGGAGTCTTACCAAATTTCATGGGTATATAATCTGTATTTCCAAAGGAATCAATCCCTAATGTTAGCATAGTTAACATAAAAAGCTTATCTGGGGTACCACAAACTACTATTAGAAGAAAACTGAAGAGGTTCATGAAAGGAAAATCGAATTTCTATTGATGAAGTATTTATGTATGCGCTTAAAATATATATATATATATATAAAAAAAAAAAAAAAAAAAAAAAAAAAGGAATAAAGCGACGTTCCTGACAAGGGGCTACCTGGGAACCGATAAGCTGTTTGAAAATGGGTTAGTATTGGCTCACCAACATAGATATCATTTGATTAACCACGAACTTCCTGCATTTAAGTATTAGCAGACGACATTTAAAAATATTTTTCTAGCCTGATTTTTTTTACTGAAAATAGGGTTTCATATTACACGCGAATCATCTCTTCACGAGACGATTCTCTTCACGAGACGATATGAAACCCAATTTTCGCATTCAGTGTCAAGTCATTTTTCAGAAATATACTAAGTATCGTCTGCTGAGTTTGTCGCAAGAACGTATTTCTTTAGTGCAGGGGGCTAAACGGGCTATTTGTCCAAACATAACACTCACAGACAAGAGAAAACAGATTCTTATTATGGTCCTATTATCGCCTTATGTCGCATGTTACCAGAGTTGGCGTCGTGTCACTATTTATTAATAAATCACGAAGTTTCCCAATAATTTACCCAATTATGAATCAATAATTCCAATTGAGATACCATAAAAAGCAGCACAATTGTTCGACCGGAAAAAGTATTAACCATAAAATGGTAACACCCTGGGGGATATGAGGGTTAGTTGGTAACCTTTGAACTTGTGTGAAAATAACATGTTCGGCTTTCGAAGGCCCCAGTGCGTTAAAGTAAATTTTTGCAGAGAGCAATGATGAAAACGAGCAGGTGTCGCCCGAGTGCAATGCATTTTATTGTTTATTTCGTATTCATTTTTTGTTAATTTGTTTACTCAAGTTTGAATCATTTTTATATGTTTGTTCGGTTATGTCTTTTAATTATTTTATCCCAACATGAGAAAAGAATCATAATGTCATATTTGAGCAACGAATGCACAGAATGACCCATAGCTGCAGCAGACGATATTTGATTTGATTTTTATTTTTATTTTATTTTATTTTATTTTATTTTATTTATTTTTTTATTTTATTTATTTATATATTTATTTTTATTTATATTTATTTTATTTTTATTATTATTATTATTATTATTTTTTTTTTTTTTTTTTTTTTTTTGTATTTTTAGAGAAAATAAGGCTTGATAATTCATGCGAAACGTCTTCATAACAGACGATTCATATGAAATGCCAGGTCTTAATCATCTCTGAAAAATAATAATAATGATAATAAAAGAATATCGTCCGCTATAATTTTTCTTAGCAAGTTAAAAGTTAACATTGTACTTCGCATTCGCAACTTGATTTATGACTAGAGCCTTCGATGTACGTCATAACGCTACAGACTTTTCAATCGCCCTGTGAAGTAGACTGCTTCACAGTTCGACAAATTTACTATCGTAAAGATTGACGTCTACGAGGTCATGTGGAGCAGTCTACCTGTGAAGGACTGTCCAGACCGATTTACGTTCCGAATACCGAAATTCAGTTTTCTAAAGTGTTTTGTTTGTTACGTCTCCAAAGAAAAGGGCATTTTGCCATATGCTAGTAACGAAGAGACAGATCAACCTGCGCATATTGAATCACTGCTTACGGTAGAGTAGTTTGACGAACAGCGAAGGCTCAGATCAGACCGCGCATCCGCGCGGTCTAATCTGAGCTTTCGCTGTTCGCACGTGGGAATAAGGCCATTTTTTTCTTGAAACGTGCATCGTTTATTTTTGTCGCTTATGTATGTATTTATATTTTGATTTAAAACGCCATGAGAAACCGCCCGCCCGAAGCACGGTTTGAGTCATCAAATTAGCTGATATTTGCATTCCGTTTATTTTTTTTCTTAACGACTTCAATAATCAGTGTCCCCGCATCTCAAGGAAATTTGATTCCGAAGACAAGCGACTGTCATTATTATGCGCCCTCCGTCTGTCGTGTGGCAGGCAGCAGGCCGTGAAGGTCTCACTAAACTACCGTAATGCCGGGTACTCGCGTACTGAATGATTTAAAGAGCATTTCCGCTGCGTTGTTTATGCATGTGTTTACGCGTGTGTGCGTGCATGCGTGCGTGTGTGTGTGTGTGAGAGAGAGAGAGAGAGAGAGAGAGAGACAGAGAGAGAGAGATCAAATTGCAACTGTTTATAGTGATATTTCGTTAGTGTCCTCTTGCTATTTTAAAATACATTTTATTGTGTGTGTGTGTGTGTGTGTGAGAGAGAGAGAGAGAGAGAGAGACAGACATAGAGAGAGAGAGAGATCAAATCGCAACTGTTTATAGTGATATTTCGTTAGTGTCCTCTTGCTATTCTAAAATACATTTTATTGTGAATCTCCTACTTCTTTATCCTCCCAAGGACCTAACAATATCCTGTTTTCAGTTTCACGTTCATTCAGGAGTTTAGTGTGAATCACTTTTCTGTATCTTGCTGACAAATTTGTATCAGTTTTTTTATATATCGTTCAGCCATTATCAACCAATCAAATATTACCGATAGTTTCTTTATAAGGTTATTTTTGGGTTCTATAGACTGGTATAACGTTATAAGTGAATCGCGTTATAACGGTACTAAAATATTGTACATTATCTCGGATAAATGGATTAGTCAGAAAATGCTTACCGTTATTTTGCGCCAAAACATAAGATACGTTGCTGGTGCAAAAATAAAATGTATCCTAAATTATCACCATGGGGCTATGGCTGTATAGAAATCATCACAAGGTATAAATACGTATTTTGCAGACATGACTTCAAAGTGTTATATCTAAAATAGCGCGTTATAACTACTAGCGTTATACTGTGACTCAAGCTAATTTAGAGGTACTACAAGAATAAGTAACGAATTCAAGTCTATTTCACGGTCCCATTTGTTTCTGAGGAGGTTACATTCCTCATATCAGAGTTACATTCACATGAAAGATCTTTTCAATAATTAAGTGAGACTTATGGTAGAACTGAGTAAGAGTAACCCGATACAAACCTTAGCTCTGAGGCGGGGAGCATTAAACTCAACCTTCTGTCATGCATGAGCAAGTAGCGACAGAATAGGCCAGCTTGCGCATCCCAGCAGCCTGGCGAAGTTGATAACTGTACGCTGTGTATGTTAAAAACACTTCAGGAACAGCGGAGTCGTGATAGCTTGCACAGATGCAACAGGATCGTCTGGGCCGAGGTTTGGGCCTTTTTATATATTATGTAATTAAGATTTTCAAGCGACCAGGCTCATTTTAGCCGTTACACGAAAAAGGGTTCCTTATCTCATACACGAGCAACGAAGACTCATATCAAGTTGTACATTCACGCAAGCTAATCAGGACATTCACTGTGCAGTAATGTATTGCACCGTGTTCGGTGAATCTGTAAACGGACAACGAAGGCCCTGATCAGACTGCGCATGCGCAGTCTGATCAGGGCCTTCGTTGCCCAAAGATACCATAAGGGTTTGTTCCTCATGTTGTGAATGATTCTTTACGTCGGTTTCTATGAAAGACACATGCCGAAATTACACTTATCAAATTGAAATAAAACATGGTTGCGTCTTGAAGATGTTCACGCGTGGCAAAGGGGGTCACAGTGGGGGAAACGGAATTTTTATCTGCAGTCACATTCACTTGAGCACGTTCATTTCCTGCAGAAAGCAAACGCGTTGCCGTTCAAAATGATCGCAGACACGTGAATCATGAATGCAACTGTAATTTATGCTGTTATTTATGGACGTGCCAGTTTCATTTTGCTCCCATCTTAAGACGTCCAAAGGTTCCATTACGGAATACGGAATAGAAAAAAAAAAAACATAATTTTGGAACACACACAGATAATATGATATAATACAAGCAAATAGGCATAAAACGCGCATATATCTGGTAATGAAAGGGTATAACCTGAGCATAATATCTATTTTAACAATGATTAATTGCTGAACTCATTAGGATATGCATATCTTCGCAAAAATGTGTCATTCATGAAGTAAACCACACTGTTTATAATTTTATAATACATACTGCAATGTAAAATGTGACTTTTTTTTTTTTTGAGAATTAATAGCAATACAGTTTGACAGACTTGGGAATGCAGTGATATTAGTATTTATACTTTATGATATAATAAATTCTAAGCACTAACAACCGTGTTTACATTCTTCGGCAAAATAAATACAAATACATAAATAGGTAATGGAAATCATCTCCCACACCATTTTTCATTATAGCTAGTCATTATGCGGCAAACTATCGACCTGTTTCAACAAGAAGTCAGTGTCTAGGTTGTAGTCCTAAATGTATTCAGTATATATATACTGGCCGCTATTGGCCTACAGGAAGAAACACACACACACACACACACACACACACACACACACACACACACACACACACACATAACACCGAAACGGAATGAAAGTATTCCACGATAATGTATGGGTGGGTCATTTCATCACCTTTTGCCACTGTCACAGTTCCACCCATCGCATGCCTCACATGCTATTATTTTAATCATGATCATTATTAATGGAATATCCATTAGTTACATGTATAGAATAAGGAAACATGCAAAACTAGACACATTTCAAATAAATGAATTAGTCCTGTGTATTCTAAGCCAGATGTTGTATCCTTATAGTTGAAGTGGGGATGAAATATAATTATAACTGTAGAGCTGCGAAAATAAGATGATTAAGTTGACATGTTTCTGCTACTGGACACATGGATCAATCATTCTACAACCAATATGACTGTGGCACGAAGAAATGTACCTTAGGACATGTACCTTTCTATTAAAGGATGCGACGGCTAACTTTTACCCTGGCCGCGTGCATTTCATAAGGTGTATTTCCCGTGACCAGGTTCATGACCTCCTCGTGTATGCACACTGCTCGCTAATTAGGGGCGAATAAATGGTACCATAGTACGAGGAGAAACTGACCAGGCTGGGGGAGTATTTTTGTCAAGGTATTTAATAGACACTGAGTTATACGTGCGGCGAAGAAAAAAGACCCTGACCAGACTGCGCCTCCTCCGGGTCTCAGTTATTCGCATATCTCCCCTGAGATACCTTTTATTGGCTCACTGTCCATTTCTATAAAAGAAAAATTCCATTAAATCGGGATTAAAAGGCCTTCCCCAGTCTCAATAATGGTTGCTAATTGACATTATTCATCTACTTTGTTGTCATGACTACAGGTTGAATCGAGGTCGCGCAAATCAGATTTAATTCTGAGGTCAAGGTTCACGAATGTTCAGGGTACCAATTATGTGGGATTGATTTATTGGATGTGGAGGCAGTGACAGCCTCCATTTTTTTAAGTTTGGCTTTTGGCAAATTACACACACGCATGCACGCACGCAAGCACACACACACAAACGCGCGCGCGCGCACGCATACGCGCACATGCAAAAGATGTTGGATCTGTATCATCACGAAAACACGCTTATATAATTTTGACCCCCTTAAACCCCACTTTTATATAGAAAAACTGGGGTTTACAGGGGTACACATTATTATTCTTATTTCTGCTCAAAAACATAGATTGTGGGTACTCGTTAGAACCGCCTCGGCGAGGCGGTTCTAACGAGTACCCACAATCTATGTTTTGAGCAGAAATATGAAAATTATCAGAATTTTTCATCTGATTTTTTTTAATTTTTTGGTGGTAAAAATTTCAGCATATTTGAATAGGCTGTTTTCGTAATGATGATGAAGCCTATCTAACCATCACAAACAGCATGCGGATGTTAGGTTGAAGAGCAACCCTCAATCCGGGAGTTTTTATTTTCCTTTTTTACTAAAATAAAGAATTTCTTCCGGAAGAAGCCTAATAAGTATCTTTTCGGAGGACATGTCATAGAGATTTTGTCCAGAAAAAGGTCTATAGTAAACTAGCGGAAAGCGAAGACCCATCTAAAGTACTCATCCGTGCAGCCTGCCTTTTTCCTGGATGATTCCAAAGTACACCAGTTTCTTCCAGGCGGACGGCGAAATGCGCAGACTGATAAGGACCTTCGCCGTTCGCATATGGGAAACAGTACTTTTTTTCAGTATTGGCCCATCTATTAAAGGGTTTAAGAAAGTTTGTTCCCCTCAAACATGCTTATTGTGTAAACACGTTTATCCTGTAATGTTAGGTGGTAAAACCCAAATACAAATATATCAAGACCTCCAACACCCGGACATTTAGTGCATTTAATAAGATAACTTAGCTTGCACTTGACCTGCTTAATTGAACCAATCAGGATGATCTTACTTTCTAGGAAGCTTAAAAAAGTTTGTAAATGATATTATTTTTAAAGTACAGGGTGTCAGTGTCATCATAGATTAGTGACATGGACCTTTTGGTAAATTACAAAGAAGTGGTTACTGCCCTTAGCGTTCGACAGCCTAAGGGTCCTAACCACATCAAATGGAGAAATTAAAATGAAATTCGGACTTTGAGAGCAGTCGGACATTTTGGACCGGATGCATGTGGGTGCGGCTGCACGCAGATCTCAGACGCTGAGTTCCTCTAGCACATTTTAATTGTCTCTAGTCAAAACTACTCACAAATATTTGCTCATCATATCACATATACATGTACATGTACTTATAATTTGCTGAACATCAGTAAGAAACCTGCAAGTACGTGTCCGAACATATGTTGCAGTTGGAGTTCTGTGTATTTCGATGTTTTAAGTGCAACGGAACAGATCCAAGTTGCCCTTGAATCACCCATGCACTGATTATACTGCACACTAGTACACAGTTTGTTCTGGGCATGGACCGTTCGTATTTATATTTTCAAACGAAAATGAGCTTGCGCATGACAAAACCTACAAAATGGCATATGCGCCCAGCGAAGACTCAGATCAACCTGGGCATCCGCCCAGTCTGACCAGAGTCTTCGCTATGCGCTCAATGGGTAGCTAAGGACCCAAACTTTCTTCATGAGGACAGCGAATACTCTGATCAGACTGGGCGGATGCCCAGGCTGATCTGAGTCTTCGCTGGGCGCACATGCCATTTTGTAGGTTTTGTCATGCGCTAGCTCAAATGCATTTTCGGATATATCGGCGGACAGCGCAATCGAGTCTTCCCTATCCTATTACCCCGGGTTTTAAAGTTACAAGAATATGGCGGGTTCTATGTTACCCAAAATGCAACAGGCTTTATAGCTGGTTATGCGCTTCATCATGAAATATCACAGAATAGCATTGCATTTGGAAACCATCTGCCAAGGGGCAGATCCATCATTCTATGTGATCTTTATGATTATTACAAATGGCGTTTAGGCATTCCCAAAATGGACCCATGCAAACTCTGTTTACTCGGTTTACTCAGATCAGACGTCGCAAAGAATAGCGACTGATTCGGGTCTGCATTTCTTTTTCATTTTAACATAAATTGGGCCGTAGTCAGCAGAAAGGTGTCTTCGAGCGTATTGTGCGCACCCAAGCAGTGCTCAGGACCTACACTCTCCACTTACAGAACCACTGGGATCACTTGATACTGTAGAATGTATATATATATAAAAAAAAAAAACTACCAAGGCCGAGGGTGCAGGGGTGGCCGCATCACGAAAACATGTCTATGTAATTTTGATCCCCATCAAACCCCACTTTTATATAGAAAAAAAAAATGGGGTTTGCAGGGGTATACAATATTTTTTCTTATTCCTGCTATAAAACAGATTGTAGGTACCCGTTAGAACCGCCTCGATGAGGCGGTTCTTACGGGTACCCACAATCTCTGTTTCGAGCAAAAATAACAAAATGATCACTATTTTTTCGTCTGAAACTTTTTGTTTTTGCAGCCATAAAAGGTGCCATTATATTGAATGGGCGTGTTTTCGTAATGAAAACTGAACATTTTGCATATGCTGGAATACACATTTTACCTTGACGCGTATGAGGCAACCTATCCAGTTTTTATATAGCTTCCCTTTACTTAGGATAATAATGGACATTTTTCTTTTCTTATTTTTGAGATGGAAGAGTCCACTATTGAATAGATCTGGATTTAATGGCAAAATCCCTTGACTTTAAGTGTTAAATTGCCAATAAATATTGCAATATACTATGCAGTCATTAGCATTCACCCGATAATGAGGTGACAGGCCAAAGGTGTTATGCATAACATATCACAGGAGGCAAGACAAAACAAGAAAAAATCATTTGTTTGCTTGGGTCAAATTATCCAAATTTTCTATTACACTTGATAGATTTTCTACCATTTTTACAAGGGCATGAGGATGTCAACAGTTGTGACTTCCAGTTTACTTTCCTACACACCAAACCACTTCGAAAAAGGGATCTACTTTGAGAGTCAGTAAACTATTTCCTTTTAGAGCAAACCCCTTTTCGAAAAGGGGAAAATACAGTTTTGACAGCTGCATCTGAAGAAAAATATGTATCCATTTTTAACTTTTATTTCTTCTGTTTCTTCCCTTTCTCCCCTGTCCCTCTATTTCATCTCCTCAACTATCTCTTCTATCTCTCTTCTGACGACATAAAATGATCCATAAGGGTTGACGTGTCGTTAAACCCCAATTCAATCAATCAATATCCCCTCCCCTCCAAAACAAGCAAATTATTCGATGTGCTTATGGTTCTCAGTGGGTCTTACGTATAAGAGTTGTAAGTCTGTGGCAGCTCTGTGACATCAGCACACCGGTTCAAGAGCCGAAGTGCAATATTAAGTATGTCATAAGTGATTTTTTTATTATCTAAAATCTCATAATTCTATACCCAAACACTTGAATAGCCAATTAGTTCAAAGTGTGTGTACTTAGGGTTACGATCTAAACTACTGCAATAACCCTAAGTATTGGGACAGATAGGCCTTTGCAAGCAATGTAGACCCAGATCAGACGCCGCAGAACGCGGCGTCTGATCAGGGTCTACACTGTTTGCCATACATACAGCAACATTTTAGACACATCAACAGGTAGTAGAATGGATTATTTCAAATTTTTGGACAAGTACGGTAAGTCGATAATACGTTCCAATACTCAGAGTAAATACGTCGCTGCATCCAAGAGATAGGAATCGTTACGATCAGCCGGAAATAATGTCACTTGCGATATGGCTGTAAAATTCAGGTTCATTCTAGTGAAAACATGTGTCTCTCTACTTCAAACACTTTGTATCGTCTGATGTAATCTGGTTCTAATTCTGCCAGTATTTCTTGTCTGTATACTCCAAAGACCCAAAGCTACATGCCAATTTTTAAAAAGTTAAAATATTCATGAAAGTAGAGGTTTTATATAAAACCAGCAAGCGTAATAACGACCAAGCTCACAAAGAAATGCATCATTTAATTAAAATAACCCACCTCATGACAAAACCAACAAAATGGCATGTGCGCCCAGCGAAGACTCAGATCAGCCTGGGCATCCACCCAGTCTGATCAGAGTCTTCGCTGTCCACTCATTGGGTAGCTAAGGACCCAAGCTTTCTTCATACGGACAGCGAAGACTCTGATCAGACTGGGCGGAAGCTGAGTCTTCGCTGGGCGCAAATGCCATTTTGATGGCTTTGTCATGAGGCGGCTCAAATAATAAAATTTCGGCGCCAAATTTCAGACGACATTTGTCGTCTGCTTTGTTTTTTTAACAAACTATCAATTGGAAGTTAGTTTATATGTAAAGTTGAATGACTGAATGTCAAACAGCGTAGATCCTGATGAGACGACTCATTATGAGCCGTCTCATCTGGATCTACGCTGTTTGCAAAACTATGGCAGTGAAAGAGTTAAGGGATTTGATATATTTTATAGATATTCCGCCGGTTTTTACAAGACAAATTAAGTTCGTGATTTCCTGTTTGCTTTTTTGCATACCAGTCTCTTTCTGGAAAGGGCCCTACTCTAAAAGGATAGAATATGCCACCGGGTCTGCTCTTAGGAAAGAAGTTGCTCCCAAGGACTAACAGGAGCATTTCCTTTTTCCTTTTCAGAGAAGACAACTTTGTCAGAATTGTTTTGCCTCTCCCCTGTACTATTGTGTTTAAAAGTACAGAAAATAATATATATAAAGATAACCAGGAAGTGCCACAATCGAGAACGTTAGTCCTCCCGAGCCAACAAAAGATGGAGAGCTGATCATTACGAAAACACGCCTATTCAAATATATTGAAAGTTTTACAACCAAAAAAGGAAAATCTTCAGATAAAAAATTCTGATATTTTTCATATTTCTGCTCAAAACATAGATTGTGGGCACTCGTTAGAACCGCCTCGGCGAGGCGGTTCTAACGAGTACCCACAATCTATGTTTTTTAGCGAAACAAAAAATAATGTAAACCCCTGTAAACCCCAGTTTTACTATATAAAGGTGGGGTTTAAGGGGGTCAAATTATTGGCATGTTTTTGTGATGTAAACAAATAAGGACAGCAAACATATGAAACCACAGATGCACAAAGAAGAACTGCAAGAGAGGAACCGCCTTGGAATGGTCAGTAGGAAAACAGCTGGGGGCTTAAACTAGCTTTACTCGCGCGAAACATAGCCCTTATTTCTGATGCAGTTCTAAATTAGAGCTATATGTTAGGTCCGCATAGGGGTCCTCTACCTCGTCTGTGAGACATCACAGTGAATCAGATGAGCCAGCGCACGACAAAACCAACAAAACGGCATGTCCGCCCAGTGAAGACTCAGATCAGACTGGGCATCCGCCCAGTCTGATCAGAGTCTTCGCTGTGCGCATGAAGAAAACAGGTCCTTGGCTATCCATTGAGCGCAAGTAGTATAGGGTGGCACTATTTATATACTACTAGCGCACAGAGAAGACTCTGGTCAGACAGGGCGGATGCCCAGGCTAATCTGAGTCTTCGCTGGGCGCATACGTCAATTTGTAGGTTTTGTCAAGAGGTGGCTTATAAATAATCAAAAACGCTGCTATGAAACAAAGCAAATGGCTTAGACTGGCTCCAGTCTCCAGTGACTAAATATTTTTCTCATAATCCTGTTTGATAATCTACTAAAATAAAAAAAAAAAAAAAAAAAAAAAAAACTATCATGACTATAAAGGCTGGTCACTAGTGACCAGCCTTTACAGTCATGATGTTACTTTGGTTTTATTTTAGTGGATTATCAAATAGATTATAAGAAAAAATATTTTGTCACTAGAGACTAGATCCAGTCTAAAAATGGCTCAGTGGTAATCAGAAGCCAGAATCTTAAGCCAGAACACAAGAAACAACACCAACAGGCTCGCGGTGAGCCCGATCAAAGACATTGATAGTCATGTACCGACCATCTGAAATAGATTGAGGAGGGAGCCATCATTTAGTCTGAGGACCGACACACCGTCGTCCAATTAAAGAAAGAAGCAAAGCTATCAACCATAATTGCATTTACAATCATGCATGCAGTTTGCGGCAATATCCATGTTATGTTGTAACCTATATTTTTGTTGCGAGTGACAATCTTTTTAAGTTTTACGAAAAAAAAATCAATTTTGCCACGAATCTTTCTGAATTTGTAGACAAACTCGGCATAACATTCAGGTTCGGACTGACCTTCTTGCTGAAGTATTTTCAAACCAACTTTATATTTGGACATTAATTCAGAATGACAGCGATAAAACTTAAAAAAAAAAAGGTTTTGCGAAGTTTATATGTCGAAACCCTTGCTTAAGATGTTTAGCAAATTTATTTTTAATGTTTATTTGTAATGTTTATTTCTAAAATTAAAGTCACTAACTCGACTAAATGTTCTAGCAAACCGAATTTACTGAGAAATAGAGTCTGACCAAAGCTGTGACTCCAACCTGTT
Source organism: Anodontia alba (assembly GCA_964016985.1). NCBI lineage: Eukaryota > Metazoa > Mollusca > Bivalvia > Lucinida > Lucinidae > Anodontia > Anodontia alba. The sequence goes on from OZ024825.1 coordinate 18,821,145, forward strand.
TTCAGTGAAGAAGAGGGTAGGCTAGAACACGCTGATTATCATATGCAGCTGTAGACTGGTTCCAGTCTCTAATGACAAAATATTTTTTGCTTACAATCTGTTCAATTATCCACTAAAATAAAACCAAAGTAATATCACGACTATTAAGGCTGGTCACTAGTGACCAGCCTTTAAAGTCATGATATTTTTTGGGGGGTTATTTCAGTGAATTATCAAACAGGATTATGAGAAAAATATTTAGTCATTGGAGACTGGAGCCAGTCTAATGCCGCTGTTGTGGTTAAATTTGCACGTAGAACTATTCCAGATACATGTTCTAAAATGTATGCAATTAAGTCGTCCTAATGTTACCTCTTTCAACTACCAGTAAACATTAACCTAAAGCAGATCTGATGATTTGATCATCTGAATGATAGATGTAAGCACTTGAGTGACACAGACCATTGCCTAGGAAGCAACAGGAAGCTGGCACTCTGTTAGTACATGTGCCAATAAGATGTCTTGCAGAAATGCGAAATAGTTAAATTTTACGATTTCATCATGAATAAAATCGTGTCATACAGAGTCGAGCATTAATTGCCTTAACATCAAAGACCATGTGCTTCTAGTGACTTGCGTGCAATGCATGAAACATGTTAATGTAAAATCAAAAAACATTTTTTTTTTCTTAATTCATGTGCTTAACCACTTGAAAGTCAATTTTATTTTTAATGTAACCCGATACACTTGGTTAATTTTCAGCCATTATTAAAGGGAGACAATTTTGTAAGTTCATGTTTGCTTCACTGCACATCAATCCCTTTCTAAAATGGGTTCAACTTTAAAAGGGAAGAATTTGCTCCTACGGGGAGCAAATTCTTTCCTTTCAAAGTAGAACCATTTTCAGAAGGGAGGCACAACAATTTTGAGTAAATTACCTCCCCTGAAATTGTATCTTTTCCCATTAAATCCACACGACAATTATTTTCATTCGTAATTATATTTTATTTGTATTTCAACCCTTTCATACCTGCAGATCAAAACAGATATCAATGAAAATAATGTTGATACAGAACAGAACAGAACAGATCTAACTACTTCCTAGGCCACACACAGGAGGGTAAATGAAGGAAAAATACATAATGAATAAAGCAAGTGACAAAATTTACAAACTCGCAAACAAACATTTGACACATCAAAAGAAGGGGGTTAAGGGGGCACTATAGATTATCTTATACATGCACATATTCAGGCAATAATGTAAGGCCAAATAAAAGAAACAAGGGGTCTTTCCATTGCCCTTCCATGATATGTCAAGTATACATACAGACGAGACATCGCGCTCGACATGATCCCATTGGGTTGGCTGGGCCGTAAAACCTAAACACAAACAAACCGATGAGACAGTTCGTAAGGATCTGTTTAGTACAACAAACAATTAAGTAAGGTTTTAAAGATTTAGCCTACTGCCCTGAAAGGGGATCCGTTTGCTACACAACATTAGAATATGGCACATACGTGGGCTTTTGCGCGATCGGATCAGGGCCTTCGTTGCCCACTCAGAAAACCAATGACAAATTGTCAAATAGCTATTGCTGTTGTACGATTTCTTGTTGAACACAGGCCCAGCAAACGCACAACGTCGCAAAAACGTCGTTACAACGTCACTGCAACGTCACGACGTTGCGGCGACGTTGTAACGACGTTGTTGCGATGTTGTGTGTTTGCTGGGGAATATTCTGTACAAAAAATCTAGGTCGTCGCTGTTCGAATACGGTATACCGACGATCCGCTTGTCAAGTTGAGTACTGGCTGTCAGTTTCTTGGTGCTGAATTTCAAGGCTTCGAAATCTTTTACTCGAGCATATACAAAATAATTTTACAGATGACAGTTGGTGTAAACTTTTCTAACAGTTTTTTTTTTTTTTTTTTTTTTCAAGTTTTGACACAGACAAACTAGGCCGTTGCAAGCGAAAATGGTTTTTATAACATACCAGCTGTAAAGTTTCGTGTTTCTGTTACAATGTTTCGGCGAACAAGAAGAACTCAGTCCGCGGATGATTACATTGTACTTTGGCGAACAGCAAAGGTCCGTGGATGCAAAGGGCATCCGCGGACCTTTACTGTTCGCCAAAGCACAATATATTAAACATCCACGGACCTTTACTTTTCACCAAATTGCAATGTATTTATCCGCGAACCTGAGTCCACCAATCTTCACATAGGTGTGCTGTATTACCCTTTTTCACTGGCCCAGGTTTCACTGCTGGAGAAGAGGTCTGATATATTCCAGGAATTTGACAGTTTTCACTTTTAATGTTTTTTCTCAGCACTAGGTCACGTGATTTAAACTGTCATGATATGGGCCACATCCTGAGTTTACCTGAGTGTCTTACAGTTTATTTGTGTAGGTTTTAATCCCGACAAGCGCAGTGTTGTCATCACTGTGGTCGTCATACATGCTTAATCTGGACAGAGGATGCATTATTCATCCAGAAAGCAACATGAAAGTTTTGAAATACACGTGCACCTGCCGGAATCAAACTGGATGTGTGCACATTCTAATTTAGACATTGGCAGTATACATATACCTGTAAGGGGACTGGATACACTGGTTAAAAGTTCTGCCATTTTTACAAGGGAGACAATTTTTTGACTTTCCGATTGTTTTCCTGCATATTGACTCCTTTCTAAAAAACTAAAAAATGGAAGGCGTCTACTCTAAGAGGAAAGAGTTTGCTCCCCTTGTCCCCCCCCCCCCCCACAACCTCCCCCCCCCCCCCCCCCCCCACATCCCTTGGGAACAAATTTAATAGACCTATTTTCAAAAGGGCTTATCGTGCAGCAAAGCAAACAGGAAGTCACAAAAGTTGTCCCCACTAGGCAAAAATGCAGAAAATTTACGATGTGTTTCCATCGAGAATATCAGTCCACCGACCCAGCTCAATAGTAAGTCTGTGTTTGCCAGTTCTGAATCCTCCAGTGGCGTAGCCAGAACGGAATAGTTCTTACGCACACTCAGGAAAAAGCTTGAAAACTGCGCTTCCAAAATAGAGGCTACTCTTAGAAGAAAGAGTTTGCTCCCTCTGGGGAGCAAACTCTTTCCTTTAGTGCAGCTCCTGCGGTAAAGAGGCAAAATATTTTATGTAAATGACACTTTATATTAAATAGATTTCTTACGCATGCTACGCACATGCGTAATGTGCGTAATGGGCGCTACGCCTATGGAATCTGATCAACATTATTAATTATTTCCTAAAAGTTTTCTTGAAAATAAAATAAGTTTTATTCCCCTTGTATGAAGCGTTCACTTTTCATTTCATTCTTAATTTTTCAATCCAGTAATTTGAAATTGAAAGTTTAGTCAAACCGTTCTTTCCTGATATTGCAGCTTTTATTAATGTTGCCGAATGCAAAGGACAGTTGGTCGTGTGAATGAGCTTTTTTAAGTGAAGAATTAATTCTGCGGTGTCTGATCAAGATCTACACCATTTGCAACTCACCCAGTTATTTAAAGATACATCACCAGGTAGTAATAGAATGGATGTTTACTGATGAGGCGTAGCTGGCCTGCGATCTGGCCCCGAGGTTATAAAACTTTGAGTTGAGCATGAAATTTCACTAGGTCATAAAAATAAAAAATACCAACAATTAAAACTTTTTTCATGCTCAACTCAGCTGAGCATGCTCAGCTGAGTTAAGCATGAAAGAAGTTTTAAAAATTGTCAGTATTTTAAGATTTATAAGCAAAATAAAGTTCATGCTCAGCTGAGCATGAAAAAAGTGTTATAACCTCGGGGCCTGGTCGAGAAATCGGATATTTTTAACAGTTTCATATTTTCGTGTGTTCCTTGCTCATAAGGATCAATCCGTTAAAAATTTATTGTTCAAATCTGAGGACAAATCTGGTAATCATTTGTCCGAATATTTAATGTAAATGTGGCACAATCTACAGGAATCCAGTAATCTCTGTAAGTGAAATCGGTACACTTTCAAGGGACGTAACCCTATCAAATGTTTTGCCTCTCTTCTATAAATAAGCCTACTCTAAACTGGAAGAATTTAGGGAGCAAATTATTTCGTAGATCCCATTTCAAAAGGGAATTTGTATACAGGAGAGAAAACAGGAAGTCACAAAAGTTGTCCCCCTTGTAAAATGGCGAAAAAAAAATCCAGGTTTAAGCGATCTGAATGCTGATCTGGGAATATAGTGTTCTTACATCCCCTATCCTCATCCCCAACAAGACCGTTTTTTTTTATATATACAGTCGACTCTCGTAATCTCGAATTCCAAGGGACTTTATTAAATACTTCGAGATATCCGTACTTCGACATATAAGATTTGCAGAATTGAGGAAAACAATATTCGAACAACCACTTTTAACAAATATATATGTAATTGGACTTTTGAAGTTAGAGATATATTAAAAATATTGTGGAAAAGAGGAGAAATTGCTCCTTATGAGCAATGTCTCCTCTTTTCCACAATATTTTTTTGCTTGTTGTTAGATGTTCATGTTTCGGCAGGGACTGGATTTTCACTTCGAGATGAGCGGTTATTCGACATAAGCGAGTTCGAAATAACGAGACTCAACTGTATATGTTATTATTTCACTTGGGGAGGCACAAACATGACCTAGTTCTTCTACACTGCGATAGGAGATACAGCGTTTTGATTACCTTGGAGAAAATAAAATTGATTGCAGATGTGTGCGGAGCGGTTGGAGATTAAAATCTTTTTACAAACATCTTGTATTCAAATTTCTAAGAGAAGTCGTTTGCTGAAGTACTTATGACAGACATTAACAGACCCCGTGTTTCAATTTCCGTGGATCTGCTGTAAACATTTTCATTGGCTGTAAAAACGACCCCCGGTAAGATCAAAAGGTAGAAATTATAATGAAACATTTGTATGGAAATTATAATTCCTGTAAGGCTTTTAAGATGTCATTGCATGATTGTGTTTTTATTTCGCTTAAGGGAAATTGACACGCTTTCAGGAGAGGCAACTCTGTCGAAATTGTTTTTCCTTCCCTTCTGAAAAGTGATTTACTCTCATAGGCGCAGCGTCATTACTCAAATACGCATATGCGTAACATGCGTACGAACCATTTTTACAATAAAGTGACATTAACATAAAATATTTGGTTCTTTACATCAGGGGCTGCTTTTAAAGGAAAGAATTTGCTCTGGGAGCAAATTCTTTCCTTCAAGAGAAGCCCATAATTTAGAAGTGCTTCCAGGCATACTTTTTCAAGATTTTCCTGGATTTGCGTACAAATAATTCCGTTTTAGCTACGCCACTGACTCTTAAAGGAAAGATTTTTTTAGAGTAGGTCCCTTTTCAGAAGAAGCTTGTCGTGCAGAAAAGCAAACGGAAAGTCGCAAAGTTGTCTCCCTTGTCAAATATGGCGGAAAATCTACCAAGTGTATCCAGATCCCATAAAACATGTTCTGCTTGAACACTTTTATGACTAATTACGCTTGCACATAAAAGATTTGATTGTTTGCACCAACTTACATGGTGCTTGCAGTCAACTTTTTATAAAATACGGGTATTTCATCACGAAAATATACCTATATAATGTTAACCCCCTTAAACCCCACTTTTATATATAGTAAAACTGGGATTTACAGGGGTATACATTATTTTTCTTATTTCTGCTCAAAACCATAGATTGTGGGTACTCGTTAGAACCGCCTCGTCGAGGCGGTTCTAACGAGCACCCACAATCTATGTTTTGAGCAGAAATTTGAAAAATATATCAGAATTTTTGTCTGAAAATTTTCAATTTTTGGTGGTAAAATTTTCAGTATATTTGAATAGGCATGTTTTCGTAATGTCCTCTCAGAGAATGTCCTTTATCACCCATTCACTGGAAAAGGCACAAATGAAACCAAATGGTATTTTCTCATTGTTTTCTTGTTTTGTCCAAGAAAATGCATAGAGACGGTGCAAATGAAATATCTGTACGCTGTCTCATATAAATCGTGCCAAGAAATAAGCGATCTTCGTGCTTATGCGAAGATCGCAGCCCAGATCAACCTGCATATCTTGTGTTTGAAATATTGCTGACATGGCTTTATTTCACGCATGCCCGCATTTGTTCCAAATGATGGCAATAGTTTTACAATTATTGGGTGGAATATTTACAGAAACAGTCATACAAGATATATGAAGCGCGGCGTGAGAAAAAGGCCTTTATGCATGTGTAAAAAGCAACATTCCAGATGAGGTTGCGCATGCACACGGTCTGATCAAAGCATTCTCCATTTCTTCGATATATATTATCGTATCCATTGATTATGTAAGCATGTATCGAAGGCCCTGATCAGGTTGCGTGAGTGCAATCTTTGACTTAATTGTCCACATATGCGATAAGAGCCATTTTCTCTTTTTGAGGTGTTCATTATTCTAATTTGATCACCGATGACGCATCGTCCTGACCTTGACCCCATTGTGGTTTGTATTTATCATTTCTATGACTCTGTTACTGCATGAATCAGAGAATCATGGGAAACTCGGCTCCAGGATCGCAGGTGAGATCTACATACATGTCAGAATTGTTTATAAAAGAGCTAACAGAACATAATTTTGCCAGGTCCTGCAACATATAAACGTTCCCACAGGAGAGTTGGTCCTGTTGGAATATGCCCCAGATACAGTCTGGTTTGGGTATTTGATTTTCACTATACACATTGAGCCGCTTCATGAATTGTGCTGTCAGGACATATGCGAAAGTGAAGGCCCAGATCAGCCTGCGCGTCCGCGCAGGCTGATCAGGCCTTCGCTGTCCGCATACACAATCATTCGATATTGAATACTACAATATCAAGCACAACGCACCTGATAGGACAGGTGAAATGTGCGCTGATTTGGAACCCATTCCGAAGTTGGTATGTCTCTGCTTTAAGAAGTAAGTATGGTGCTGTATTGTCGCTTGTTATTGCAATGCGTTACGAAGAAGTTATGTCTCTGCTTTAAGAGGTAAGTATGGTGCTGTATTGTCGCTTGTTATTGAAATGCATTACGAAGTAGTTATGTCTGTGTTTTAAGAGGTAAGTTTGTTGCTGTATTGTCGCTTGTTATTGCAATGCATTACGAAGTAGTTATGTCTCTGTAATAAGAGGTAAGTATGGTGCTGTATTGTCGCTTGTTATTGCAATGCATTACGAAGTAATTATGTCCCTGTAATAAGAGGTAAATATGTTGCTGTATTGTCGCTTGTTATTGAAATGCATTACGAAGTAGTTATGTCTGTGTTATAAGAGGTAAGTATGTTGCTGTATTGTCGCTTGTTATTGCAATGCATTATGAAGTTGTTATGTCTCTGTAATAAGAGGTAAGTATGGTACTGTAATGTTGCTTGTTATTGCAATACATTACAAAGTCGTTATGTCTCTGCTTTAAGGAGTAAGTATGGTGTTGTATTGTCGCATGTTATTACAATGCATTACGGGTTAGTTATGGCTCTGCATTAAGAGGTAAGCATAGTGCTGTATTGTCGCTTGTTATTACAAAGCATTGCGAAGTTATGTCTCTGCTTTAAGAGGTAAGCATGGTGTTGTATTGTCGCTTGATATTGCAATGCATTGTCTCTGCTTTAAGAGGTATTCGTGATGCATTTCAATAACAAGCGACAATACAGCTTCATATATGAAGCTGTTTTGTCGCTTGTTATTGAACTGCATCACGAAGTAGTTACGTCTCTGTAATAAGAGGTAAGTATGATGCTGTATTGTCGTTTATTATTGCAATGCATTACGAAGGAGCTTTAAAAGGTAAGAAAGGTACTGTATTGTCACTGTTATGACAATTCATAGGAGCCTGTTGTGTTTAAATAATAATTACAACGCCGTGTTGTCACTGTTACTACTATATGAGGTAGTTATGATTTCTTGTTGTCAATGTCAATGCAGTATATTGCGAGGTAGTTATGTCTCTATATAAGAGGTAACTATAGTCGAAGAGTTCATGTTAATGTATGATAAAACTAATGCACAGATGGCATAAAAATTAACATCAACTAGGAACTGGAATATTGTACACGAAGAGCAATAAATACGCTGATTGCATCAAAAAAGGCAACATCTGAAGCATGATAAAATCAGCTTAATTGTTTCATGACATTAGAAAACCGCAATGTATGAAACAATATCATCGCATCGAAGATAAATGTTAGTCATGTTCCCATATATTGGTAGCAACAGAAGAAAACGGCATCTTTGCTGTATGGGTCGCGTCAAACGAAAAAGTGCCTTCGAACATGCGCAAGAATGCGCAGATTCAGATCATCCTACGCATACGCAAAGTATCATCTGGTCTTTGCTTTCCATTTATACATTTTGTAGTATCCAACAATTCTGTTAGCGGAGATTGAAGGCCCTGATCAGACTGCGCGCATGCACAGGCTGACAGGTTGGACTTCGCTGTTTGCATGCCGGAATACGTTTTCACATACGGACAATCTCATCACGAAAACACGCCTATATAATTTTGACCCCATTAAACCCCACTTTTATACTGTAAAACTGGGGTTTACAGAGGTACAGGTTATTTTTCTTATTTTGCCAAAAAAGCATAGATTGTGGGTACTCGTTAGAACCGCCTCGCCGAGGCGGTTCTAACGTGTACCCACAATCTGCGTTTTGAGTAGAAATATGAAAAATATCAGAATTTTTATCTGAAAATTTTCCTTTCTGGTAAAATTTTCAACATATTTGAATAGGCGTGTTTTCGTAATGGAACACAGTATTCTCTGTTCCTCTGCGTATTCTACCGTAACCATCCATTCAATGAGCGGTCAGCTAGGACCGTGGTCTGACTGTTGCTGCGCGAGTTGATCTGGGTCACTTATACCAAGAAGGTACTTTTCACATGCCACAGATAATGTTTCCATGATTTTGTTTAGATAATAACAAAGCTGTCTGTTGACTCACCCTTGTAAACATTTTCTGTGCGTGTCTTTGAGAAACAGAACCTAGCAGCACTAAATATTGCTACACATACATTGAGACTGCTTGGAGAAAAAGGGGGTCTTCGGAATATACATGAACAGAAAAGATCAAGATCAGATAGCAAAGCCGCACAATCTGGCTGTGGTAAACGTCGATAGGCTTCTGTAGTAACCAAAGGTTCTGTAAGCGGACAGCGAAGGACCAGACTAGCCTGCGCAAATGCGCAGGCTGGTCTGGACCGTCGCTGTCCGGATATGCCCATAAGACCTCTTTTCCTATGACCAGGCTCAATTATCCGCTCAATTTCATTTTGCGAAAATTAGAGCGGGCAAAAAATGTTACAGTTTATGATTTTTCATGCCAGCTGATTTCGCAGAAATTTCTGCGGTAGACTTTGCGATATGTCTGAGACCCTTCCTGGATTTCTTCATTAACCTTTTTTTCCGGTTTGCTTTCCTGCACATTAAATCCCTTTTTGAAAAGGACAGCGAACTAAAAGGGAAGAATTTGTTCCTTTCAGAATAGATCCATTTTCAATAGGAGTTGAAACAACATTTAGTTACTTTGACAACAATTATTGACATGGCAGGAGGAAACATCTCAGTTCTCAAAAATTCAAGTGTCAGTTGAGACGCACACGAGTATCAGATAAAGTGACGTTGTATCGCCGTTAATACGACGTTAACAGGACGTTGTATAGACGTAATACGTCCGCTGGGATTAAAGTCAGCGCACATATATTCTAGGTAGACTGGCTCCAGTCTCCAGTGACTTAATATATTTTTCTTAAAATCCCGTTGGATAATCCACTAAAATAAAACCAAACTAATATCATGACTATAAAGATACTAGTGACCACTTTTATAGTTATGATATTATTTTTAGTGGATTATCAAACAGGATGATAAGAATAAATATTTAGTCACAGGAGACTGTAGCCAATCTACAGTTCTAGGTAGCAGTCAAACGAAATGCGTGGATTAGCGGGCTGGTCTGTCACTGTCGTTCGCCATGCGTAGTCATGAAGCACAAATATTCACAAAGCTATTCATTGATGGGCATCATTGCAACATGAAACTATTTTGGTTGGATATTTTTGTAGATCGATTTCAGGCTTTCATTTCGAACAAAACGTTGACTCGTCTGGCCTGCTTTCAGGTACATTGAAAGACACTACCTTAAATTACCATATTTGCACTTCTTCTAAAATTTGAACAAGTCCTTTTTTCTTCCTATTGATGTGTCAAAAAATGGTTGGAGGAGTGGCAAATAGTGTAGACCCTGATCAGACGCCGCAGAATATTCTGCGGCGTCTGATCTGGATCTACACTGTTTGCTCAGGCATATTAATCCCAATACTTAGGGTTATTACGGCACAGCGTGTCTAAGAATAACTAATTAACTGCCTTAAAAGTGTCTTCGCGGGGACTTTGATGACAAGTGACCTATTTTAACTCAATTTGCCTAACAATCTATGTCAGCGTTATAAATAGATCTGACTAAAGCAGGTAAAGTATCCAGGTATAGATCGATTATAGAGGTCCGCGTTGCGAACGAAAAATGGCAAACTGCAAATGGGTAATTCTTAATTATTCGTAGATTTAACGGCTTTTAACCATGTTTATCCGAATTCGTTATTTGAAAAATGTACATTTGAGTATAAGGTGCAGTAAATTCTCCAATTAACTGTCAGTTTCAGTATACAAATAAAAGGATTTGCGAAAAGCCACGGTACGCATAGCAGACAGACTACACTTAGAACTGTCATCAACGTTTTTGCGTCATTCTTCATAATTAACAATTTATAACCCTCTTTAAGCAAATGTTTGCATGCAAATAAAATGATGTTTAAATCAAATGTTTGCGTCATTTTGTTTCTGGAAATCCTTTAAATAATCTATCTACTATTACAGGGCTTTGTCATCTGAAAAAAAAAAAAAAAAAAAAAAAAAAAAAAACAGCTGCATGCAATAAGTTTTAGCTTAAGTTTTCTACCTTTTTTATTTGATGACGACCTTATTTACCTTAAAGATTTCAACATCTTAACTCTTTACCATGTTTCTATATATTTTAGCAAAGCCATTTTACTGCCTATTGATGTGTCTAAAAATAGCAGAGTGATTGGCAAACATAGTAGACCCTGATCAGACGCCGCATTCTGCGGCGTCTGATCTCGGTCTACACTGTTTGCTTAGGCCTGTCTGCTCTACCCTTAGGGTTATTTTTATTCAGAATACCGTACAAATACAACAATAATAATAATAATTAATCATTTACAATACAATAAAGGGGATACAGAAGTAAGTCGAATCTGTGTCTTAGGGTAATACGGTACAATTATTACAGCAGTTTATTTTTAAAGCTTATGGAGACCTCGTCATCGAACTTCAAGATGTAATAAAGATAAGATCGTTCCGTTATTGATTCGAATATCGATTACAAGGGGACCGGAGCTAACAAAATATACCAGAAGTCATAAATCACAACAAGCCAGCATAGCTGCGCGGTTTGCTCAAGGTCTACAGGCAGCGCCATAAGAAAATAGATTTTTCGCGACATATGCGAACAGTCGGCGCAATGTGCAGTCTGATCCGGGTATTCTTTATCAGCTTATACGGTATTCACCCAAAGTTTTCGGACAGAAAGGCTTGAGCAAACAGGTATTCACTGTTTGCCACTCAAGTCTGTATCGTTTGCTTGTTTGTTTGTGTTGAAGCTTTACGGCCCAGTCAACCCAATGGGGTCATGTCGAGCGCGGTCAGTTTACCTGACAACACTTTTACAGGGCAGGCTTAGTCCCCGAAGCGGTTAATCCGTATTGTGCACTTTCTTTCGCCTGAAACTGACAACTGTCCTTCTTGAATCAGCGAAAGGGAGAGAATGACCTTAGAAAATATTTCATGATCTATCTGCATGAAAGAATGTTGCCGACCTGGCGGGGTTCGAACCCGCAACCTCCTGATAACTAGTCGAACGCACATCCAACTGAGCCACCGAGGCCGGCCTGTCGTTTGTAACTCATTCAGCAGTTTTACAGGCACGTGAAAAGGTGGTAAAATAGACTTGTTCAAATTTTAGGACAAGTATGGTAAGGAGTTTAGGTGTCACAAAATTTAAGATAAATCGGTAGAATAACAAGTCGCCGAAGAAACAATTGAGGAAAAGTATCTGCAGAACAAAACAGTTTCCCCATTCGTGTATTATACCGTAATTATCCTAGTTATTGGGACACTTTAACTCCTAGACTGGCTCCAGTCTCCAGTGACTAAATATTTATTCTAATAATCCTGTTTGATAATGCGCTAGTGTCCAAAATAATATCATGACTATAAAGGCCGGTCACTCTAGTGACCGGCCTTTATAGTCAGGATATCATTTTGGTTTTATTTCAGTGAATTATCAGTCAAACAGGATTATAAGAATATATTTAGTCACTGGAGACTGGAGCCAGTCTACTCAACCCCTTATCATACTTGTCCGGAACTTCGAACAAATCCATTTTACTGTCTGTTGATATGTCTAGAATACCTGACTGACTGACAAACAGTGTAGACCCTGATCAGTCGCCGCCTTCTGTGGCGTCTGATCTGGGTCTACAGTCTACACTGTTTGCTCTTGCCTGTCTCCCTCAATACTTAGGATTGATATCATGATTTTCTAAATATAGAAATATTATCTTGATCACGAAGTAACCCAATAACAGTCTGACGAAGATGTAAAAGTGCGTGTCAATTTCCTTGTCTTATAGGTGGCTGGATACAGTTGATAGATTTTGGTAATTTTGACAAGGGGAGCAACTTTTGTAATTTCCTATTTGCTTTCCTGCACTCCAGCTCCTTTTGAAAAGGTGTCTACCCTAAAAGGAAAGAGTTTTGCTCCCCGTAATTTGCTCCCACGGGGAGCAAAACTCTTTCCTTTTAGAGTAGACCCCGTTCGGAAGTTTAATAAACAAAATATTTTTATTGAGTTGCCTCCCATGAAAATGAATCATTTTTTCCTTAAGTTTTCATTTCATCAGTCATCCTACTCGTGCTACCTAAAATATAATCATATCTTTTTCATACCAGAGGAGATGAAAGAGGGAAATAGGGAATAAGAGAAAAAGTGAGTGACAAAGCAGAAATAAGAAATACTGACATGCACCCTTCCACCCCCCCCCCCCCCCCCGCACCCCCACCCCTAACCACCACTCTTCTAATAAAGTGTCAATCTGTAGATACTGTATTTACTCTTTAGTATAGGGACAGACAGACCTGAGCAAACGGTGTAGACCCAGATTATACGCCTGATCAGGGTCTACATTTTATTTGTAATTGATCCAGCATTTTCAGGCCTGTCAACAGGTAGATGAAATGGAATTGGTATTTTACGACAAATATGGTAAGGTGTCTGGATACTTAGGGTAAGTTACTCTTTTTAGTGGAAGTTAGAGCATGGTTCGTGCGCCTGTATAGGCGGGAACGTGGGTATTACCACCTGAACGGGTGCGCGAACCATGCTCTACCTTTCTATACCACATGCATATAAGTAGATTATTTATACTACGGGATTTTTTGTGTATTTGGCTATGTGTGATATAAATGCCGACGGTAGAATCGTGATGAAAACAAAAAAAACTTCATCCGAACTTTTTCTTTGTTGCTATAAAATGGTAAAATACTAAAAAAAAAAGCTCATACCCAACCCCCCCCCCCCCCCACCCCCCCCCCCCCCCGCCTTTTTTTTTTTTTTTTTTTTTTTTTTTTTTTAATTTTGAGACCAATGCTTATAAAGGTTACTTCTCAGTTTCTCCACAGTGTGGCAGCAAGTTTATAATTCTAAAGCGGAATGTATACACTGTGAAGGGCGGAAACTCTGGCAAAGCTGTTTGACACCCCTTCTTAAAAGGGGTCTACCCTAAAACAACAGAATTGCCCCTCCCTGCCACCCCTACACACACACACCTAAACTTCCTGGGGAGCAAAGTCTTTCCTCTAAAAGTTGATTTTTCAGAAGGGGATTGGTAAGCAAGAAAGCAATCAAAAATTGTCTCTCTTGAAAAAACGACAAAAAAACATGCACAAGGTGTATCCTGTCTCCTTAATTAGTCCCAGGTTCAAATTCTAATCGGGGCTCAAGTCTTCATATACCCGAATCGTGTTCCCTTACATAGATCCTAATCGTGTGACCACCTTAAAGTGTTGTCCCAATGGTCTGGCGTGCATTCGATTGCCGTATTTATGCTAAATATTCCTGGGGCGGATTCAGAGAGGGTTCGAGATGAAGAGGGATTCATTCGAGCCCCCATTTGACTCAAAATTCATTTTTTTTTTTCAAGGGAAATTTTGGAGAAATTGGATAAATCTGGAATACCGTATGTACCCTAAATATTCACACTCTATACCTCTCTTCAGCAAGTCCATTTAACTACCTATGTGAATAATTGCTGGATGAGTGGCAAACAGTGTAGACCCGGATCAAACGCCGCATTCTGCGGCGTTTGATCTGGGTCTATACTGTTTGCACAGGACTGTTATTTCGAATACGTAATGTAAGTACGAAAATTTGTTCGAACCCCCACAGGTCATCCCAGATCCGCTCTTGCATTCAGAGACAACTAAACTCCTTATACCATAATTGACAGCTGCGGGAAGTGTTGTGTCTAAAAAAACTGCTGAGTGAGTAACAAGTAGTACTGGCACCGTTCTGTGACGTCTGAGTTAGGTCTACAATGTGTACTCAGATCTGTCTCTCCGAAAACGTATAGTCTTAATCCTCAAATTATCCTTTTCGTTTCATTTGCTTTTAACCCTATAAATGCTAAACAAACTTTGTAGCAGACGACATCTAAAAATGAGTATTTTTCAGAGAACAAAAATTTGTCATTTCATGTGCCAGGCAAACGATTCACATGAAATGTCACTGAAGCCTTATTTTATTGAATAATATAAATATTTCAGATTGTCTTCTGCTGCAGTTGAGATTGACGCTTTAAGGATCAATGGTAGATTGGATTGAATTAAACGATGACTGCATAAAAATGTTACCAGAGACTAACGCCAGACGCTCTGCTCTAGACGGGAGAACCCCCACAAGAAACGACCCACATGCGAGCCAAGAATGTCTTAAAATATGTTGACATTTACCCCCGATCTTACCCGATGACATAACTCGAGATAATGTGTCTAGACCATGGCGTGATATGGAATATTGAAGTTTGTCAAATTCCAACAGAATGTAGGTAACTTAGAAAGTTTCAATAAAACCTGTAACTCGATAAAAACCCTCCGAACAAAGTGGGGCCAGGTTTAACATGCAAATGTATTATACATTAAGAAGGGTCCAGTTTCCATTAACGCTTTGCATGCTGGGTAAAAAAATCAACAGATGACATTTTTTAAACATTTTTTCTATTATTCCCGGAAAATAGAGTTTGACATTTCATGCAAATTGTCTCCTTTGGAGACAATTTGCTTGAAATGTCAAACTCTATTTTCCTGGAAAAAATAAGAAGATATTTCAATATGTCGTCTGCTGAATTGCCCAGAGAGTGGTAAAGGTCAAATATGTTAACATCATGATCTACGCAAAGCAGAAAGGGAGACTGGAAAACAGAGATGATTCCCACACAGGCAGGGTGTGAACAAGTCCCAGGTTCAAGACCTTGGATATAATCTTAAATCTAATGGAAAAATGATACCGCTTTTGAAATAAGCAAATTGGAGCAACGAACAATATTAATGTAAATTGTGCTGACGTTATTGACATGTATTTTGTTTAAGAAAACGTGATTTAGCGATTTAAAGTATCGTAATTATTTTAAATATACGGACACCTTAAATCCTTTCTGTATTCATCCTAAAAGTCAACTCATTTGACTCGTCTAGAAATCCTACTGAAAAGTACGGATGGGATGGCAAAAAGTGTAGATCCTGATTAACCTATTAACTTGGAACAGTTTGAAAGGGTCTACACTGTTTAGACAAGTTTTTTTCTTCTTATTTTTATAACAAATGTGTTATTCTTAATAGAAAAAAAAAACGTTTCAACCAAACAACTTGAAATAATTGACTGTTTCCTGGCCATGATTTTAACCCTTTAAGCGCTAAACAAATTTCCGGCAGACGACATTCTAAAATTGATTTTGTTATTTTTTCAGAGAAAATAAGACAATCGTCTGCTTGCTTCATATGAAATAACACGCATTATTTCCTCTGAATATTAATAATAATAATAACAATAATAAAGATATAGTTCAAAATGACGTTTGAGGTCATATATACTTGCAGTGAGATACATCACGAAAACATGCCTATATAATTTTGACCCTCTTAAACCCCACTGTTACAGTACAACTGGTGGTTACAGGGGTATACATTATTTTTTCCTATTTCTGCTCAAAACATAGATTGTGGGTACTCGTTAGAACCGCCTCGTCGAGGCGGTTCTAACGAGTACCCACAATCTATCATGAAAAATATCAGAATTTTTTTATTTGTAACTTTTCAATTTTTGGTGGTAAAGTTTTCAGTATATTTGAATAGGCGTGTTTTCGTAATGTATACACGTGAGGTCTGGTTACATAAGGCTTCATTTGGCAGTCCTGTGTAACCTGCATAAAGCCATACGCTTGCGAACAGTAATATCTACACAGTATCTATGAGCGTTCGAAAGAAGCCTACTGTATATGAGACATAATTGTCATCATTTTAGTTAACCCATTGTATACTGAATAGACTCTCCCACACTATATATTGGAAGGGTCCAATTTCAATTTTAGGTATATCTGGCTATGAGATTTACATATTCCTAGAGAAAAATGGCTGAACTATTTGCAAACAGTGGAGACCCTGATCAGACGCCGCGTTCTGCGGCGTCTGATCTTGGTCTGCACTGTTTGCCGATTACCCTTTTACGGGTCTCCCGACTACAATGGGTTAAATCCCTTGGTTTGCCATATCATTATGACACTAATTTGCTGTAAAAATTGATTACTCATTACAGCTAAGGATAACCAGAAGAATCACAACAGTTTTAAGGGTAACCCAGCGGGCACGCAACGTTGATACAATGTTGCATCAATGTCGATGCAACGTAAACGTCGCATCGACGTTAATGCAACGTTGTATAAACGTCATGTGCGCGCAAGGTTAGGATTTCAGCAGACGATATTTTGAAATATTTTCTTATTTTTATCAGAAAGTGAGTTTGACATGCCATACAGATTGTCCTCTTAGATTGTTTTCTTCAGAAATTGGATTTAGAAATTTCATACAAATTGTCTACATTTCGCTATTACCTAATTTACCCTAAATTTACGGACCGGTGTGTCTGGCCAAATGGTTTAAATTAAAAAAAAAAAAAAAAGCTGTACTATATTTTTCCATATGATATGTATGGCGTGAATAAACATATAGAGTCGAACCTCGTTATCTCGAACTCGCTAATTTCGAATTACCGCTTATCTCGAAGTGAAAATCTGGTCCCTGTTGTAACATTCAACAATGACAACAGGTAACAAAATAATGTGGAAAAGAGGAGAAATTGCTCCTAAGGAGCAATTTCTCCTATTTTCCACATTTTTTTATATATATATTTCTTACTTCAGGAGTCAACGTACATATTCATTTAATATGGTTGTTTAATTTATTGTTTTCCTCACTCTCAACTCTGATATCTCGATGTACGGATATCTCGAAGAGTTTCAGTGAGTCCCTTGGAATTCGAGATAACGAGAGTCGACTGTACTAAAAAAAAACTTATAATGCTGCATAACGCGACGTGTGACTTTATGCGGGGTGGGGGTTTGTGGTGTATATAAAGACTGTGCACGTGGTAACTTTTTGACACTTTTTAACCACCTTATTAATAAAACTTTATGTAACTTTGACACATCCAACAAGATTTATACCTAAAGTTTGGTCGGTCCAAGAGAAAATGGTTCTTCGATATGCGCGACACCGGAAGTACAGATCAGTCATGGTCTCCGTACAGTTTGGTCAGTTCTAATCTTAACCTTTCTCTCGGCAAATTCAGCAGGCGATATATTTAAGATACTTATTTTCTTATTTTTCCAAGACAATTGTCTTCAATTTGCACGAAATGTCAAACCCTGTTTACAAGGCAAACCAATAGAAAGGTTTTATCCAGCACGCTAAGTGTTAATAGTCTTTATGCAGAATCGTGGCTGCTGCAAATGCAACTGATTGGATGTCCAGGTGACCTAATTCTTCGCCGTCCTCCTCGCCAGGGCTCTTTTGCGTACATAGGCCCTAACGCTTGCCATGCTGGGTAAAACAATTCAGCAGACGACATTTTTAAGGTACACTTATTTTTCCCAGAAACAGGACCTGACATTTCAAGCAAATTGTCTCTTAAGGAGACCAGTTGCAAGAAATGTCATATCCTATTTCCGAAAAAAAGAAGAAGAAGAAAAGTACAATGTATTAATTTGTCGTCTGCTGAATTTGCCTGTAGGGTGGTAAAGGTTGAATTGTATTAACATACAAGATCACGTAATTTCCTTCTTAAGTGTGATTTTAATTGAGTAATGTATAAAAAGAAGGTTTTTTTTTTTTTACTTTTCATTAAACGATTTGTATCATATTTATGTTAGTGTCAGGGTCAGTAAATGAAAGAAAGCTACTAAAGTTTTCCCACAAAAATAATTATTTTATAATAATTGCTGTATTGTTCGACACATTTCACTGTTTTGTGCCCTGTGTTTCAAATTACGGTCACAAATACAGCAGTGCTATGTGATATATAGTTTCAACCCTTAAAGTGCTAACCACAACTACAGCAGACGATTCATATGAAATGCCAAGTCTTATTTTCTCTGAATATTAATAATAATACAATTTCAATGTCGTCTGCTTAGAGCTTAAAGCTTAACATGCTGGGTAAAATAGTTCAACAATTAGACAACATTTTTTTTAAATATTTTCTTATATCCCCAGAAAATATGGGTTGACATTTCGTGCAAATTGTCTCCTCTGTAAAGACACAATTTGCTCGAAAATGACAAAATCCTATATTCTAAGAAATGATAAATGTGGAGCGCTGTGGTGCAGTGGTAAAGCGTCGGACTCGAGATCGAGAGGTACCGGGTTCGATCCCCACTAACTGCAAGTGTTGTTTCCTTGAGCAAGAGACTTTATCCACATTGCTTAGTACTGGTTTCTACCCAGGAAAAAAGAGGGCCACATGGAAGATTAGTACTAGATTACTAAATGTGTTACCCTCTATAAATAAAGTCGATTATTATTATTATTATTATTATAAACATATGCTCATTTTGTCGGCTGCTGAATTTGTACATTGTGAATGTTACGGATTGTGCAAACTTAGCCTTTTGACTTCCTAAAGAAAGATGGCCGATATGTAAGAACACGGGATACCGGAATATTTTTAAAATAAATTTTAGATATTCCTGAAACTTTAATGCCATCTGCTAAATTTTAGGAGACAATTTGCAGGAATTCTTAAATCCAGTATTCGGGGTGGGTTGAGGGGTACTATGAAAATACCACTGAATTTGCCCAAAGAGAGCTGAAAATTAACAGGGTCGACACTGAATTAGTGCTGTTACATTATTAAATATTCTACACTGCTATGTCGAAGGGACAGTTTTTAACACATTCAGAATATGATGTCATAACAGCGCAGGTGAGGACCATAATTATTATTAACAGAAAGCCGCCAAAAGGTCGTGACTTAGGGCTATTAACGCCACTTACATCCAAGTTTACAAACTACCAAAGGACGCGTGAGGTGAGAAAAAGGGCCCTTATGTTGAAGGCGGGCAATGAAGACCCTGATCAGACTGCGCATTTGCGCAGTCTGATCAGGGCCTTCGTTGCCCGCTAAATGAATTAGTGGCTATCATAGAATATACTGACAAAAAGATACGACCATGGTCAGATTGCACGGATGTGCAGGCTGATCAAGGCCTTCGCTGTTCGCAGCATACTATATAAGGGCCATTTTCCCACGTGGAATTTCAAAACAAGTGAAAAAGGTTTATTTATTTATTTTTTATTTATTTATACAATGTTTTTAGAGGGTAACACTTTTAGCTCAAACAGCCATTCTACCAAGTGGTCCTCCATAAAAGATGTATAGCAGACTGAACATAAAATAACGTAAAACTCAAACATTACATGCAACCATATACATACATATTTACATTTTATACAACAATAAGAACTGTGTTTCTTGTACAGGATGCAATAAGTCGGAAAGTATTTAAAACTGGATAAAATATAATAGGTTTTGAGTTCCTAAAAGTTAAAATTGAGATAAAAATTAAATAGATTTTAAGAACAAGCTTGATAAAAGTTTTCATTGCTCATTATGCTAGTATAAATGTAACCAACGAATCCCGCGCTTCCGTGCATTCTTAGGAGTCAAGAGAATCGTCGCTGCAACGTCATGCCAGTCCGAAAACGGGAACAGTGCAGACCTTGATGGACCTAGTAATCTGGGCTTGTACCTGTCCGTTAGCAATGTCAGGAGTTCGGGGGTATGAGGTCCCTTTTCATTTAGGACAGGCAATTACCAATGTACTTAACTATTACCTAACTCTATGCAACGGCGTTATTAGCTTAGCGCTTAAGCGTCCAAATAGGTCAGCAAAAATTACCCTTATTTGCACGATTGGGTAATATGTGTATAAAATACGATATTTCAAATAGAGTGACGGACCCGAATCGAAATTGTACCATATGAACTAGTTAAATCAAATTTATAGCATCAATAAAGTGGTTGTTCGAACAGCGTTAGGATAAGTAAATGATTCGCATTGCAATATATACTCCAGCTAGCATTCTACATAAATCTACAGCGGGCCGTTATCGGCCCGTCAGCTACCCTGACGGGCCGATAACAGCCCGCTATAGATTTATGTAGAATGCTTACTGGGTAATGACCCTTATACCATTTGCACAGGCGTAGCGCTCATTACGCAAATTACGCATGTGCGTAACATGCGTAAGAAAATATTTGCAATAAAGAGGCGTCAACTAACATAAAGTATTTGGCTTCTTTATCATAGGGGCTGCTTTTAAAGGATAAAATTTGTCGCTTCCAAAGTAGAAGCTACTCTTAAGGAAAGAATGTGTTGCCAGAAGGAACTAAGTCTTAGACTCTGTTTTGGAAGCGATACTAGGGAGAACAATTCAAGATTACTCCTAGATGTGCGTAAAAATAATTCCGTCTTGGCTACTTTTGTGATTAGCGAAGGCCATACGCAAAGTCCGATTAGCGTTTTTTTTTTTGTTTTTTTTTTTAACATAAAGATGTATATATTTCTCAATTAGTCCATCTACATGCATTCTTATTTCTATTGATTCAGAAAATGAGCATTGAAGGCCCGGAACAAGCAAACAGATCTGGACATTTTCGTTGCGATCGATAATAAAACATGTATATGAAATTTTGAATACTATTATTATGGTAAAACACGACTAGAAAATGTTTCAAAACAGTTTCTGCTAGACCATTTTGTTGATACTGCGTTTGTTGTCGGACTTTAGGCTTCATTTCCTTTTAAAATCTATTCTTTTCAGTGCGGGCACTGTTTTATGTATACCATGAATGTTCAGAACAAGACGATCACTCCAGAAATCGAAACTGAATTTGTTACCGTGACACCGTCAAATGACATTCTTTCACCAAGACCCGAAACGTACCGATGCGTTGATTTGTTGATGTAGAAGGCTTCGTCTATGGACTATATTAATCACGGATAGTACTTGGCAAGCCATTGAAAGTCGGTGCTTGTCATGTCATATTTTCTGAGAAAGTGAGAAAAAAATTCAAAATGTTGTCAGCTAAAATTTTTTACCCAGCAGGCCTGGGCAAACAGTGTAGACCAGTGTTGGTCTACACTGTTTGCCACTCATTCTGCATTTTTTAGTTATAGTAAAATGGACGTATTCAAATTTTAAAACAAGTATGGTAATAAATCGATGTGTCTGAATATTTAGGATAAATACGTAAATATACGGTAAGGTGTCCAAATACTTGGAGTAATGCGCATGCTCTAAAATCTGGATGTCCAGTATACTTATGTAGGTCAGACCGACTGGTCCGGAAACGTGTGGAAAGATCTAACCTACTTCTTGTTCGCTGTGATTTATTTCGCATCAATGGAAGTAATGACTGTATTGGTTTGCCTTGATAACAAAGTGGGCTCGTGAAATAAATATATTTTCCTCTTTTTAGCGCACAAGATCCCATAAAAGTACATTGAACTGACAATATTCAGACGACAGACAAATGACATACGCAGATCTCAACAATTTAGTACAGTTCTTCATCGATCTCCACTTCAAACGATGACATAGTTTTCCCTACGTGATTGCTTGATCTACTGGTCATCGACCTACTTATTTCACACCCAATTCACTGAAACAAACTAATAGTACAAATATAACTTGATCCATGGCGCGAAAAAGGGAGAGAGAACAAATACATAATTTTAACACGAAGGGCGAATGCAGACCAGCCAGCGCATTCGCAGAGTCTGTCCTAGACTGGCTCCAGATTCCAGTAACTAAATATTTATTCTTATAATCCTGTTTGATAATCCGCTAAAACAAAAACAAATTATATCATGACTATAACGGCTCTCAATAGTGACCATCCCTTACAGTCATGATGTTATTTTAGTTTTATTTTAGCGGCTTATCGAACAGGATTATAAGAATAAATCTTGAGTCACTGGAGACTGGAGCCAGTCTAAGTCTGGCCGGGATCTTTTCTATCCGAAAACGTACTATTTAGATCTTATTGACCCTACAAACGAACAACGAAGACCCTAGCCAGACAGCGTGGTTGTGCATACTGGTCTGGATAGGCTCATATACCCCCCCCCCCCACCAATGGGCACACAACGCTGAAACAACGTCGATTCAACGTTGATTCAATGTCTTGACATTGAATCAAAGTTGAATCAATGTTGTTTCAACGCTGTGTCCCTGCTAGGCCGCGGGCGAATGATTTGATTTAATACCGTACTTACCGTAAGTTTTGGGGCATCTTAACTCTTAACCGTACTTAGCCTAAACGTCAAGTTTATTTTACTACTTGCTGATATATCTAAAATTGCTTGATGAATGAAAAACGGTGAAGAAACTGATCAGACGCCGCTGAGAGTGGCGTCTGATGAGGTTCTACACCTTTTCCATTCATACACAGTTTTTTTTTTTTTTTTTTTTTTTTTTTCATACCTGTTTGAATATTAAATCAGGGGAAATGTAATAAGTTGTGTGTACCCAAAACAAAGCGCACCATGATATTGAGCGACATACGTCATATGCGAACAGGGAAGTTCTCGATTGGCCTGCACGTCCATTCATTCTGATCAGGCCTTTGCTTTTTTCTTACAAAATCGTTCAATACGGTAAAATATATCGAAGAAAAGCGAAGACCCTGTCTTATTAGAGTACGTTAAGTATGTGAAGGTTAAAATAGCAAGGTACTTTTATCATATACGTGATAAGTACGCAAGTGATCATTGAAATGACTACATAACATCTAGATAACAAACATGATGGGACCGTTGTATTGTAGGTTAAACATTAAAAAATAAAATCCTCGACCTCAGGCAGTAAAAGTGATAAGTAATTCAACGAGGCCAAGTGAAGTTTAAAGGCTCCATATTGCTCAAAAATAGACACTTTTTATCCAAGAAAAGTTTAATAAATTGATATATGATATTAATACAA
Source organism: Anodontia alba (assembly GCA_964016985.1). Taxonomy (NCBI): domain Eukaryota; kingdom Metazoa; phylum Mollusca; class Bivalvia; order Lucinida; family Lucinidae; genus Anodontia; species Anodontia alba. Next base: position 18,844,793 of record OZ024825.1, read on the forward strand.
TCATAAAATGTGGCATCTGACAGCCTGTAAAATTCCAATTAGTCTCTCATTTTTGAACTGGATCAAAAATGAAATGATTTTTTATCGTATCCCTGAACTCGGACCCATCGGATGGGTCCGAGCCCTGAATTAATGTTGGCAACATTAATTCAGAGATACGATGATCCAGTTCAAGAACGAGAGACTAACTGAAAATTTACAGCTGTCAGATGCCACATTTTATAATTGTATTAATATCATATATCAATTTATTAAACTTCTTGGATAATAAAATGTTTGTTTTTGAAGAATATGGAATCTTTTAATCAACGTGAATGCACACGCAGGACTACATGCAGATACCGTTTCATGATATAGTCTAAAAATAGACTGTCTTTCATTGGCTGAGAGGTGTCTTCAGCCCAGTGAATATATCTGATGTTCACCGGCATACGCGCGCCTTCCAGTGAATATCAACTTTTAGTGACGTCGCCAGTGGTGCATCCGATGTCCACGCACATTTTTTTTTCTTTTTCATTGATTGGGTCTGGCATTGACCGTTATTGCCACAGTTATCAAGAGAAATGACAGACTATATAATAAAACAATTATTGACTATTGCGGTATGGGATATGGCGTTGATGTCCACCACTGAATACCAATATTAACCTCGGTTATCGCCTCGGTCAATATTGATATTCTCTGGTGGATATATAGAGGATATTTACTCTTTCGCAGTGAATACCATATATAAATATTGTAATCGAGTGTAATGAAAACATCAGTATTTTCACGAGTGCGAAGCATGAGTGAAAATTTGAATGTTTTCATTACACGAGATGAAATTTTTTATGGTATTTACAGAAAAATAGTAAATTTTCTTTTTATTTTATTGTTTACACGCCAATGCGCGTTTCTGACGTCATATCTAACGCCCCCAAACAAAACATAAACGCCATGGCGTCGACGCTCAGTGCTTAACATGTGAAACGCTGGAGAGACAAAAGATACGATATTAATTCACTAGTGATTGATACCAGTTCAGTTTTCAGATTTTTAACGCTGCCAGGCAACTGAGTCACATAGAGGCAGCGCCGATTGATACCACTTTTATTTTTTACCAGATATACTCTGATTTCACCGCTAATAATAAAATAACACGTCATAACCAATACCTAAATAGTCAATAATTGCATAATGTTAGCGACGGTCGAGCCGACGTCGATGCAGCGCTGATTCAGTGTCGTGTTTGCTGGGTGTTACTATCGGACATCTTCGGTGGCATTAAGTGGGCAATGATCTTAGTCTCTTTCAGCCACTTTGTGATCATAGACAGAAATGTCCAGGAATGTCCGTATATAGTCGAAATGCTAAATGAATCGTGACTGTAAGCTGGATGGATACCGTTGGTAGGTTTTCTGTAATTTTGACAAGGAAGACAATTTCTATGTCTCCTTGATTGCTCTTCTGCACACGAAGCCAATTCTGATAAGGGGTCTACTCTAAAAGGGGAACAAATTCTTTCCTCTTACAGTAGACCCCTTTTCAGAAGGAAGGCAAAAAGATGTGCACACGAAGCCAATTCTGATAAGGGGTCTACTCTAAAAGGAAAGAATTTGCTCCCAGGGGGAGCAAATTCTTTCCTCTTAGAGTAGACCCCTTATCAGAAGGAAGGCAAAAAGATGCTTGACACAGTTACCTTCCTTGAACGAGTATCAGTTCCCCTTAAGTTCCCTTACGTCATGCTGAGGGCAAATTGGCGAACACATAAGTCACAGTAGTCGGAAAATAATAAATAAATAAAATGTCGAATAAGCTAATCATTCCTATTTTCTAACCCTTATAGATCATGAAAAACGTTATGTCTGAAGCTAGCCAAGTTGATATTCAATGCCTCAGTCAACAACATACGTGATATGATTCAGTAATGTCGCCTCCGAATTTATGGGACTTTTACCCGACCAGACTCGAGTCATGTTTTAAATTACCAGCGGCTCTACCGCAGAGGCACCCGGCCATCCATTTCCCGGGTCCCGATGGCCGAGAGCCTTATCTGAAGTTCTTCCATTGTCAGACCTTATGACGACTGGATACACTTGGAAGATTATCTGCCTTTTTACAAGGGCGATAAATTTTGTGACTTCCTGTTTGCTTTCCTGCACACCAACCCCATTCTGAAAAAGGTCTACTCTAAAAGAAAAGAATCTTCTATCAAGGGGAGCATTCTTTTTCCTTTAGAGTAGACCCCTTTTCAGAAGGGAGGCAAACTATTATTGACAGAGTTGCCCCCCCCCCCCCCCCCCCCTCTTTAAATTGTATCGTTTCCCTTTACGCTATAAGGAATTTCCGGTTTTCTCCTCGACCGATTTTTCCCGATTTCATAAGAGATTGTTGGCACTTCAATTTCTCAGAATGTCAACAGACTTCAGTGACATTCTGCTAACAATTTGTATTGCAGTGCAGTGAACTCTTCGAACTTGAAAAAGCTCTCAGGAGATGCCATTATAAGAGATCGTTTATCCTGATTACCATAAACAAATATCTAACTATCTAAAAGCAAGGGAAGATCTACAATACAGAGCAGCGGAGGCTCTGATCAGCCTGCTTAGTCGCGCAGTCTAGCCAGAACAATCTTTGGGCACCTTTTTAGAGTCCTCCATTGGAAACATCCAGACGCTGTAATCGCGAACAGCAAACTCACAAACAAGACTGCGCTCATGCCATTTTCAACGGCACTTTTTAACGCTTAGCATGCTGGGTAAAAGTTTCAGCAGGCGACATTTTGATATATTTTTCTTATTTTTCCCAGAAAGTAGGCTGTGTCATTTCTTGCAAATTATACATTCAAACTGTCTAATTTGCATGAAATGCCAAAGCCTATTTTCTAGGGACAATATGAAAAATGTCATCAGTTTGACGTTTGTTAAATTAGCCGAGAGGGGGATAATGTTAATGTGCTCTAATTCATCAATACAGCTTATTGGTGACAGATCATCGAACCTTGTCTATAGGTTGCATTGCACGGAAAAGACGAGGGTGAAGAAACTGTAACGTGAGGTATTGAGTGTGTTTGTATTTTTCAAAGCTTTTAGTGTTGTTTTCTTAATACTCCTGTTTCTCGGAGTTATTTGTATTGGCTAAAAGAATGTAACACAAACTAGTTTTAGACCTATTAATAAAAGCCGGCAAAATTTACGGGGAATGACCTAACATATGAACATATGGATCGCAACGTACGACAACGTACTTTCTGACATGTGCGTCCAACGTAGACTCAAAACAGCCTGCGCGTTCGCGCAGTTTGATTAGAGTCTTCGTTGTCCACATGAAGAAACTTTGAAGCCTTGGCTATCCAAAATGCGCCCAGTGAAGATTCTGATCAGACTGCGCGAATGCGCAGGCTGATCTGAATCTTCGCTGGGTGCACGTCAGAAGGTCCATTTTCTGACATTGAAGCTCATATGTACTAACAAACTTACCTTATTGACCATGTAGTTACGTTGTGTCAATTTTGAGCGGATAAGCAGAGTGGCAAAATCAAATAGATTATTTGTTTAGTCGGGTTATAAAATAATTGTCAAATTATCAACAAACGACATGCCGCGGTGTTATCGCAGTTTGCCCTGGGGTTCAGTAATGTTACGTATGGACGGATATTTCGCCAGACAGGGAAAATTACAAAAATCAATCCCCATCTGTTGTCACATTGTAACTGAAAATAATTATTTGAATATAAATGCTGAATAAATTAACCCTTTGCTATTGTCAGACAAAATCAGGTACCAATGCAAACAGTATAGATCCAGACGAGACGTAACCGAGCTGTCTCATCAGAATCTACACTGTTTGCCATTTTCTTTTATTTTTAGACTGAAACCCTTATTTGCATCGGTGGACAGGTCCAAATTCAAGGATGAACGACCACTTCAGAAACTCATGGTTTGAAATGGTTAATCGCTGGAATAAACCATGATGCACGAGATACCCGAATCCTAAACAAATAATAACCCTGCTAGCATTCTTTATAAATCTACAGCGGGCCGTTCTCGGCCCGTCAGCTACCCTGACGGGCCGATAACGGTCCGCTATAGATTTAAAAAGAATGCTTACTGGGAATGTCTCTAAATTTAGAGAGTGGTACGCAAAATGGCATTACATATGGATTGTCTACCATACAGGTCTGGCATGCTCCACTCGCATGACCATTATATGGTATCCCAGCTAGCATTCTACTTAAATCTATATCGGACAGTTATCGGCTCAACATGAACTCTGTCGGTCCGATAACGGTCCGATATAGCTATAATTATGTCATGGGGCAAATCAACCAGAGTTTCGTCAAACAGGCACACGGACCAAATTCCACCAGGAAGCGATCGTATGGCCATTATGTGGTTTATCACGAAGTATTTCAGCTCATGGTTTCGTCAAACATGCGCACGGGACATGCTATGTACAGCACATATAAATCACGTATGTGACTACCGTATTTACCCTAAGTATTCGGACACCTCAACTCCTTACCATATATGTTCTAAAATTTGAACCAGTACAATTCACTACCCGATGTTGTGTCTAAAAATTGCTGGATGAGTGGCAAACAGTGTAGACCCAGATGAGACGCCCCGTTCTGCGGCGTCTCATCTGGGTCTATACTGTTTGCTCAGGCTTGTCTGTCCGAATATATATGGTAAATACGGTAATATATGGGTTATTATGAGTTAGTGCGGATGAAATGAAACACACGATGGTTTTGTCAAATAAGCACACGGACCATGATAGGGGCACACAGTACTTGTCATGGATATTATGCAGAATAATAGTACACGTATAAGATATCTGAGGCAAAAACAAAAGACGCCTATGCTATTGTCAAAGAGCTTCAACAAATGACATGCCCTGACTGTTTAAAAAGAAAATCGCAATGCAATTCAGTCAGAACAGAAGGCAATTCTAGTTTCGTCATATGTGCACAGAGACCTTGTTTCAGCATATCTCACTCGCAGGACAATACTATATAAATATTAAATTCCTGAGAGGGTGATAGTTCCGTGCTGCCTCTATGTGACTCGGTTGCCTGGTTGCTACTAACTGAACTGAACTGAACTGAGGGCGATAGTAAAGAATGTCACCCTGCGGACTATGATTATCGACATCAGCTTCTCCTACCCAAGAAAAGTGTGTGGGTAAACGGCCAGGCTCGACATGACATTAATAGTATTGAATGGGCCGTTAAACTCCAAACCAGCCAACCAGATACTAGTGGATTTTGTCACAACTATTAGGCATATCACTAGGCATTTCAGAAGCATGGTTTCACTAAAGGCATGGGCCATGCTCTAACATATAACACTCGCATGATAATTGTGTGGTACATTTCGAGGTTTTCCATGCGTTTCTTAAGGTATCATGGTTCCGTCAAACGGGCGCAGGGACCATTTTCCAACAGACATTCTGTGGTCTATCGCGAGGTCTTTTCAGGCGTAACTAAATGTAAAAATCTAAACGGTCAAGACACTCATCATTTTGCAAAACAGGCGCGGGTATTATGCCTCATTACGAAAACATGCCTATACAAATATATAGAAAATTTCACTTCCAAAAACTGAAAATTTTCAGATAAAAAAAAACTGATAGTTTTCATATTTCTGATCAAAACATAGATTGTGGGTACTCGTTAGAACCGCCTCTGCGAGGCGGTTCTAACGAGTACCCACAATCTATGTTTTTGAGCAGAAATAGGAAAAATAATGCATACCCCTGTGAACCCCAGTTTTACTGTATTAAAGTGGGGTTTAAGGGGGTCAATATTACATAGGCATGTTTTCGTGATGTTAAGAGAAAGCACAAGCATGGCCAAAATGCGGTTGGTTTATCATGAGATATCATAGGCATTAGATTAGGATGCCTATGGTTCCGTTAGACAGGCATGAAGACCATGCTTCAACATTTAGCACTCGCATGACCATTACATGATGTAATAAGAGGTTTTCAGACATTAGCGTAAGGCGCCATGGTTTCGTCAAACAAGCATGTAGGTCATGCTCTAACAGACAATACTCGCACGACATTTAAGTAGTATTCCAAGAAATGTTACAGATATAACTTAAGGAACTCATGGTTTTGTCAAACAGACAAAATATAAAACTCGTATGGCTATCATATGGTATATTACGAGGTATTACGGGCATCACTCATTACGAAAACATACCTATATAATTTTGACCCCCTTATACCCCACTTTTATATAGTAAAACTGGGGTTTACAGGTGTATACATTATTTTTCATATTTCTGCTCAAAACATAGATTATGGGTACTCGTTAGAACCGCCTCGCCGAGGCGGTTCTAACGAGTACCCACAATCTATGTTTTGAGCAGAAATAAGAAAAAAAAATCCGAATTTTTATCTGAAAATTTTCATTTTTTGGTGGTAAAATTTTCAGTATATTTGAATAGGCTTGTTTTCGTAATGTTAAGAAACCCAGAGGTTTGCCAATCAGCAGCAGGGATCATGCTCCAATACTTAGCTCTTCCATATATGATTTCAGGCAACACAATGAGGGATAGATACACGTTCAGAGGAAGTACATCTGTCAACAGAGGGGTCTATTCTGAAAGGAACGCATTTGCTTCCTGTGGGAGCAAATTCTCTCCTTTTAGAGTTCCTAGAGGGGTGGGGGTGAAATTATTTTCCTTTTAGAATAGACTCCTTTTCAGATCGGCCTTGATGTGAAGGAAAGCAAAACTGCAAGTCACAAAAGTTGTTTGTTAGTCAAAACTCTTATTTGTTGATGCTACCGTTTTAATTTCGTAGTTCGTTTCGTCCAATTCCTACCCAGCAAATATACAATGTAGCAACAACGTCGATACAACGTCGCCGCAACGTCGTGACGTTGCAGTGACGTTGTAACGACGTTGTGTGTTTGCTGGATAGAATCTTCAGCTGTGATGAAAATGATGGAACGGTAAAATCAAAGCACGACGACGCAAGTGCGAATTTAGGTCAAGATGCTTTCTCCCGCCGGCCCTCCACATCTACGGAACAGTCCAGGTGAAGTACGTAACGAAGCTCTAGAATCTATTTGCTTGCTGCTTACACGTGGCATTGAGGAGCCTTTTTTCCATTACATCGAAGCAAAGCTTTAATTTCGGATCAGTTAAATTTGTTTATGTATACATGTATATCTTAGTAAACAAATAAATTGACAAATAAAATTTATCGGTCAGCTATTATATAATGCAAAACAAGTAAATTCAAGAGAAAAGATGTCAGACGGCGCGAGCGCTCTGTAGCGCCTACTTGGACAGTCCGCCGAAAAACAACGCGAAAGCAAAGTACGGTTGGGTGTCAAGACTAGATTGCACAACTGTACACAAATCAACCGACAGCGATGGCACTGATCAGACTGCGTGGACTGTTCGCGTATAATATAAATGACCTTTTCTCATGATGCTGCATGATCCGCTAATTGGACAGTGCACAGGTATGATGCAACGGACCAGTTTTTCGGTTACCTGGTTACTATCAGGTAGTAAATGGGGCTTCCCAGGCAAAAATGGAGCTTATCCTTTTCACCCCTAGCTTTCTGACAAAGACTCTTCCGTCTTTGAGATTGGACATGTCTGTTGTTGCAAACAGGGGTGTCAGTCAAAACCAATAAAAAACTAAATAACAAACAGTGTAGATCTCGGAATTTTTTTTTTTTTTTTTTTTGAAAAAAAAAAAGAAGGTAGAATGTCGTCTGCTGCGATTTTGCTTAGCGCTTTAAGGGTTGATAGTTGGGAAATGAAGAGACCGCAATGCTGCGCAGGATGATCGTGTCCGTTTGCGTCTACATTTCCGCATCTTCATTTTTTCACGCACGCGGAAATGGTGCATTTACTGATATTCACAAGGCCTGTACGAAGGTCAGAGAAATGCGGTCACTCGGAAAGGTGTTTGTTACCGCTTAACATGCTGGGTTAAATTTTTCAGAAAACGACATTTTGAAATATCTTTTTCTCATTTTCCCCTGAAAATAAGACTTGGCATGTCATGCAAATTGTCTCAAGGAAATGTTAAATTCTGTTTTCTGGGAAAATAACAAAAATAAATAAATATTTCGTATGCTGAATTTGCCCGTAGCGTGCTAAGTTTTAAACTTTTGGCAATGCATCAGGACGACGTGCCAAATAAGTCAGAATTACAAATCGAATCTGTTTAGCATAGGATGATTATTTCACTGGATTAATATAGATGTCGGTTCAATAACCTGAATATCTTCGACAAGGCGAAAACACAAAATGTGCAGGCACACGAAAAAAGGGAACATGATTTTCCGGTTTGTGGTTCTTCAAATGCGCATGCACAGTCACTTGTTTGGGCTACATGCATGCATTTTTGCCTGAAGCTTCCTCAATGTCTCTACTAAATGTCTGCGACCAGCAAAGGATCTGGCGAGACTGTGCTTATGCGCAGTCTCGCCTGAGCCTTTGCTGGTCGCCTATATGATAAGCACCCTTTTCTCATGTACTGGCTCAAATATACTTCCGATCTTTGCAGCTTATTTCAATGTAATTTCACCATAAATAAACATATTAAGATATTTTCACGTCCCCCTTGGCCTACAAAATAAGACAAGCTCTAATTACCATAAGTATAATACCCCGGGGAGCAACGAATGATATATGAAGCGTAACCCGGAAAAATGGCCCTTATGGCATATACGAACATGCAGTGAAGGCCCGATCAGGCTGCGCATCCGCACAGACTGATCAAGGCCTTACGCATTTTAGCTTATATATATTCTACTGTATCCACTGATGTTGTTACCGAGTAGTTAATGCCCTGATCAGACTGCGAATGCGCAAGTTGATCTGGGCCTTTGATGCCCGCATATAAGATAAAGGCCCTTGCCGACGTGGTGCATTAATTATCGTTATTCTATAGGGAATAACAATATTTCGACTGCGTGTCTCGAACTGCGCACATTAATAATTCTTACAAACGTATTAGAGTGCTTAGCAAGAAAGAAATGTTTTTATCACACACACACACATACACGCACGAACACATGATTTCCTACCACCAATACCGACCTTGAAAATGAGGTCAAGGTCACCAAGATCCAAACAACTCTTAAACATGTCTCAATGATTTATCTTTGCAAAGTTTGGAATAAATCCACTGACTGGATTCTTCTACATCATTCTGTGCACAGAAACAGGCAAAACTTGAGACAAAATAACTTTTCCGTAAAAAATCGACATTATTATATGTGCCACCACAATAGTGCCAGGTCAGCCCTCAAATGCCAGAATTACTCTAAATTTTCCGTAATCATCTCATACAGTTCTTATCTAGACTGACTCCATCCTCCAGTGACTTAACATTTGTTCTTATAATCCTGTTTGATTAGCCACCAAAATAAAACCAAAATAATATCATGACTACAAAGGCTGGTCACTAGTGACCGGCTGGTCACTAGTGACCAGCCTTTATAGTCATTATATTATTTTTGTCACTAGTGACCAGCCTTTATAATCATGTTATTATATGGGTTTTATTTTAGCACGTTTAGTGAATTATCAAACAGGAATGATTATAAGAATAAATATTTAGTTACTGGAGACTGGAGTCAATCTCAGTCCCTATTCTTTTCGACTTAGTTTATTTGATTGTGGGACATTAAAAATTGCCTATGGAATGACATGCAAAGCAGACCCTGACCAAACTGTTTGGTTTGGGTTACACTGCTTGCTCAGACTCGCCTCTCCGAATACTTAGGTTGTAGCGGTCTCGCATTCAGTTATCAGTAGCCGGTTGACTCATGCAATTCTCAAATTCCACACATAAGAGTATACCGTCATCAGACTGCGACGACACATAGGCTGATCTAGATCTACGCTAGTCGAACAGGCGGTAAGATCAAATTCAACTTCGAGGCCTCAATTATTTGGTAATGTATGTATTGCTGTCAAAATAGGAGTAAACATTTACAAGTCAAACAGCAAAAAACTTTTCTTCCCCCAGAACCACTCAGCACACCATTGTACCCTAGGACAAACACTCTGAAGACGCTTTCCGTTGAAAAACGGAAACATTTAGAAATAAAACAACGACTGAATGAAAAGTTCCACCAAATAATCTCCCTTCTTATTATTATAAGCCCAAAGAGCTTGTTTAAGCCCATCTTCCAATTCCGTGTTAAATACGAATTGAATCTTATGTCCTTCAAAACGCCATTTAAGCTCTTTTTCCTTTTTGAGTTTTTTCACTTCTGAAGAGACAGACACTGATGTACCTCTAACTTCTTCTTTTAGGCTATTCAATTCTTGTTTTTGTCCTTTAACTTCACTTAACAACTGTTTTAATGTTTCATTTATTTCCAATGTATTTAAGTTTTCCGCCATATTGATGAAAAACAAAATAAAAGCTTATAACGTAATTGCGTCTACAGTCGGCTGCACCGTGAGGCTGAATGAAACTTGGCATCACATCAAGTTCCCAGGACCTCGAACGAAAACCTTTGCATACATAAACGCCATCTATATTAGTCAGGGGTGTGCTGACTAAACAGGGGAAATTAATTTTCGTTTAATTCTTTGCAATCAACCGACGAAAATTACATTTATCTATGCATTTCATTCTCAACGGGACACAATGTACCTTATGACAAGTGTGATCAGCGAAGACTCATATCAGCCTGCGCATTCGCGCAATCTGTTCAGAGTCTTCGCTATCCACCTGAAGAGACATTGGATCATTAGCTGTACACAAAGCGCTCAGTGAAGACTCTGATCAGACTGTGTGGATGCGCAGGCTGGTCTGAGTATTCGCCGGACGCACATGTCCGAAGGTGAATTTTGTCACGTTCCGGCTCATTCGGTATTGACAAATTACCTGCCGTGATAATTTAATATTGGCCTACCACATTCTGTCCAATATTATGGTAAATCAGGGGGTCATATATCATTATTATTTTAATAAGCTTCTGTGTTTGTCCTACATCGGATAACCTGTGGATGTCTACACGTTTACAGTCTTCTAGTTTTGTGAGAGTCCCTTAAAAGGTAACAAAAAAAAAAAAAAAAAGGTTTGCCAAGACTGTATCTAAAATGAAAGATCTTAATAAACCAAATAATTATATTGATACAAATTTGATTAAAGTCCGATGACAACAACAAAAGTCATCAAGGTTTGATGATTTCCAATTGTTTGGAAATTCAAAACAAGTCAAAATCCAAGCACCGAGAGTGCTGATGGGAGCGGTTGCCTGAAGTTCTATAGGCCTCTAGAACTGATTATATTTAATAAAGTCCTTTTCGGTAACCGATAGCGCCTTTTCGGTGTTTAGTAGGACCGCGGTTCGGGTAATACTTTTTACCAAAACGCTGTAGATTTGGCGCGTTTTACTGGAGTATTCATATTAGTCCTCCGATATTGTACCCAGTATGATAAAAATCTTATTTCTTCAAACGTTTGAAGTTGTCTCTTGTTTTGTTTATTTATTCGCAATTTATACGCAGTAGAATGTATAATGCCAATATGCTTGAATGCAGAATTTAGCGGAATCACCTTTAGCAGGGAACTATTTGTTAGGCAGTTATTAGGTTGGTAGTAGGTTGTAACAGGAAAACGGATCGTCGAAACTGGGTATGATAAATTTGTTTGCAGTTTGGCAACCGCCCCGCAAAAGAAAAACTCCAACAGAGTATCCGCTTGGAATGACCAGTAAAAAACTACTTGTCTGCACTGTTCATCACGAAAACATACCTATATAATTTTGACCCCCTTAAACCCTACTTTTATATAGTAAAACTGGGGTTTACAGGGGTGTACATCATTTTTCTTATTTCTGCTCAAAACATAGATTGTGGGTACTTGTTAGAACCGCCTCGTTGAGGCGGTTCTAACGAGTACCCACAATCTATGTTTTGAGCAGAAATATGAAATTTTTTTATCTATAAATTTTCTTCTTTTTTTTTTGGTAGTAAAAATGTTGCTTTAGCCTGTCTGTCCCAATATGCAAGGCAAATTAGTTTTTAACGCGATGGTACGGAGAAGTTGATTGACCTATGAGATATATCTTCTCGCTTATTTGCTAAATACTTCTGTATCATCGTAGGAATTGATTTTAGACTGTTTGACATTTCAGTCAGCTCGCCAAGCTGGAGATCCGTCTCCAGGCTGGACCTCGGCCAGTTCCGACAATGACCGGTCAAGAGTTCGGACATTTAACGCTTAGCATGCTGGGTAAAAAAAAATCAGCAGACGACATTTTCAAATATTTTTCTTCCTTTTTTTCTTCAGAAAATAGGGATTTGACATTTCATGCAAACTGTCTTCAAAGGAGATAATTTGTATGAAATGTCAAATCCTATTTTCTGGAAAAAAGAAAATAATAAAAAAATATATATAAATTTGTCATCTGTTGGATTTGCCCGGGGAGTAGTAAAGGTTAATGAAGTCTGTTTACATCCGGTGACGACTGACTTCTGACTGACCGCTTCGGTCAGTTTGGCCATAATATTTCTAGACAGGATAAATTTAATTATTAGTCCTATCATCGCCGACTTTATAAAGTGGACTTCCATATCTGAACTTGGACAAGTCCATTATTACAGATAACGATATCAGGCCCCGATATTATAAAACTTTTTTCATGCTCAACTCAGCTGAGCATGAAATATTCTCTGCTAATAAATATGAAAATGCCAACATAGTTGGCATTTTCATATTTATTAGCAAAGAAATTTTCATGCTCAGCTATGTTTAGCAAGAAAGAATTTGCGATTTATTAACAGGAAAAAAAAAATTCATGCTCAGCTGAGTTGAGCATGAAAAAAATTTTATAACCTCGGGGCCAGGAGAAAAAAAAATCTATAAAAAAGTAGAATTGCAAGGAATGTAGATCTATGATTATATGGCTCTTTAAAAGCCGTCTCATCTGGATCTACAGTGTTTGCAAAAGTGTTTTCTTCTGAATTGGACAAATGCCTTTCATACTCATACAGAGCTGCGCTGTCCGTCTCTAAATGACACCAATCCGGCGCACGTTGATAATGATCTTCTTGTACTAATGGCCTGAAAGTCCTGTTGAAATGTTAGAGGCGCTACAACTATACATGGAATTGCATTTTCATAAATACAATTAAATCCACAAAGTGAAGTCGCCTACCGTATTTACTTTAAAAACAGTGACATCTTAACGCCTTACCATAATGCTCCTAAACATTTAAACACACCCATTCTTCTATCCATTTATGTTTCTAAAACTGCTGGATCACTGGCAAATAGTGTAGGCCCTGATCAGACGCCGCATATGCGGCGTCAGATCTGGGTATACACTGTTTACTGAAACCGATCTGATCTGTCCGAATACTTAAGGTTAATACGGCAAACAGCATTGCGACAAACTCTTTTAAACGCATTCTATATTCTGTACAATTTAAGATGTAATTTAGGGGAGGGTTGGGGTGTAGAGGAGCTGGATGGGAAGAGATACTACAGCAATTTCGCCGCTTAATTGCCTTTACATGTACTCACCACGTTGTGACAAAAACGTGACAAATTGTTTGCTTCATTTTGATTACCTGCCAGAAACCTAACAGCTGACCGAGTTGGTGCCAGCTGAGAAGGCAGATATTTCCAAACATACGGCGCGTGGGAATACCGTATTTATGCTAAATAATCGGACACCAGAACTCCTTACCATAAATCTCCTAAAATTTTAATAAGTCCATATACTGTCCGTTGATGCGTCTAATAACTGCTCAGAATAATGTTGACCCTGATCAGACGCCGCGTTCTGCGGCGTCTGATCATAGTCTACATTGTTTGGTCAGAAATTGGCGTTAAAGTCGGTTAAACATGGCAACATGTCAACATAGTGTTTCATAAATTAGAGCAATCAGTAAGGGTAATAAATCTATAACTATACAGCAGATCTTTTACGTAATTCAATGGCAGTGTGGCACGGGCAGATAACCATGTTATAAATAATTCAAAATGAAAACAAACAAAATTATGCTACACACTGCTATTTAGTCTTTCCAAGTCCCTACGTTTGTATTTGCCCTCTTTGTAATAAGAAATGTCTAAGAGCAAAATATTGTAACAGCCCTTTTAGTGTTTGTCTCTGAATGATCATTTGAGAAATTTCAGATACAGGACTTGATTTTTTTTTCTGTTTTAATAAATATGTAAAAACAAAAAAAAAAAAAAAAAAAAGGAAATCAATGAACAGACTTGGTCAAGTCTTTTACTGCTACTAATTACTAGACCATTTCTATGGAACTTTTGGACAATCTAGCCACAACTAGCAGAAAGAGTCACAAGCTTGAACACAGGCTGAAGCACCAAGGGCAGATAACCATGCATTGAACGAAATTTAATGGGTTTACTCTAATAAGTTTTGACATTTCATGTGAATCGTCTGCCTAGACGATTCACATGAAATGAACAGCCTTATTTTCTCAGTAAAAAGGACTGTAATAAATTCGACAGTCATCAGCTACGATTTTGCACGCTACTTCAATGATTAAAGCAGTATTTTTAGTACATATAGGGTGGAGGAAAGAGGTAAATGTCCGATAGTACAATTCCAACATCTTACTGAATGAAGCCAACAAATCTTTGATGTCAATGAAAATTAGATTCTGTATCACTGCGCTACTATCTAGAATTATATCTACCTACATAGGTTACCTGTCAGCAATAGACAGACAGTTTGTTGAGTGTTTTCACTGGAACGTAATATCTGTTTGTTTTACATCACCGTGGAGATTAGGTTTCGCGTACTGAAAAGTTTGAGAACTTAAGTGTTAACACTTGTCATGCTGAATAAATTAAGATGCCATGCCCACTTCTAATTTTCAGCCAATCAAATTGCTTGATCCAGGTTGTTGATACAAATTCATATACTTAATGGCAAACAGTGTAGATCCAGATCAGTTGGAATAATCACTCATGGCAGGGTAGAGTAGGGCAAGGTAGGTAACGTAGGACATAGTAGGGAACTGAGCTACCGCATCGTATCTTAAGCCTACCCATTTTTACCCCACTCTAGGAGGTAATTCCTGCAAAAAGTTCTACAGGCGCCCGTAAAATGTACGGTAAATGCGCTGGCATCAGTTGCCAGTTTTTTAACATAAAATCTACGGGATTTTTTTTTATAGTGTGGAAAAGTCCACTTCAGAAACTCAGTGACGAAGGAGTGAACACCACGCTCTAAGTCTTGGCAGGGTGCAACTCAAGAAATTTCATCACGATTAGATCTCATTAGAATGGGTATGTTTGCCTTCGAAGAAAAGGGACGTGAAGCCCAGAGAAGCCAAGGTCAGATCTACAGTTATATCACCAGTTCAACTACATGTGTATTATCTTCAGACATGTCCTTCTCGACCTGTGACACTCTTCAGAGCAAATATCGGATTTATCAGCCATATACAAACGAACATTAGGTTCTGAAGGAATGACCTTTGAGAGCAATGAACACACTCATAAGACAGAAAACACCTGAAGTGACAAGTTTTCTGGGCCAGACCAGCTAGTTCACCACGAAAACACGCCTATATAGTTTTGACCCCCCTTAAACCCCACTTTTGTACAGTAAAACTGGGGTTTACAGGGGTATAAATTAATATTCTTATTTCTACTCAAAAATATAGATTGTGGGTATTCGTTAGAACCGCCTCGTCGAGGCGGTTCTAACAAATACCCACGATCTATGTTTTGAGCAGAAATATGGAAACTACCAGAATGTTTCACCTGAAAGTTTTCATTTTCTGGTGGTAAAACTCTCAGTTTGTTTGTATAGGCGTGTTTTCGTAATCTTCTAGCACCGCAAGGAAACATGACAGTTCTAGTCAGATCTGACCGAAGAACTAACTAATTTCTGAAAGTTTTCTCAACCCGAGCCAGGATTGCGTTGACCATACTACCCTCAGCTCTTTCATTCACAGATAAATCCACTAGCCGTATATGGTTGGTTGGTTTGTAGTTTAACTGCCCAGTCAACACTTATTCAGGTCATGTGGAGCCAGGTATGTTACCCACACACTCTCCCTGGGTAGGCTTAGTCCCATAAGCGGTTAACCAGAACTTGTGCACATTCTTTCGCCAGAAACTGACAACTGCCCTTCTTGAATCAGCGAAAGGGAGAGAATGACCGTAGAAATTATTTCATGATCAATCTCTACGAAACAATGATGCTAGAAAACGGCGGGGATCGAACCCGCGTCCTCTTGATCACCGGTCGGACGCGCATCCGACTGAGCCACCGAGACCGGCCCCCCACTAGTATAGCGATTATACATTGCCAAGCAGCACATTAGCTCTAATAAGCTCTTGACTTTGTTCATACGAGCAAACCTGTTTTAAAACTTTTTTTTTCGCGTTTTCTGCTTCTCATAGTTTACAAGATCCTTCCAACAGTTTTCACAACCAAATGTCATTACAACCGTGTGTTTTCTTTCCACGATTATCTGAAGGGCGGTGTTTTTCTTATACCTTTCGTATCTATCCCATATAATTTGATAATGGTTGATTTAGGCAGGTTCATGATTCTGTTCTGATTTACAAATGCTGAATTAGCAACATGATGGCCATAAGCCGCATCGCATCACGAGAAAATCCATATCTTGCTACCGTTTTGACCTTAATCTTTGAACAGACTGGCTTGAGCAAACAGTGTAGACCATGATCAGACGCCGCAGTGCTCATATTTTAGGATAGTATGATAAGGAGTTAAGGTGTTCGAGTATTTAGGGTAATTAGATCGCCAAAAACAAAATCAACTGGCTCATCGGGCTTAAAGGCTCGCGGTTTGTGTTGAATACACAATTTTACCATGAATGACCCGGTCATATTGCACGGATATGCCGGGTCATGTGTAGCATAATTACCCTAAATATTGGAGCACCTTGGTCCTTACTATTCTAGTCCAAAAATTAGTACAAGGCCCTTTTACTGCTTGTTTAAGTGTCTAAAACTGCTGGATGAGTGGCAAACAGTGTAGACCCTGATCAGACGCCGCATTCTGCGGCGTCTGATCTGGGTCTACACTGTTTGCCCAGGCCTGTCTGTCCGAATGCTTAGAGTATATACATTAACGCCTTGATTGTTTCTACACGACACAAGGTAATTTTCCCGTGATTCAAGGGAACGTTATCAGGTAAGCAATCGAAGAGAATTAAGCACCTGCATCCTACAACATTCTACAAATAAACAGACTTTCCAGACGGTGAGAACAAGCAACAGCAGCAGTGGCCCGAACTTCCACAGAAAAACCAGCCTAATGTCACGTGCGAACATAGAATGTCAGGATTAGCCTGTCCGCCCGCACAGTCCGCTACATTTGTATCAAGGTAACAAGATACGCTCGGTTCAGTTTCCGACTGTTTTTTTTACAAGAAAGACAACATTTGTGACTGTCTGTACAGCTTCCTGCACTCTATGACCATTCTGAAAATGGATCTACTCTAAAAGTAAAACAATTTGCTCCTTTTAGAGTAGACCCCTTTATAGAAGGGAGCAATATCAGTCTTGACAGAGATTCTATCCCCGGAAGTGTATAAATTCCTCTTAAGTCATTAATAACTGTTACTTTTTTACCCTAAGCATTCGAACGGACAGGCTTGATCAAACAGTTTAGACCCAGATCAGACGCCGCAGATTGCGGCGTCTGATCTGGGTCTACACTGTTTGTCACCCATCAAGCAATTTTAGAGACATCCTCTAGTGGTAAAATGGACTTGTACATTTTTAGGATAGAATGGTGAGTTAAGAGGCCATTTATGGAAAAGGGAGAGAATGACCGTAGAAAATATTCCATGATCAATCTCCACAAAACAATGTTGCCGACCCGGCGGGGGTCGAACCCGCAACCTCCTGATCACCAGTCGGATGCGCATCCAACTGAGCCACCGAGGCCGGCCCTTATCATTCTGTCCCTTCCGCTGATTCAAGAAGGGTATTTGTCAGTTTCTGGCGAAAGAATGTGCACAATACTGGTTAACCGCTTAGAGGACTAAGCCTGCCCAGTAAAAGTGTGATAAGATAAACTGACCGCGCTCGACATGACCCCATAGGGTTGACTGGGCCGTAAAACCTCAGCACAAACAATCAAGAAAAGGACCACAACTTCCGAACTTGCGTCAAGTGAGACAAGAACCTTACTACTAAAAACCAGTGATGTCAGAACCAACCATTCAAAGTTTCATCTGAAGAGTGCACCATCCAAGTACCCACTCATAGGGACTATTTTCTCAAGGTGCATATCGTATATTGAACAAATACTAAAAACAGCATACATGTACGTTTATTGTATGCAAGCTCTGATAATAACTCTTTACTTCGTTAGAAAAATATCACATATTTTAACGCTTAGCATTCTAGTCAAACAAATTCAGCAGACAACATTTTGACAAAGTTTCTTATATTCTCCAGAACACAGGTTTTGACATTTCATGCAAATTGTATCCAATGGAGACAATTTGCATGAAATGTCAAAAACAGTTTTCTGAAGAAAAAAAAAAACAAGAAAAAATATTATCAGTTTGTCGTCTGCTGAATTTGACTAGAGTGTTAAAGGGTAAGACTGCAATTAAACAGCACTCAAAGGAGATTTTATGTTTCCTTAATTACACAGACCACATTTAACCATATT
Organism: Anodontia alba; assembly: GCA_964016985.1. Taxonomy (NCBI): domain Eukaryota; kingdom Metazoa; phylum Mollusca; class Bivalvia; order Lucinida; family Lucinidae; genus Anodontia; species Anodontia alba. The sequence goes on from OZ024825.1 coordinate 18,863,424, forward strand.
CACGACAACTTTATTTGCATATACTATATAGAGGAGTTTAACCTTAAGTTTCTATAAATCTGAAAACATTATTCCAGCGGTCAGTCACTTAGAGTGGGCAGAAATCAATCGCCACCAATCATTCCTATTCGTGAGTAGGCTTATCTCTGTTAGATTCGCTTAACGCTTAGCATTCCGGGTAAAATTTTCAGCAGACTGCATTTTAAAATATTTTGCTTATTTTTCCTAGAAAATAGGATATGGCGTTTTATGCAAATTGTCTCCTAAAATGAAATAACAAATCTGGTTTTCTGGGGATAATAAGAAAAAAAAACATCTCACCAATTTGACGTCTGTTGAATGAATTAGCCAAAAGAGTGGTAAAGGTTAATCTGTGGATAGGTAATAACTTGTGGTTATTTCGAGTTTATTAATGTTTTCCAGAAATTATCATCAAACAAACGCCTTCGCAATGTAAAATAATTTAACCGTGCCATCGGTAACATCTGTGAACAAAAATGCCGTGATCAGCCTATGAACTCGCGTAGTGTGATTAGGGCCTTCGTTTCTACAATATTTGATAATTTAATGTTGATATAGTGCGAAATGTGACGTATTTTACCTACGTATTCGGACATATAGGCATGGATTAACAGTTTGGAACCAGATCAGATGCCGCCGAATGCGACGTCTGATCTGGTTCCACACTGCTTACCATTGAACGACGTTCTAATGGTATTGTTAAATGCCTTAAAGGCTCCATATTCCTCAAACATAGACATTTTATTATTCAAGAAAGGTTTACTTAATTGAAATATGGTATACAATCATAAAATGTGGCACCTGACAACCTGTAAAATTTCAGTCTCTTGTTTTTGAACTGGATCAAACGATTTTTATCGTATCGATGAATTAATGTTGCCAAAAGTAATTCAGAGATACGATAAAAATCATTTCATTTTTTGATCCAGTTCAAAAACGAGAGAATAACTGAAATTTTACAGGCTGTCAGATGCCACATAATTTAATCGTATTATTATCATATATCAATTTATTAAACCTTTCTTGGATTAAAAAAATCTATTTTTGAGGAATATGGAGTCTTTAAATGGCAATGGCTACACTTTTAGGGGAGATAACTGTCAATTTTGTTTTTGTCATCCTTGTGAAAAGGAGTCGATTCGAAAGAAATTCTTTCCTTGCAGAGCAGACATTTTCAGACAGGCGTAGGGAGCTGGAAAGCTAACAGACCATTACAAATGTTATCCCTTGCCAAAATGGAGAAAATTCTACCAAGCATATCAAGTTCCCTAGACTGGTTCCAGTCTCCACTGACTACTGAAATATTTTTTTCTTATGATCCGGTTTGATACGAGTAATCCACTAAAATAAAACCAAAATCATCATGGCTACAAAGGCTGGTCAGTAGTGACCAGCCTTTATAGTCATGACTATTTAGGTTTTATTTTAGTGTGTTATCAAACAGGATTATAAGAAGAAAAACAATTAGTCACTGGAGACTGGAACCAGTCTATAAGTACCCTTAAAGCACTCGGCCACCAAACACCAACCAAAGTATTGGTCTAGTGGTTTAATTAACAATTCTGACTGGTGCTACAAAGGATACTAAGCTCTAGATTAGAGAAAATTATCAAATGATCAAAGATGTAGATAGATAAAAGTTCTCACAGAAAAAGATCAAAAGCGTACATGGTTTGCAATCAAAAATCAACTATATGTATTCACAAAACTGATCAAACCATTTACGAATAAACTCACACATATTAACTGAATATAAAATTTCATGCATCACGTGGCATCTTTACTTCCGCCCTAGGCAAAAGATTTTACATACAGCAGACGTATTTATGTCTTATTTGAGCCAACCAAAGACTTGTGTGACCGCGCAGTCTGATCAGAGTCTTCGCTGATCGCATGTGCCTTCTACAGTCTCCGGGCTATCCAAAGAGGGTGATTAACAAGAATTTCCATACTAGGTGGATATACATGCTGATCTGAGTCTTTGCTGCTGGTTACACAGATCTCATTATAGGTTTTGTCGTGCGCTGGCTCATTTGTCATTTAAGGGGAAGTGACTCCCTTTCAAAGGGAGACAACCATGTCAACATCGTTTTGCCTTCCTTCTGAAAAGGGCCTATGCTAAAAGGAAATACTTATCTCCCCTTGGGAGCAAATTCTTTCCTTAAAGAGTAGACTCCTTTTCAGAGGGAGCTTGGTGTGCAGGAAAGCTAACAGGAAGTCACACGAGAGTTGTCTCCCTTGTATAAAATGTTTGAAAAACTACAAAGTGTATTACGTCCCCTTAACATTCATAATTATTTGTGATTGTATCAGGGAAACGCACACACATACATACCCTGCGGGCACATGACGTTTATACAACGTTGTATCAACGTCGATGCAACGTCATGACGTTGCATCGACGTTGATGCGACGTTATCTCAACGTATCGTGCCTGCCGGGATATATAGACAGTGAATGCCAAACCGGACAGCCTGGTCCCCAAGTATACTTTGTTGCCCATCAGCGAAGATTCAGGCCAGACTGCACGGATACACAAGCTTGTCTGGGCCGCTGTTCGAGTATACCAGTTAGCGTCCTTATAGGCCTGTCAAAGTGTAACAACTTCAAGTTATCGGTCACCTATGAGCACTCAACTGGTTTTCACTAAAATAGTAACTTAAACCTTTAGCACTGTCTGGGCAAATTCCGATGATGGCAAATATTCCTTTATCTTATCCTTGAAAGTGGAGTTCGACATTTCATATAATGCATGAAACATAAAGAAACCGTGTTTTCTTGGGAAAATAAGGAAATTACCCAGCTAGCATTCTTTATAAATCTATAGCGGGCCGTTATCGGCCCATCAGCTACCCTGACGGGCCGATAACGGCCCGCTGTAGATTTGTAAAGAATGCTTACTGGGTATGTGAAAATGAATTTTGCTGAAAGTTTTATCCAGCATACTAAGCCTTAATTTTTTTTTTCAATATAATTAAAGTGTAACAATTAATAACTGAGGCACCTCATGACAAAACCATATGCAACAAAATGGCATGTGCGTCCACCGAAGACTCAGATCAGCCTAGGTATCCGCCCAGTCATCGCTGTCCGCATGAAGAAAGCTTTGGTCCTTATCTACCTACTGAGTGCACAGCGAAGACTCTGATCAGACTGGGCGGATGCCCAGTCAGATCTGAGTCTTCGCTGGGCGCACATCCATTTTGTTACTTTTTTCACGAGGTGGTTCAATTATGTGCTTGGTGACACAATATATGATTGATCTAATTAAAACATTTGCACGATAACGGTAAATATAACTGACATAATGACCCAGATTCCGTATACGACATTTCGATGATATAGACCATATTTCAACCAGGAACTAGTTTTACGGGATTTTGCTGATTCAACCAGATTTTGTATGAAATACAGGAGCTTCTCTAATACACCACATCCTCGTACTGGTCTTCGAAAAAGCACACCAAAATGTACCGGATATTCAGGTCCTTCAGCAACAGATACAAACTGTACAGTTTAACCCGTTTGTGCCGCATGGATTCTTCTAACTTTACTCTTTGGACTAGACCATTTCCAATATAAGGGGTGTCTGGTTAGTTTTTATTATCATGTTTTGTAGAAATTTCTGAACTTAATGCAAACAGTGTAGACCCTGAACGGACGCCGCGCTCTGCGGCGTCTGACCTGGGTCTACTTTGTTTGACAATGTCTCTGTTATAGGACGCTAGGTTTAAATGGGATAAGTACATTCGGCTGAAGTATTTATATATATATTTAGGTTTGGTTGAGGTTTTACGGCACTGTCGACCCATTGGGTAATGTCGAGTGCGGTCAGTTAACCTGCTCACACTTCTTGGGCAGGCTTCCCAGCTAGCATTCTAAGTAAATCTATATCGGGTCGTCATCGGCCCGTCAGCTACCCTGACGGGCCGATGACGGCCCGATACAGATTTACGTAGAATGCTGACTGGGCTTAGTCCTCTAAGCGGCTAACCAGTACTTAAGCACATATTTTCGCCAGTAACTGATAATTGGCCTTATTGAATCAGTGGAAGAAAGAGAAAGACTGTAGAAATGATTTCATGATCAGTCTCCACGAAAAGTTATGTGCTGAACTGGGATTCGAATGCGACCCCTGGACAGGCTTCTCTATGGAGCCCGGCTGAAGTATCGATATGTATGGCGCTTGCGTTTTCGGTAGAAGACAGTTCTTGAATGGAGAAGTCTGCATGTGCACAGAGATTCTTTTGAACGTATAGTAGGCAAAAATCCGAAACATTACGTAAACACGCCTATTCAAATATATAGAAAATTTCACCTCTAAAAACTGAAAATTTTCAGATAAAAAACTCTGATATTTTTAATGTCTGCTCGAAACATAGATTGTGGATCTCGTTAGAACCGCCTCGGCGAGGCGAGGCGGTTCTAACGAGTACCCACAATCTATGTTTTGAACAGAAATATGAAAAATAATGTATACCCCTGTAAACCCCTGTTTTATTATATAAAAGTGGGGTTTAAGGGGGTCAAGGCATGTTTTCATAATGAAAAAGATAACAGTCGCAGCTATGCACGTGCATATTATCATATTGATGACATAAAGTATTATCCTATGCGGCAAATACAATGTACAAGATGACCTAATTGCACTTCCGGAAGCTGAAAAAAAGACAACAACAAAAAGTCTGTAACGTTACACGATATATGTTGTTGTCGCCAACGGCACATCTTGTGTATACAACGTCGCATTAACGTCAATGCAGCGTCATGTGCCCGCTGCGCAGTATCGTTACGCATTTAGATTGTTGTTTTGAAGCTATGTGTTAGTTAGGAAGACGGTGCCAGGTCTGACATCAAAGCGTTGCCAATGTGCTAGTAACGTCACACTCACTACATGGGCGTAATGATGACCCGCTCACAAAGGTAAAAAAGTAGACGTTTAAAATTAGGAAATGTCATGTACTGTACTGCTAGGTAGGAATACATTTGGAAGAAAATCAGTGCAGCAAAATGTTACACAGGCACTGAAACACTCGTAACTTGCAAACATTAAAATTTCTGACAATGAGTGTAACACCTACCCCAACAACCAACGAACATTAAAGCTGCAATTTGTTTGTGTTGAGGTTTTACGGCCCAGTCAACCCAATAGGGTCATGTCGAGCGCGGTCAGTTTACCTAACCACACGTTTACTGGGCAGGCTTAGTCCTCTAAGCGGTTAACCACTATTGTGCGCATTCTTTCGCCAGAAACTGACAACTGCCCTTCTTGAATCAGCGGAAGAGAGAGAATGACCGTAGAAAATATTTCATGATCAATCTCCACGAAAGAATGTTGCCGACCTCGGCGGGGGTTGAACCCGCGACCTCCTGGTCTCCAGTCGGACGGCGCATCCAACTGAGCCACCGAGGCCGGCTTTTAAGCTGCAATATTAGAACTTGTTTTATGGACTAGCAGCTGCAATATCTTCTATTATCCTGCATCAGTATTGACATATTCAGCTTTATAACATTATGTAAATATTTATATCAAGTGAGATCTGTTGTTTAAATAAAGAACTCACCTGAAATACTTACAATTGTGCACAGATACAACTTTCTGGAACCTTGGTTTATGTACATGTATAAACAGGAACGACAAAATAAAATCAATTCATCTTCTGAAGGAAAATTAATGCGACCTTTTTAAGTAGGATTTTATTTTTAATTATCTAACCAAACTTGATACGAAAGCGTTGTGTTAACTTTCAAATTGTAGACTATACAATCACAGGTTGCCTATTGAAACAGGCCGGGGGAGGGGGGGGGGGAGCGGTGAGGGGAGGGGGGAACATATACATTATATTAAAAAGAAAATGCAATGTGTGATCAAAACAGGAATTCGACAATGAATACCATTGTCAAACGTAATAATTTTAAATTGGAATGAGAGCTGAGAAAATGAAACCTTATGTCTAGAGACCAAATGTAATTAAATTTTAAAGATAAAACTTCTTCCACTGACGTCAAGATACTAAATAATTCGTTTGAAAAAGAGAGCTAAAACTGAGGGGCCTGCATGTGAATCAGTTTTATGGTAACTGAAGATTGCTCGACTTTACAACACACTGTACTTACAGAATAGCTACAAGTCGGATATCAGAATTTGTTTTCATCAATGAATTATAATTATTAATTTACTTATTGAATTCAGGGGCATCTACTGCTTACTGCTGGTCTCACTCTTTAATAGCAGCAACTCATCTTGGAGCTATCAGAAATGATGTCGGAGACCAACTATTAGCGACTGGTTATACAAGGTATCATACATAAATTTGAATCAGCCTATAGTAAGGAGTTATAAAACATGACATCAAGGTCTAGGAACTTGTCTGCTACCGACCATGCGTATCCTATCCCAGGGGGCACATGGCGTTTATACAACGTCGCACCAATGTTGCGGGCCTACTGGGTAATATTTTATTTGATACGTTGGTGATATGTCTATAAAGTATAAGTTAGTGCCTAAATGGCAAGCACTATGCAATCTGCTCAACTGTTGAGGTTTGACCTTGGTCTGTATTCTTTGCCCAGCCGTATCTGTCAGAATACTTGTGTAAATGTGATATCTTCCTCTGTTAGCAAGCTAATACTTTTCTTATTGATGCCAGCTATAACGATCGCCGTAAGTCTGAATTGTCTTGAATAAAGCGAATACGTCTGTCCTAATACTTAGGGTAAATAACGTATTTACCCTAGGTATTCGGACATACTGTCCTGAGCAATCAGTGTAGATCCAGGTCAGACACCGTCGTGCGCGGCATATGATCAGTGCCTACAGTTTGCTACTTATCCCACTGTTTGTATATACACAAACGGTAGTCAAGCGGACTTGTTCAGCTTTTAGGATATGTATGGTAAAAATCGTTAGTTGGTTTGGAGTTTAACGGCCCAGTCAACACTGTTAAGTCATGTCGAAGTAAATTGACCTAATTTACGTAACCACACTTTTTAGTGTAGGGTTAGTCCTGTAAGCGGTTAACCAGTACTTGTGCACATTCTTTAGCTAGAAACTGACAACCGTCCTTCTTGAATCAGTGGAAGGGGGACATCTTTGGGACCATGGCAATCCGTTCGAGGCAGGGGTAGTTCGAGCTACTGAGGGTTAATCATGGCACCAGTTCAGGAAACAAATAGCGATAATTTAGGGAAATCTTTTCGATTTTCAACACAATGATTGTATGTTGGGTGTACTCATTAGGCGATTCTAATGAGTACACACAACATACAATTCCATGATAAAATAAGAAAAAATCCCTAAATATTTGTTTTCTTGAGCTATTGGAAGAATTTTGTAGGGACTGAAAAAAGAGTTCGAATCATCCACGGTAAACGAGCCATCCGTGTTCGAGCCATTGAGGTTATACTGTAGATACCTATAACTTTTAAACGTTGACAGACTCACTCATTTGGGAGAAGTATATTTAAAGGAATTTTATAAATGAGCCTCACCGTGAGCCAAGAGGTTTTCGGGGCATGTGTGAACAAAGACCCAGACCAGCCCGCATATGCTTTCTGTCTGTGTTAATTGTTTATCACTATACCCATCAATGTCACATTACGAAAACACGCCTATTCAAATATATAGAAAATTTCACCTCCAAAAACTGAAAATTTTCAGATAAAAAAACTCAGATATTTTTCATATTACTGCTCAAAACATAGATTGTGGGCACTCGTTAGAACCGCCTCGGCGAGGCGGTTCTAACGAGTACCCACAATCTATGTTTTTGAGCAGAAAAGAAAAATAATGTATACCCCTGTAAACCCCAGTTTTACTATACAAAAGTGGGGTTTAAGGGGGTCAAAGTTATATAGGCATGTTTTCGTGATGAAATGATTCTGCGATGGGCATGCGCAGGCTGATCTGGTCTTCACTGTCTGCATATCACGGAGGCACATTTTCTCTTGAGACGTCTCAGATATACACGTTTATCGTTTGCGTATTTTGCCAAGGCATGCTATTGGTTAATGTTACGTGAAAAAAGCACAATATAAGAGATGCTGATAGGCACAATTTGTCGACTGATTTGGCTTCCTTATTTAGCTTAGGAACGATCTGAGTGATAGAAGTTTGGACGTATTTTCATTATTCCACATTACAGCTGACGTCTGTCAATGGGCTAGAAACGAGACTATCCTCGTAGTTCTTGGATCATTTAAAAAAGGGAGCTTTCCTGTCAGAGTAGATTCCTAACAGAGGGAGCAAAGCTATTAAAGATAGTTGTTTCCCCTGAACGTGTAATCATTCCCCTTATAGCTGGCCTGTTCAACCATAGCAGTTTGTAGTTTTAACCAGTAGATGAAGTAGGCGATAAATGTGTGACACATTTTCTACTTTCACAGAAAATAAAGATTGACATTTCATTCAAATTGTCTCCTTTGAAATTTTAAACCTCCTTTCCTATGAAAAGTAAAACAAAAAGTGTTTTAAAGTATCGTCTATTGCTAATTGAATCTGTAAGGTACAACTGCAATGCGGAACGTTTTGTAACTGCAAATGGATTTCTGAGGTGCATCGTTTTATCAAAAATACTTTCATTGCAAACCTTCAGAGCATTCCTCCTTCAGCGATACACATTTTTACCCAGTCGTGAAATGTTACAGTCGAACCTCAATAGCTCGAACACCGATGGCTCGTTTACCATGGCTAATCCGAACACGTTTTTTGAGTCCGTAAGAAATTCTGCCGATAGCTCAAGAAAACAAATAAGAAAGTTTTCGTACTTTATCAAGAAATTGTATGTTGTGTGTACTCATTAGAATCGCCTCATCGATACGATTCTCACTAGTACACTCACCTTTATTGTCTAGAAGATAAACAAATCACTAAATTATAGCCATTGGCTTCCTGATCTGGCGTCATGACTAACCTTATTTGGCTCGAACTACCCATATCTTGAATAAATTTCCATGGTTCGAAAGAGGTTCGAGTTATTGAGGTTCGACTGTAGATAGTCGTTTTTTTTATTTTAGTTTTTTGTTTTTTGTTGTTGTTTTTTTTTGTTTTGTTTTTTTTTTTTATTTTTTTTTTTTTTTTTGTATCTTTTGAAGATGCTGGTACATAACGCTGCGAAGGGAACCTCCTGGCCTTATATGTCTTCCCAGAACAAATGTTTTTAAGCCTTGTAAATGAAAGGAAGTCCGGGGAGAAAGGTGTGTGGTTTACAACATGCACATTTTCAGAAGCCCAGAAAGCATTAAAGGCTCCATATTCCTCAAAAATAGACATTTTTTTTATCCAAGAAAGGTTTTATGAATTGATATATAGTATTAATGCGATTATAACTGTGGCACCTCACAGCCTGTAAAATTTCAGTTAGTCTCTCGTTTTTGAGCTGGATCAAAAATGAAATGATTTTTTATCGTATCTCTGAATAAGAGTTGGCAACATTAATTCAGATACAATAACAAAAACAAACCAAAAAAAACAAAAAAAAAAAAACATTTCATTTCAAGAACAAGAGACTAACTGAAATTTTACAGGCTGTTAGGTGACACATTTTTTATGATTGTATCAATACCATATATCAATTTATTAAACCTTTCTTGTATGATAAAATGTCTATTTTTGAGGAATTTGGAGCCTTTAACATCTTCGCACTTGTGAGAGGAGACCTCCTCATGAACCAGATGGACCCCTGACCATCATTTGCTTGGACGCTTCTGGTAATATATTTTAACTTTCGTCAGACAGAGATCTTACAGAAGCGTCCAGTGACTACATAGCTAATTCAACAAGGCATGTGAACAACTGGTCCGCTAGAATTAAAGAAAACGACGTACGTCATTTTCTTTATATTGATGGTTCTCTTGGCAATACATGAGCATGCTTGATCTTTTCGTTTCCATTGCTTGTTATCATCTCTTCTCTGTGACTCACACATGTGCACACAGCGCATCACGAAAACACGCCTATATAATTTTGACCCCCTTAAACCCCACTTTTATATAGTAAAACTGGGGTTTACAGGGGTATACATTATTTTTCTTATTTCTGCTCAAAAACATATATTGTGGGTACTCGTTAGAACCGCCTCGCCGAGGCGGTTCTAACGAGTACCCACAATCTATGTTTTGAGCAGAAATATGAAAAATATCAGATATTTTTATCTGAAAATTTTCAGTTTTTGGAGGTGAAATTTTCTATATATTTGAATAGGCGTGTTTTCGAAATGGCGCCCCCACCCCCACCCTCTCCCCCACCTATTAGCAAATATATGGTATTGCATTTTTGTTTTTTCATAATGGGAACATTCTAGATGTAGCTTCCTTTTACGCCTCGGTGAGCAAATGAGGTGGACATCTAGCACAAATCTTTTTCAGAATCGTTTACACAATGCCTTCTGATATCATTACGAAAACATGCCTATTCAAATATGCTGAAAATTTTACCACCAAAAAATGAAAATTTTCAGATAAAAAATTCAGATACTTTTCATATTTCTGATCAAAACATAGATTGTGGGTACTCGTTAGAACCGCCTCGGCGAGGCGGTTCTAATGAGTACCCACAATATATGTTTTTGAGCAGAAATAAGAAAATTAATGTATACCCCTGTAAACCCCAGTTTTACTATATAAAAGGTGTTCTAAGGGGGTCAAAAATTATATAGGCGTGTCCTCGTGATGTGCTAGTACACGTATTACTGGATATGCCATTCATCGACAACTGGGCATCATGTTTCACCACAGCCTTTAAGCAATCATGTTTGCCTTGGTAATAGAGGTGTAGGGTGTACCAAGGCATGTGTCTTCTTTGACAGACAATTTCTCAGCTTTAAAAGCGTTAATCCACGTAAATGCTGTGACCATAGAAATGGACTGAGGTCCATACTCTTCAAATATCTGCTTTGCATTAGCTTAGTACGGCATTTTATTCAGACACAAATTTCAGTCTTTTCGTCCATGTTAGAAGGTGAATTGTGAAATTGTCAGTGTATATTTTGTTTATAATATGCATGGGATAAGACGGCGGAATCCCATTAGTTATTTTTCAGGACCCTCGTTAATGATGAAACTTTTAAGTCGACATTTTTATTCTATGTAGACCACATTTGTAATTGTACTCAAAGAATAACAGCTTCCTTTAATGACACAGAAAGTCAACGACACAGGTATATACAAACGAATTAATGACAAAGAACTTTTATATGATATCAACAACATTATTTACTGACTTTCAGTGGAAATGAGACAGAAAATTGATTTTCTTCGAAGAAGGCTCCGAGGAAGCTGAGAACAAGCATACTTGAGTGTCACTGAACTAGTGCAAGAATAATACCGATATTTAAAGGACAGAAAGTGCTCACATACTGGTTACAGAACGAAAAACAGTAAACATGGCGTTCATTACAAGAACGATTCCATGAGAAAAGAGACTACCGTTTTTGCCGTTAGTGTCAGTGGTAAATAACGTATTCGCCAAACAATACGCTTAGGTATTTTGGTTTAGTAAAAGTATTCCAGGGTCAGTGACAATTCAAATGTGTCAAGTTTGATTAGACTAGACCACAGCTGTTGGAAATCTCCGATCTCTACTTTAACCCATTTATGCCTTATAAAAAGGACATTGGCAAACAGTGTAGAGCCAGATCAGACGCCGCGTTCTGCGGCGTCTGATCAGGATCTACACAGTTTGCATTAAATATAGGCATTTCTATAAAACATGGTAATAATAAAAATAAACCAAACTTCCATTCTGCTGGAAATGGACCAGTCCAAAGAGTTATGGTAGAAGTCCACTCGGCATAAATGGGTTAATAGACTACTCTCACTGAACACCACTTAGGCTTCTATATGAATGTAGATCCATAATCAAGAGCTAGAACATGCGCCTCTTTCTGAGACTTATTTAACATATTTGATGCCAGAATAGGTTAAAATATAAAACTCAGGCAATTCTGCAGTAGATATGGGCAAAGGTGATGTCTTGAGTGGTTGCTTAACCCTAGTCCTGCTGAACCCGATATACCCTGCCTTTGCAAACAGTGTAGATCCAGATCAGTTGGCTTCTGAAGAAGCCAACTGATCTGGATCTACACTTTTTGTCATTAAGTATGTGAATTTGTATCAACAATCTGGATCAAGTAATCTGATTGGCTGAAAATTAGAAGTGGGCATGGTATCTTTATTTAGCATGACAAGGGCTAAAAAATAAACCGAGAAAGTCATCTGGGGTGTGTGTGTGTGTGGAGGGGGGGGGGGGGGGGGAAGGTTAATAATTTTGCCTTTACCCGGGTCGAGACCTGGCTCGTGATGTGATCTACTTTACAACTGATCTCCAAACTATTGTTTTTGTACTGAACAAATCACTGCTAGAGCCAATCTATTTCTTGAACACAAAATCAATGGGCTTCAGAACCAATAAAACCAATCTATTTCTTAAATGAGTATGTTATATATAAAGAAAACTCAATGGTCATCTCTATCCCTTTTAGTTGAAGACATATCAGGCTTTTAAGGGCAATGAATGCATTTTCAAGGGAGGCATTGAACCCCTTCTGAACGGAGGTATACTCTTAAAGGAAAGACTTTGGCCTCTTTGAGTAAAAAAGAAAGAATATTTGAGTAGACCCCTTTTCAGAAGGACAAACAACAAGTCACACAAGTTGTGTCCCTTGTGAAAAATGGTAGATAATCTACTAAGTGTATCACTTTAAAATACAGCCGGTTCTCGTTATCTCGTCCTCGCTTATCTCGAATTACCGCTTATCTCGAAGTGAAAATCTGGTCCCTGTTTAAACATGAAAATCTAACAACAGGTAACAAAATATTGTGGAAAAGAGGAGAAATTGCTCCTAAGGAGCAATTTCTCCTCTTTTCCACAATATTTTCAATATATCTCTAAATCCAGGAGTCAAATTATGTATACATTTGTGAAATGTGGTTGTTTGATTTATCTTTTTTCCTCAGTTCTGCAAATCAGATATGTCGAGATACGGATATCTCGAAGTATTTCAGACAGTCCCTTGGAATTCGAGATAACGAGAGTCGACTGTATCGTGAAATAGCCTTCAAAGACAAACATAGCCAGCAAGCTGTTCAGTTTAATCCTAACCCCATTACGAAAACAAGCCTATTCAAATATACTGGAAAATTTACCAGCAAAATATGAAAAATTTCAGATAAAAATTCTAATATTTTTCTTATGTCTGTTCAAAAACATAGATTGTGGGTACTCGTTAGAACCGCCTCGCCGAGGCGGTTCTAACGAGTACCCACAATCTATGTTTTGAGCAGAAATATGAAAAATAATGTATACCCCTGTAAACCCCAGTTTTACTATATAAAAGTGGGGTTTAAGGGGGTCAACATTATATAGGCATGTTTTCGTGATGCGTTTTTATTTTTTCTATGTTTGTCTAGGAAAATGAACTACGTATTATATATATGTGACACCTGTTACTTCGCGAGATTTTTGTGAAATAATTTGTCTTTAATCATTATATATACAAGGCATCATTTAATCATCTGCGTAAAATATAGGTAAGTAGGTGACTATATATTATTTGTGTGTTTGTTTTCATTCCAATAATATACATCACAGGTGCACTCAGTTCGCACTGCAAAAACAAGATGCGCAAATTATATATATAGCGATTAACACAGTTATATAAAAAGAAATCTAGCTGACCTGAACGTTTGCAACCAACTCTCTCTCTCTCTCTCTCTCTCTCTCTCTCTCTCTCTCTCTCTCTCTCTCTCTCTCTCTCTCTCTCTCATCACGAAAACATGCGTATATAATTTTGACCCCCTTAAACCCCTTTACCCACAATCTATGTTTTGAGCAGAAATATGAAAAATATCAGAGTTTTCTGACAATTTTCTGTTTTTGGAGGTAAAATTTTCTACATATTTGAATAGGCATGTTTTCGTAATGTTTTTTTGTAAAAGTGTGTGCATGTTGACGTGTTTGTGTTTGGAGTGCTTAGGGGATGGAGGATCATAGCTCCAAACAAACCCCCGGTTACCTGTTTAAACTATAAATAGCGAGGCACTGAAAAAATGCATCTTTATATTAATGGGCTGCCGACTGACAAAAAGGCCCTTAGGGCATATACGAATGACGAAGCCCCAGACCAGTTTACACAGCCACGCGTCGGGTCAAGGTATTCGCTGTTAGTCATATATCTTCTAAAAGGTCCCTATATTGTGTAGGCGAACAAATGAGATCCTGACCAGACTGTGCATCCGCATCCGCGCAGTCTGGTCTGGATCTTCCTGTTCGCATATGTTCTAATGTCCCTTTTCTCAGCCGCTGGGCCATTTCTTCCCCAACAACAGCTTGCTGGTAAACATAAACTAGTTCAAACGCGGGTTTCTATATCAAGGAAGGTAATTTTATTGCGCAGTGACTTATTTGATCGCGACTATAGTGAAATCAACGCAATTCAGTGTCCCTGAGGAAACTGGAAAACTGACCCAGCGGGCATATAACGTCGCATGAACGTCGATACGATGATTCGACGTTGTATAAACGTCACTTGCCCGCAGGGCTGTGTCATCATGATCTTGTTTTCAAATCTCAAGAGTCTCATTGGTCTGCCAAAGCTTACAGGCACAGACGGCAATACACAGACAGCGATACTATCGTGTTCACCCTTAATATTGATACGCCTTATCTCCTTAGCATCCTTGTCTTAAAACTGGAACAACTCCGTTTTAATACCTGTTGATCTTACAACTACTGGATGAGTGGCAAACAGTGTAGACCCTGACCAGGCGCTGCTTTCTGTGGTGTTATTCGGACACTTTACATTCTTACTAAATTTGTCAACTGTAATGATTACTGCGGGAATTAATCCGCAGTCATCGACTAATTAAGCCAAGAGCGAAAAATAAGTTGTTTCCCTTACTATCGATATCAGCCAGGTAATTCATCGATCTTAGCTTACAGGAGGATCAATGCGATGTATTATGTGGTATCCGTTTTCTACCTGGCTCAGATCAGACTGGGGGATGCTGGACAATCTTTGTTTGTATTTGTGTTAAGGTTATTTACGTATGATTCTGTGCGTATTTTCAACTGACAATTTCGAGTTATAAAGGCCAGCAGTGAACAAAAAGATAAACAATCAGTATATACAGAATCAGCGCATTCTTGCAGTCAGCTCAGATTCCTTAATGAACAATGAATCTCAAAACTATGTGGTGGTCAGTGTTTACGGCTCTTTATACTGCATTTGACCATATCGGATCTACAGTTTGCGTGTTCA
The DNA here is from genome assembly GCA_964016985.1 of Anodontia alba. Lineage (NCBI taxonomy): Eukaryota > Metazoa > Mollusca > Bivalvia > Lucinida > Lucinidae > Anodontia > Anodontia alba. The sequence goes on from OZ024825.1 coordinate 18,878,702, forward strand.
TTTTAGCTGTGACATGGAAATTGGGGTCTTCGGGACATATTCAGACAGTTTAGGCCCATCAGATTGCATATCTGCGGCTGTGTATTTCTTTAGTACTGACTGCTTCGGATGCGTGCAACAGGTGTCAATCGGCAAACCGCGTTTAATTCCGTAATCTACGTCGTATGAAGAATCTCCGGTCCGGAATCTAACGAAGGCGGACCGAATGAAACAGGTATATTCCTGATCAGAAACCTGGCGATAGCGCGAGCAGATGTGGTTCGCGAGCAGATGTGGTGGTGGGAGAATTGTAGAGTTTTTTCGAGCAGATTATGTTTACATAATATCAACAGTAATCAACTTTTGCTGGTAAAACAAAAAACGGGAAAAAAACAACCACCTTATTTACGTTAAATAAGCGGACAAGCAGATCCGAGCAAACAGTGTAGACCAATATCAAACGGCTCGTAAGAAGCCGTTTGATCAAGGTCTATTTTGTTTGACCGTTCGCCACTATATTTGAGCCGCATCAACAGAATGGAATCTGTCTAAAGTTTATGATTAACTATGATGAGGAGTTAAGTAGTCAAATATTTGGCATAAAACACGATGCTTTAAGACAAATGCGACAAGACTTTCCCTAGTCCATATGCACACTTACGCCGTTTGATAAAACCTTCAAGATCTACACACAATGGACCCTGATCAAAATTTAGGCTGGATAAATTCACTATAGTATCCATTTGAATTTGGAAAGGTTCGTTAGTCTTCCCATTCCAGCTGCGCCTTACGAATAGGCACGTGTGGACAGGGAAGTCCCATCCTAGCAGACACATGACGTCTATACAACGTCGCCTCAACGTCGATGCAACGTCATGACGTTGCATCGACGTTGAGACGACGTTGTATAAATGTCATGTGCCCGCTGGGATTGCATTGTGATCAAGACCTTCGTTGTGTGCTGGCAGAATCATTGGCTACTGCAAAATGCATCAACGGTGGGTCAGTTCGTAGTAGAAACTGACAAAGCAGTGAGGATGCAAGGAATAATATTTATCTGCGCATCGCATATGTTCGAAGACACATTTTATTGCATTTGACGTGGCCCTGTACCAAGTTAGTACGCCCGTATTGACAAACAAGTATTATTTCGTGGGAAAAGTAACTTAAACGCTATTCCATTGGCCCTTAAAGCGCCAAGCAAAATAATAGCAGACGTCCTTTTATTTCTTTTTTCAGAGGAAATAATGTTTGACATTTCATGTGAATCGTCTGGATAGCAGAGGAGTCAATAAAATGTCAAGCTTTACTTTCTCTGAAAAATTAAAACAAATATTTCAAAATATCGTCTGCTGCAGTTGTGAATGGCGCTTTAACCTTTACCACTCTCAAGGTTAATTCATCAGACGACAAACTGATGATACTTTTCTTGTTTTTCGTAGAAAACAGGATTTGAAATTTCATGCAAATTGTCTCTGTCTCAATTCTGCTGAAAATTCAACCCAGAGTGGTTAATAAGGACAATACCCGAACCCAGTTGAAACAGGCTGTTCATGGTAATTATTGTCCACACTACACAGTTTATATGGACAATAAATTATTGTAGCTAACAGTCAAGTTCTTGATCAAACTTCACTGGTGCGCAGGCCGACCTGGGTCTTCGTGGTTCGTTCACGCTCTGAAGTAGCATTTTGCGAATGCGAGACTGAAAATGTCAACTAGGCTCACTTGTTGAGCTCGTGTTTCACCGATATACCTCCTACGGCTAAAAGGTTACTTCCTTCAACTTAGTTACACTGACACTACCAAGGACAACGATTCATTTATTGGCACAAAATAGATTCGTCACAGAAAATGTAAACAAAATTATGTCATTGATTTAAAAAAGAAAGCAGGCACGCAGATCGTGAAAACGCACTGTAGACCCCTGCTTCTTGGTCACATTTGTTCGTAGGCTTAAAACACGGAGACTCCAAACTTTTGGAAATAAAAGAAGACTCCTCCTCCAATAGTTAATTGGTCATCAGGAGAAATTACGAAGTCAGATCGACTGCAAGTCCTCGGATCATTGCAATGAGTACATGGATGAAACGCAGTGCCCTACCCTTCATGAATGTACGAATGACCATCTCTCGGACTGGACGAAACGCTGATTTCAGAAGTCGCCTGAACATTACTTTATTACCCTTACCTCCATTTGCTGTATCGAACATGATGTAAACTGGTCTCTCAAAGTCAACAAAGTTCGTGAGAGTTATATGATCTGGCGATTAAACAGAATGCAGCATCATGGAGTCAACAAGGGTGACAAAGGAATGTTAATCTCCAAGAAGCCGGAGCGTCTTATCTACACTAACTGAGAGACTGAATAATAAAGTTATAATTATGCAATATGTGTTTCAACCCATTGCTTATATTCATCTGGTTTAGATTTTGTGAATTCGGCACCGTGTGTTTAGTATGTAATTCGCTATAGCGTTTATACGAATTCCACTAATGCATCCTGCAGCATCGCTGTGACGTCATCGATTTCGGACAAACACTCTTGTACGAAATGTGTGTAATGCGTTATCTGACAGGCAAAACCAGTATATTGTTGCAAATTTCACGGGTTTTTCTAATGTTCAGAAGTTAAAATTCCATCATGGTGACTACAAAACATTGCTGTTACGGCGACTGTAAGAGCGGTTCTCGGACACTGGAGAAAAACAGCGAAATTCTCTATATCGGCCTAAACCAAACAAGGAACCGGAGAAAGCCCTGTTAAAACTGGAAGCAACATGCATGCTCTGATGTTAACAATATTAAAATTTCATATCAGCCTTTTCAAAAAAACCTGTGAAACAGCCAGATCTTGAACTCGAGGGGTGGGGGAGAGGGGGCGTAGGGAGGGGGGTAGGGGGTAGCTTAGGGGTGATTGTGGTACGAGTGTGCGAGTCAGTATTTCAAAACCTACCCCATTCATATACCTGGCCTTTGAAAACACGGACCCATTCATATACTAGATCGTCTGAAATGTTGACCTATTCATATACTGTCCTTTGATTTTTTGTACCCATTTATTGCTGGTTGTCAGACAAATATCACAGTCAATTCATTGAATACCAAGAGAACAAGCAGCCTCGAAAAATCTCTGAGCGAAAAATATGTGAATATACCAGGATGTCAGAAAAATGGGGCCTTTCACATAGGAATCCTGAAAAATCGGATCATGCATATACTTTTTGTTGAAAAAAAAAGGGGCCAATCATATAACTGGCAGCGCTGAAAAAAGGGCCATTCGGCACGCACATCCGTACTATGACATATATAGGAAATTACCTCCCCCCCCCCCCACCCCACCCCTCCCCCCCCCCCCCCCCCCCCCCACACACACACACCCTCCTCCAGATCGTGAAAGTCCTTCTAAACCTAAAACACTACATCACTTCAATGTTGAGTCGACAAAAACATTGGTTAGACATTCTTGCAGTTCATAGACATTCTTGCAGTTCATGTGTTTATGGATTTTTTGGGGATTGATGCAAAATACAGCAAAAAAAAAATCAAGCCTGGACTAAAACTTAACGCTTAGCATGCTGAGTTAAATTTCAGCTGACGACATTTTGAATTTGTTTGTCTTATTTTTTCCAAGAAAATAGAATTTGACAGTTCATGCAAATTGTCTCCTCTTAGAATTTGCATGAAATGTCATCCTGATTTGACATTTCATGCAAGTCTAAGGAGACAATTTGCATGAAGTGTCAAATCCTGTTTTCTCGAAAAAAAAAAATAAAAATCAGAAAAATATATTAGAGTTTTATGAAAGGAAAAAATTAAACTCGCTGCCATTGTGTGTATTGATTGTGTGTCCGAAAATCGTCACGTGACCGCGTGGGCTATTTTAAGATATTGTTTTTTCCTTTTCATGACGTAGGCAGCCTGGCAATTTGTACAAACGCTATAGTAAATTAGATCGGGTATTGTTGTTCGCAAAGTGAACATTGTTTAGGTTTTGCGATTTTGTAAAGCTACCTTTTTACGGTCTGCGATTTGGCACGATGTGTTTACGTATAATGGTTATTTTTGTCCGCAAAGTTAAATGGTTTGTATGTATGCATGTATGTATCGATACTGCATCACCCCTCGCGGAGATTACGTGCAGGAGCGCGTCAGTGCAATGTTAGTATGAGAGTTATAAAACTTTAAGTTCCCATAAACATGTAAGTAAAGGAAGTCCGAAACAAGCTCACAGCAACGCGCTGGCATTTATAACATGGTGTGAATGGCCGTGCACACTGACTGTTTAAAAGAGTCAAACGTGGGCACTAATGCAATATTAATCGGCAGCCGAATCAATTGAACGATTGCGAGGAGGTAGAGTGAGCATTTATAGAAATCAACTCTTGTGTGAATCTGGTGGAAGCAGAGGTCATGGGATTGAAACTTGAGGATTTTCATGGGGTGCACAACGTATGGCGGTAGATCAATGCGAACTAGACCATAGATAATTTTGTAGAAAAGGCGATGTCGGGAGTCGGATCGTCTCTGCCCCAGAGATCTCCAGCCAAGAAATTGCAGCATCTCTTGTGACACTTGCATATGGCGAAAAATTACAAAATTTCTGAGTGTCCACATGGCCGCCCTCCATTACGCTCATTTGTTTTATTTGTTCATGTTCCACGTCTTATTTGTCTTATTGTGATTATAAATATGTTTGCCCATTTATCTGTTTATGTCTGTTTTTTTTTTTTTTTTTTTTTTTTTTTTTTTTGCGCTTTTTGACTTCTGAAGAAGGAGAAAATAAGTAACATTGCTCCGTCATACTGACAAGCCCAATGCTTAAAATTTGTGTTGATTCCTTCAACCAAGTCGCATGTTTTTGTGCTGATTCCTTTAAATAACAATCAAAATTGATCAATTCTATAACCAAACAACGTTGAAATACTCGCGCATTTTTACTTAACTTAAGTTGAATATTTCAATATAATTTTCTGTTCTATATATCTGGGCCCAGTTGTTCAAAGCTAACGACCTCGTTAGTTAACGATTCGTTAAAATTTACATGGAGTGATACGCAAATATGCTGAAATTTTTTGCTGAAAAAATGTGAGTAGCTTTTGCAGTGCAAAAGCTACTCACATTTTTTCAGCAAAAAATATCAGAATATTGCATATTGAATCTGCTAAAACAGTTAACGAAATGACCCTTAACGAGCTCGTTAAGCTAACGAAGCTTTGAACAACCGGGCCCTGGTTTTCCTTTACCATGCTTAATGTAAAGCGCAGCAAAGCGAGTTCACGGCTTTTGGTACGTTGTGTTTCTGGTATGTGCGTGTGTGCGTGTGTGCGCATATGTGTGTATTTGCATTTTTCAGAAAAAATGCAACAAAAAATAACCTAAATTGACTTTCTCAGAAATATGTCGCTGGCTGTCATTTATTATGCTGTAAATAACCTGAACGTCTGTTTTCAAATTACTTGTCGTGAAGTGAAATGTAAATTCGGAAGCCTATGGAGACTTAAATAATTAATACATCTCCATTTCTTTTCAAGTGCGACTGCGGAAGGTCCGTGGATACTGCAGTTACCCTTAAGATGCGGAAAAATATGCTAACCAAAACAAGGCGGATCCAAACCAAACATCCTTGTATGATCAGGGTTTGTAGTGTTAGCAATTTCACCGTTGGTCACATCAGCAAATGATGATCGCTTGGTGTGTTGACTTCCCTTTCAACAGTATTTAAGTCATATCGTGTTGATGGGTGATAATGAAAAGCTCTGTGCCATTACGAAAACATGCCTATTCAAATATATTGAGAATTTTACCACCAAAAAAATAAAAAAAACTTTCAGATAAAAAATTCTAGTAGTTTTCATATTTCTGCTCAAAACATAAATTGTGGGTACTCGTTAGAACCGCCTCGCCGATGCGGTTCTAACGAGTACCCACAATCTATGTTTTTGAGCAGAAATAAGAAAAATAATGTATACCCTTGTAAACCCCAGTTTTACTATATAAAAGTGGGTTTGATCGGTCAAAATTATATAGGAATGTTATCGTGTTGGCAACGAAGCGAAGTGCAGTCTTGAGCTGAATTCCGCTAGTGGGATTCGAACTGGACCCTTGTGATCCGAAGTCGGGAGCGCGAATCACTCGGCCACTCGGACACTTTTCACCCGATAATTTTTCGACCCTGTTCGGTGTTCAGAATAAGTACGGTAAGTTCGAATATGTCCGATTATATTTATGGTTATTACGTTAGATGGAACTAACCAACGATGTAGGTGAATAGAATGCATTCAACCTTATTGAACGGGCTGAAATCTACAAATATTAAAGTTATGCTAATATATGACTTCACAGCAATAAACCAGTCTGCAGTTGACAATAACATTCAATAGGTCTCGGTACATTAACATTTTATACCGTATATACCCTATATATTCGGACAACTAATCTATCGTCCATACTTATCTTAAAATTGAAGAATTTCATGTTGATATGCCCGAGAACTGCTAGATGACTGGCAAAATGTGTAGACCATGATCAGACGCCGCGTTCTGTGGCGTCTGATCTGGATCTGCGCTGTTTGCCCGAGACTGTCTGTTCCAATAATTAGGATAATACGGTTATGTAGTAACTTTCAGACATATTATTGCCAATTGCCCCGTCTTATAATAAAAGCCACTCGTAACAACTAGAGAAATAATATTATCTATTATTAATGACTTTTCAATAGACAGAAAAATTGGATGACATTAAGTCGGAAAAGGTACCATAGAGCACATACGGACAGCGAAGGCCCAGATCAGACAGCGCTGATGCGCAGTCTGATCAGGGCCTTTGCTGTCCGCTTAAAAGATAATTTGGCTTTTGTAGAATGTTTCGACATACAGCCATGGCCCTGATGAAACTGTACGGATGAGCAGGTTGATCTGAACTGGAAGGCATACCAATATATTTCGCTTGACGCGGCCCAGCATAGAAATCATGCTTCAAAATTTAAGATGTAATTAATTTATCGTTTACTGTACTCGGTGTTCGCTATGTCTCTAATATGTCCCATATTTACGAATACTTAAAAGTATGCAGGTCTCATACGATCTGTGCAAACATGTTTCAACAGAGACCCAGTAAGCCTTCTTTATAAATCTAGGGCGGGCCGTTGTCGGCCCGTCAGGGTAGCTGACGGGCCGATAACGGCTCGCTATAGATTTAGAAAGAATGTTAGCTGGGGAGGAAAAATAAATATTATACAACAGAGGACGACAAGACAGGGTGTTTCTTTAACCTGCTTATTATAACTAAAAGCAGACAACGTTTGAAAACGTTTGATTTTTTTTCTTATTCATCTTATTCACAGAAAATAAGACTTGGCATTTCATTCATTTAAAATATTTTTCTTATTTTTCAAAGTGACTTAAGACTTGAAGAATTCCAATGAAACCGAGACTTCGATCTTTGCTTCCAAAACCATTATAGGTTTTAATTATTTCCATCACGAAAACCACATTATTTTTCTTATTTTGCTAAAAACATAGATTATGGGTACTTGTTAGAACCGCCTCGCCGAGGCAGTTCTAACGAGTACCCACAATCTATGTTTAGAGAAGAAATATGAAAAATATCAGACTTTTTATCTGAAAATTTTCCTTCTTTGGTAAAATTTTCAATATATTTGAATAGGCGTGTTTTCGTAATGAATGCAGCTGGTGTTAAGTCACGTGTGGTGGCCGTAAACCGTCTCCCTGTACTTTCTCACAGTGCAGTTTTCTTTTCTTTCTTTTCTTTTTTTTTTTTTTTTTTTTTTTTTTTTTTTTTTCCTGTGCTTATTTAGCACATTCCGCGGGATCCTGTAAAATAAGAAACACTTTGAACGAAATGTCAAGTCTAATTTTCTGTGACAAGTAAGAAAAATGTCATCAACTTTGATTACAGAGTGCTAAAGCTTAAAATGTTTGTGAGACAGAACACGAAATGCAATGTTACAATTCCTGTAACGTCGTCTGTACCATTTGCTTGGATTTATTTTACAAAAAAATTGCAAAATTGTTCGTACCAAACTATAGTCCAGTTTTCAAAATGTTCACTAAAAATAAAACCCATGGAAAGGAAAGAGCATTAATGCATACATTTCCATGAACTGAGCAGCAAAACACAGATATGGCAGTGTTTATAATTACATTGCAGAAATATGTTTTAGGACCCCATTTTTCTTAAAGTTACCAGTCCATATGGCGATGATTTTGATGCACTAAATGTATTTTCTGAACTCAGTCAACATCTTGTTGTTTCAGGACGATTCCGAAAAACAGCTACTCTCGAAGTTATGTTATTCCATCGTCGTAGTGCTGTATCTTGTAAAGGATAGTTGCCTGAAAAAAAAAAAAAAAAAGATAAATAATATCTAAACGACCGAAGGGAGCGCAACATTACGTTAATGTCTCCAAGTAACTGCAACTTACTTACAGCTTTACCCACAATTAACCGAATTGGCATCATACTCTCTGTTGACTGCACGTTATCGTAGATGAGACCTTTTTCCTGCGTAATCTAAATTATGTGACAGAATTAAGTGATACAGCTTCGGGGGAGGTATGTGTGTGTGTGGGTGGGTGGGGGGGGGGGGGGGCGGGTAATTGTGGTACGGATGTTCGAGCCAGTATTTCGAAACCTACCCCAATCACCCTTTGAAAAAACGGACCCAATCATATACTTGATCGTCTGAAATGTTGACCCATTCATATACTGCCCTATGATTTTTTGTACCCATTTATTGCTGGTAGTTAGACAAATATAGCGTCAGTTCATTGAATACCAGGAGAACAATTTAAGTAACCTCGAAAAATCTCTGAACGAAAAAATTATGTGCATGTACCGGGATACATCAGAAAAGTGGGGTCTTTCATATACTAATCCAGAAAAATGGGGCCAATCGTATACTTTTTTGCTGAAAAAAGGGGTCAATCATATACTTAGCAGCGCTGAAAAAGGGGGCCATTCGGCACGCACATCCATACTATGCCATATATAGGAAGTTATCCCATCCCCACCCACCGAGGATACACCAGCAATAATATGCAGCTGATTGTGTGAATCTGAAGTAAAAAACATGCATCTGATTGGTGGAAGAAGTAGGTTGAGCTATGAATTGCACTAATACCAATTCACCCGGTTCTTCTAAAATAACATTATAACATGTTATCGTTTCTATTTATTTCTTGTGACTGCTCATATTTTTACCCTTAAGCCTTGGATCTATTTACCCAAACAGATTTGTAATTAATCATGAAAATAAATCTGAAAGCGATATACAGCTGATATTTTTAACAGTCAATGTTATGTAACACTATCTTATTATCAATCTAGCATAATGACCTCAAAAACAACTTCATCTGGGGCAAAAGAAAACCTAATTAATGTCTTGCGCGAACAACAAAGGCCCGGTCCAGCCTGCGCATATGCGCAGGCTGGCCCGGGCCTTTGCTGTTGGCTATTGAACTTCTGAAAAATGAGAAGTAATTTCCGAGCCAGCTATGCCCTCGACAAATGGGCGGGCTGAGCATTATTAGGTCATTCATTGCACAGGTTTCACGTCTCCCGACTCACTTCATGGCTTATCTAACCTGGAATACATTCCGTCTCAGTAAACCAAATACAATGTCTAAATTGAAATTTATGTCTTTCAAATGGCTCAGAAAACATTCTCATTTAAAATAAATGCACAAAAACGCAAAGTGGGCAAGAATTGAATTGACCCACTGACACCGTTTAAGCAGCAGCTGCACATGCAAAATAAACTACTTGTATGCAAATGAGCAAACACACAATCGTTTTTCAAAAACATTTGAACTGCAATGTCCGCAAATGTATATTTCGACATGTGCGCTCAGCGAAAGCTCAGATCAGCCTGCGCGTCCATGTAGTCTGGTCAGAGTATTTGTTAGGCGCTCTGTGGATAGCCAAGGACCCGAAGTTTCGTCAGACAGGCAGCAAACCTTGACCAGACTGCGCAGCTGCACAGGCTGATTAGAGTCTATATATGACACATTTTATAAAGTACATTTTCTCGCTTTTCTCGCTTTGTGGCCCATTTAGGTACATCCCAGTTGCAGGAGAAACATTACACCAAGTTCACCTGCAAATTGCCACTGCAACTTTCTAATATATTTTAAAGACACATTTTTTTCCTTCTTTGGCTAGACCCCACCTTCATGATCACCCCCAATATACAGTCCTGATAACAGAGCGCACATCAAAGGCTTATCTTATCTAAGTGATTATGAAGCCATTATAAGGATGTTAAGTCTCCGTAGGTGGGGCCTATAAGGGTTAATTCATGTAAATGAGCAGTATTCAATATGTTACATTAGAACTAAATAAATTCATTTGCAAATTTTGCATTTAATTTGTTGATTTGTATTGTAGCACTTCATTTATTTATTTTTTTTATTTTTATTTATTTATTTATTTTTTTATTTTTTTTTTCCAAAATACAAAAGTGTTGTTTTTTCTTGCATTGTAAAAGAATACAAATAAACTGAAATAGAAATATAAAATAGAAAGTTTTATTTATTTATTTATTTATTTATTTTCTGAAGTAAATAAGAACACTGCGCAATTATTTCATAGCTGCCTAAAAACTAAATATTTTAGCTTCAATCAAATTGAATCTGCACATATTTTGTCTTGAGACTAATTATGAGAGTTCACTAGGAAAGAAGAACAAAGGAATACTAAATAATATTTATTCATGAAATTAAAACATAATGGAATTATCAGAAAGTTTTCTTCAAGACCCTATAAGATGTTTTTTCAAAGTATTGATATTTTTCTTATTTTTCCATGTCAGAAATTTCTTAGACAATTAAGAATGTGCATTTTATGCTATAAAGCTTCTCTTTTTAAATAAATAAATAAATAAACAAATAAATAAATAAATAGATAAATAAAATACTATCTATCTAACTAATTTTCTGTATTTGATCCAAAGAAACAGATAAAGAGGGCATTTGATGATAAATTAGCATATAGGTTTAAATATCTGTATTTCTCCATAAACCATGTTGTGGGTATTCATTAGAACTGCCTGGGAGAGGCAATTCTAATGAATAACAACCAGCTGTATTTTATTGAATAAACAGAAAAAAAATCCATCAAATTATCACCAAATTACCCTCCTTATCTGTTTCTCTGTCTTCATCATAAACTTTGCTGATATCAAATCTAATTTCCCCTTATCAGGCCCCTACCTATAAGGGTGGCCAAAGTCACCAAGAATTTCTTATCTAAATCTCCTTATGGTCATTAGGGTGTTATGCAATCCAAAATGTGTCTTTAACCCTTGTCCTATTGAACCCGGATATGTCCAGCCTTTGCAAACAGTGTAGATCCAGATCAGTTGGCTTCTGAACTCATCTAGATCTGCACAGTTTCTCATTAAGTATGTGAATTTGTATAAAAATCATAGATCAAGTAGTCTGATTTGCTGCTAAATAAAAGTGGGCGTGGCATCTTAATTTATTTTGCATAGCAAGGGCTAAGCTTTAGCTGAGCACGGCCCTGCCTTTGCAAACAGTGTAGATCCAAATCAGTTGGCTTCTGAACTCATCTGGAATTAGTATGTGAATTTGTATAAAAACATCAAGTAGTCTGATTTGCTGATAATTAAAAGTGGGCGTGGCATCTTAATTTATTTTGCATAGCAAGGGTTAAGCTTTAGTTTTGCACGCTAACCATCTGATGAAATTTGGCGACATTTTTCTTATTTTTCACTGAAAAAAAAAGCCGACATCTCATTCAAATTTTTCCTTCGAGTACATTTTTTTTTATTTTTTTTTTTTTGTGAAAACGAAGAAAATATAACCTATTAAAATGATATCTGGTTTAATTAACTGTCAAGCTTTCAACTGCGCTGTACTTGGAATCAAACTAAACCTGAGCCTATGGACACGCTACAATCAAACAGCAATAGCGAAAACTGATCGCATCATAACGAAAACACGCCTATATAATTTTGACCCCCTTAAACCCTACTTTTATATAATAAAACTGGGGTTTACAGGGGGGTATACATTATTTTTCTTATTTCTGCTCAAAAACATAGATTGTGGGTACTCGTTAGAACCGCCTCGGCGGTTCTAACGAGTACCCACAATCTATGTTTTGATCAAAAATATGAAAAAGATCAGTGTTTTTTTTTTTTTTTTTTTAATATGTTCAGTTTTTGGAGGTGAACTTTTCTATATATTTGAATAGGCGTGTTTTCGTAATGTGTTCATTTGCAAGCAACGAAGATCCAGGTCAGCAGTAGTACTGAGTGGCACTATGCACCTGCACAGTGAGTCACCAGAAAGCACACAGTGTCGCAACAATGACGTTGCTACGACTTTGTAGGTTTACTGGGCGGCAGGCACACGACGTTGAAAAAAAACTAGAAATGTGTCAATATAACACAGATGCCTCCCGCCCAGGGGCAGTCCCCATCCGGAAACAAGCATTTTGCGAAAAAAAAAGTTGAAAAAGGGCCATAACTCCAATAATAATTGGCGGATTTTAACCTCAGATCGAATCTGACCTACATTTTATGATTATATACCTGTGTATAATATATAAATCCTATACAATGATCTTTTCAAAATATATCGAACGGAAACCATTTTGCAAAGTTGAAAAAGGGCCATAACTCCCATATAAATTGCTGCATCACGAAAACACGCCTATTCAAATATATTGAGAATTTTACCACCAAAAAATGAAAATTTTTCAGATGAAAAACTCTGACATTTTTCTTATTTCTGCTCAAAACATAGATTGTAGGTACTCGTTAGAACCGCCTCCATGAGGCGGTTCTAACGAGTACCCACAATCTATGTCTTTGAGCAGAAATAAGAAAAATAATGTATACCCCTGTAAACCCCAGTTTTACTATACAAAAGTGGGGTTTAAGGGGATCAAAATTATATAGGCAGGTTTTCGTGATGGAAATTTACCCTTAATCGAACTTGTATATTTTATGAATATGTACCTGTGTATAAAATATGAATCCAATTACTAATCTTTTCAAAAGGTATCGAACGGAAACCATTTTAGTACGCAAGGACGGGACGGACGGACGACGTACGTACGAACAGCGGTGATACTATATGCTCCCCTCCCGAGGGCATAAAAAAGTTCTTGCATACGTGACTAACCATGCAATTACTTGTTTGAAGCCGTCGAATGAACAGATTCACGTGCTGATGGAACATCACGGTGTTTGCTTAAAAATCAAAACTGGCCGTAGACTATTACCGTAACATTACGTGATATAACGATGCCGCCCTGGAATAAGCATTTTGCCTAAATTTTTGCTGACGTCAATCTTGTTTTCACGGAATAACCATCACGAAAACATACCTATATAATTTAGACCCCCTTAAACCCCACTTTTATATAGTAAAACTGGGGTTTACAGGGGTATACATTATTTTTCTTATTTCTGCTCAAAACATAGATTGTGGGTACTCGTTAGAACCGCCTCGCCGAGGCGGTTCTAACGAGTACCCACAATCTCTGTTTTGTGCAGAAATATGAAAACTATCTGAGTTTTTTATCTGAAATTTTTCAGTTTTTGGAGATAAAATTTTCTATATATTTGAATAGGCGTGTTTTCGTAATGGTTACGTACTATGTGTGATTTTTATTATACTTCGGACTTGCCGATGAGACTTGTGAATGGAATCATACATTCCAATAATAAAAATGCAAGAATAGCGATCCAACATGTTTGTTTCATTGTACACGTAAAAACATTTGTCGGGCTCGTCGGAGGACATTTAAACACTCACATTTGCCGGGCCCCTTGGAAGATATTTAAACACTAAGCCTGTGGGCTCGTGGTTACACAACTTCCTCGGCAAAGGTTAATGCATGAAAAACCATGCTTCCTCGCATAAATACCTATACATATATTGTTTGAAGCCGTACTCGAATGGATAGATTCGCATGCTGCTTGAAGGTTCTTGTTGTTTTTTTTGTTTTGTTTTTTTTGTTTTTTTTTTTGGCTTTTGTTGTTGTTTTCTTAAATCCTAAAGACGGACCATAGCTTGTTTGAGTGACATAACCTTGTAACCTTGTAATTTTGTTGGCTATATATAAGCGGTAAGCGTAAATCCTATCAGATTGGGCGGATGTGCTGACTGATCTGCGTGTTTGCTGTCTGCATACGCCCCAAAGGCACATTTTCAGATGCCCCCTCCCCACCCCCACTCAAAAATGAATTCGCATAATTTTATCTCGGTGGACTAATCGGAAAATTCACGACACGTGCACATACGTGCCACCAAGCATTCCATAGCGTTGCAATTATAAACTTTATATCAGAAATTTGCCGATGCAGCAATAATTAGGAAAATGAAGGCATTTGTACAGTTTCCTAAAATCTGTCATGGTTTTAAAATTCTAGACGCTGTACAGATAAACACGCAGGCTTTGATGCCAAATGCTATCAGACAAGAATGCATGTAACTTTAACTATTCTGCACTGAGCGTTCGCACCAGTGCAATAACCGTCAGCTTATAATAACTGCAACGTTTTAACCCAGCGGGCACATGACGTAAATATAACGTCGCCTCAACGTCGATGCAACGTCATGACGTCAACATTGATGCAACGTTGCATCGACGTTGAGGCGACGTTATATTTACGTCATGTGCCTGCTGGGAAGACTCTCATTAGCCTGTGCAGCTGCGCAGTCTTATTATTGTAGTCACAATTCATAACGTAACATTCACGTTCAAAGTTCTTATTATCTGAAATATGTCAGACGTCAAAGTATAGGTCACAGTGACCTACTATCGTGATACACTTTCTTTCCTAGATGGACCCACACCAAGTCTGACCAGACTATGCCATACATTGAAAAGATATGTATTTAGTAAGTTATTGTAATATAGGTCAGGGGTCAACATATAAGACACAGTTACCTATTTATGATATGCAACACAACCACTTTGTTAAATTTACCCACACATGCAATTGAATGAACCTAGGCCAAACATTAGAGGGACGTTGCACTGAAGTGTTTTCTTTAATGTAGTCCAGAAGTCAAATATACTTACGGTATGTGATATATTCAATTTACCAGAGGTGTCCATACACCGGATTTACTTAGCCAATGGCAAGCAGTCCAGAAAAATGGACGGACAGGCAGTTACTATACGGTACCCGTAAATAAGGACAAACTGTAAGCTTGAAAAATTCCTTGATTCTATTTATCACGAACCTCACCTGAATGTTTAATAGACAACTAGGGTTTTTATTATTGTTATTATTATTATTATTATTATTATTATTATTCAATTCACAAACTATTTCACAATAATTTTACACGATTCTAACTTCGATGAGACAGGAAGTGAATTTAATAGTGGTGCAAGAACTAGAAGCGTCAATAAAACGTGTTGTGTGTGTGTGTGTGTGTGTGTGTGTGTGTGTGTGTGTGTGTGTGTGTGTGTGTGTGTGTGTGTCTGGACCCAGATGTTCAAAGCATCGTTAGCATAACGAGCTCGTTAATGACAAACTCGTTAACTGTTGTAGCTAAGGTATTTTCAAATACATTGATATTTTTGCTGCAAAAATGTGAGTAGCTTTAGCAATGCAAAAGCTACTCAAATTTTTTTCAGCAAAGCATATTGATGTATATGCCATGTTTCAAGGTAGAAATTTTAACGTCATGTTAGCTAACAACTTCGTTTAATTTTGAACAACTGGGCCCTGGATTTTCTGTGATACCAACTGCAAACTCAATATCATTGTGGCAACAACACTTATCTACAACAGACTTCTCATCAGTAGAAGTACACTGGTATTCCTTTTTTTTTTTTTTTTTTTTTTTTTTTTTTTTTTTTCTTTTCGCTACCAAGCTCCTGTTTTAATGTATTCATATAATATAATATAGCTGTCAGACAACAATGTCGTTAGCCGCTTTGCCGGCTGGAACCAAAACATATTTTCCTGAAATTTCTGGATACCATTCTTCCGAAAAGAAATATTAGTTTTAGGAGGAAGAAGGTAGTTCTTTTTTTTTTTTTCAGAATAAAACGAAATTAGTTCATCAATAATATTAAAAATGCTGAATTTCCAACTACAGTCGAACTTCAATGGCTCGAACATCTTTGGGACCATAGAAAATTGTTCGAGACATGGGTAGTTCGAGCCATCCGGGTTCGAGCCATTGAGGTTATACTGCATTTAAAACATTAGCCTAAACATGTTGTTGTTTGCATTAGAGTTTACAAAATTCCTCCAAAGAGCCAGCAATTCTTCCCGACATTACGCGAAGTCAATGCATGATGAGAATCTGTATATAGGCCCCTTAGAAACGAGTTCTAAAATCATACATTAAGTCCATTTCCTACAATCTCCCATGCTTTTATGACTGCAAGTAGCCAATGACAAAGCAAATAGTGCAGACTACACAGTTCGCGAAGAACAAGTTTTGGAACCACTGGTTGAGCCCTGGGGAGTTAACTCTTTCACTGCCACAGGCGACAATAATAGGTTTTTGCAAAAAGCATAGATCCAGATGAGACGGCTCATATGAGCCGTCTCATCTGGATCTATGCTGTTTGACATTCAGTCTTTCAACTGTACGTATAAACTTCTTTTCAGGCGATAGTTTGTTAAAAAAGAAAAGCAGACGACAAATGTCGTCTGCAATTTGGCACCGAAAGAGTTAAGATCGACGGAAAACGATAAAAGCGCTGGATCAACTAAGAACATTCTATACATTGTCAAACACTCTGTCTGACTCCGTACTAGGATTCCAGTTAGCATTCTGCTTACATCTATTTCGGACCGTTATCGGCCCACCAGAATTCCTGTCGGGTCAATAACTGTCCGATATAGATTTAAGCAGAATGCTAACTGGGATTATAGACATCTATTGTTATAATCTGACTATATAATTATAATCGACATTACACAATAAGATTCCAGACGATCTCTGTTTCGTTTCTTATTGTTAAAACACTACTTTAGTTCGAACAAATGCCAAAAATGTTTGGCTACCCCAAGCTAAGTCTGTTATATTCATTTGTAATAATGATGAAAAAATGGTATCTGCATACCTTTTTGGTTGATTTATTTCGAACAATTGACGTTTATGTCTGCTCAGGAACTCTTCGATACTAAAAGTGTTTCGCTGACCACCAGGAAAACAGGAAAGTAACACACACACACGCACGCACACACACACACACACACACACACACACACACACACACACACACACACACACACACACACACACACACACACAAAATAATAATAATAATAATAATAATAAACTATATACCACTCGGCAGACAAGTATGCCGGGGTATAATAATAAATTATAATAAAATTGCACCAGCTTACGAATTTAACAATTTACGTCTGATAAAATATTCTTTTGATAAAAAGCAAAATAAAGCACTTACACCTGATATTTTAATTTAAGTTTTAACCGTTTTAATCAGCCAATAATTTAGGTCAGCAAAGAAATTGGGTTGATTTTTCTGTCTGGCAACTCGGAAAATTAAACAATTTATTAGGACTAACAATAAATCGGTGTATCGCGTATCAAAAGCAGACGTTAGAAAACACCCAGTGATCGGCTAGTAAAATATAAAATGACTTAAACACGCAACGCAATCACTCTAATCAAACGTATCCGTTTAAGATCAATCTAGAAGGTCGACTACGACATGAACGTGTATTTAGTTTGGTTTTCTATACTTAATCGCAGCTGCTATTTTATCGTCAAGATTGGAAATCACACACTTGTCTAACACACAGTACATGCACAAAATCATGCATGGTTAGCCCAAATGACTTTAAAGCGTCTTTTCTTATCAACATGAATATTAAACAGGAATCTCCGAATTTGCCGATCCCGCAACATGAACTCAACTGAAGATGAGTACCATTTCGTTTTTGTACATCCTAAATACAGGGATACGAGGAAATCATTATTGCCTTTTCACTTTTTAAGATGGCCTGCCAAACATAAATTAGTTAGAACGCTTAAATGAGAGTCACTCAGCTATACGTTGTATAATCTTAATGAAAAATATTCATATTCTATTGAAGGTATTTTTTAAGGAGCTCTTTCTTTTCGTTTAGACTTCTTTTTAATAGGGGCTTGTGCTACAAAGCAAACATGAAGTTACAAAATTTGTTGCCCTGGTAATAACCCAGAGGGCACACAGCATTGAAATAACGTCGATTCACAAGACGTTGAATCGACGTTGTTTCGACGTTGCGTGTCACAACGTAGGTTCAACGTTGTTTCAACGTCTTGACGTTGAATCAACGTTGAAATAACGTTGTATCAACGTTGTGTGCCTGCTTGGAAGTGGCGGAAAATCTATCAAGTATAGCCAGACCTCTGAATAATTTGTTTCATTGACATTGTAGACTGAATGAACTCCTCCACACTATATATTGGAAGATTCTAATTTCTAGTTTAGGTAGGTCAGGCTATGTGATTTTGATATTCCTAGATGAAAGTGGCTGAACTACTTGCAAACAGTGGAGACCCTGATCTGGGTCTGCACTGTTTGCAAATTACCCTTTCATGGGTCTCCAGGCTACAATGGGTTAAGAGTAATACTTAGCACAGGAAATTTACAAAGTCTCTAAGGAAACCACTTATATTGAAATGGAATATTTTATCTGTATTTCTTTGTGATCAAGGTGAAACAAGATCTACACAAAAGGGAAAATTTAAAACTTTCAAATTGTTCATGCATATCCGCCCGACCAAGTCTTCCCCTAAAGGCCTCCAATACTTTTACATGGGTCTGTCAGTACCTGAAACAGATAAACCCTTTCACCCCTGAGTTTCGGAAACGGACTCTTTCATCTTTTGAATTTGGACATCTCCATTGTTGCAAATTAGGCCTCCCGTAGATTTTACGGTAAATACTGGCAACTGGCTGCCAGTACATGTACCATAGATTTTACGGGCGCCTGTAGATTATTTACAGTAATAATTGCGCATGGTAGGGCAGTGTAGGGCAAGGTAGATAACATATAGGACATAGTAGGGATGTACGCTAATGCATCATATCTTGAGCTTACGAGGTAATTCCTGCAAAAGTTCTACGGGCCCTCGTAAAAATACGGTAAAGGCGCTGGTAGCAAGTTGCCAATTTTTATTGTAAAATATACGTTTTTTTTTTTTTTTTTTTTTTGTTGTTGTTGTTGTTGTTGTTGTTGTTTACAGTGTGGTTCCAGTCAAAAAAAAAAAAAAAAAAAAAAAAAAAAAAAAACAAGGCCCAGTTGTTCAAAGCTAACGACATCGTTAGTTAACGATTCATTAAAATTTACATCGAGTGACATGCAAATATGCTGAAATTTTTTGCTGCTAGCAAAATTACATGACATGTACCTTTATAAGACAGACAACTTTTACCACATCAACCACTATTTAAAGTCAGTCTCAAAGGTGGCTCTCTTACACAGGTTTTACTGTACTTAAGTCTAATACGATACTTAACTCTTGTCATGCTGAATAAATTAAGATGCCACACCCACTTCTAATTTTCAGCCAATCAGGTAACTTGATCCAGACTGTTGACATAAATTCATATTATGAATGGCAAACAGTGCAGATCTGGATCTACACATTTTTTTTGCAAAAGCAGGGTCTATCCGGGTTCAGTAGGACAAGGGTTAAGAAGACTGCTACTGCACATTGATATAAATGCTGTTCATTGACACCTATAAGTGGTAACTGACATGCTACCCTGCTAAAAAGTACATATTATTATTATTTTTTTTTTTTTTTTTTTTTTTTCATGTTAAAATGTATTGAAATATAACAAGGCCAAACTGTTTCACACTCAAGTGGGAGTTTCTCTTTTTATTTGAGTGAAACTTGACAATTACACCACCTTTTTTCATCTAGTGTAACAACAAAAACAACTTCCTTGCCAAAAAATATGTCAACAATATATCATTATACAGACAATATCTATAACGATTATAAATAGGTTGTGACATAGGAAAATGGATCTTTGGACATGCATGCACAGTGAAGACTCAGACCAACCTGCGCATTCAGTCTGATTAGCGTCTCCACTGTCCAGTCGAAGGAACATTTGTTCCACGGCTATCCAAACAGTGCCAGGGAAGAATCTGATCCGACTACGCGGAAGCGCAGGCTGATATGAGTCTTCGCCGGTCGTAGGGCCTACATGTTAAAACATTTCACACGTTGAAAGTTACTAAAGGTGTTTTTTTTACATACAAGGACAGTGATGTCCAGACAAACATGTACTCGCATATTACCAGTATAGAGTTGTACTAGGCATTCGCGGTTCTCGTACACCCTTGTAAACAGAACATATTTGGAAATACTTCATAACAGTGCAGGCCATGTGCAGATGTCATGTGAGACATAAAGTACATATACCACATAAAGTGACGTCATCAAAATAACATGATACTTGAATAAATATACATTGAATATGTAATTACCCCAATTACTCGTTGAGTACAAACAGCGGAATATTATGATTTTGGGGAGATATTTCTTCGGCGTTTATACGCCACCAAGTCTCGTTGATGGGAGGGGGGGGGGGGGGGGGTAACTTAGGGGTAATTTTGGTACGGGTGTGCGAGCCAGTATTTCAAAACCTACCCCATTCATATACCTGGCCTTCGAAAAAACAGACCCATTCATACACTTCATCATCCAAAATGTTGACCTATTCATATACTGCCCTTTGATTTTTTGTACCCATTTTTGCTGGTTATTACACAAATATCATAGTCAATTCATGTAATACCAAGAGATAAGCAACCTCGAAAGATCTCTGAGCGAAAAATATGTGCATATACCAGGGTGTCAGAAAAAGGGGGCCTTTCACATAGGAATCCAGAAAAATGGGGCCATTCATATACTTTTTGTTGAAAAAAGGGGGCCAATCATATACCTGGCAGCGCTGAAAAAGGGGGCTATTCGGCACGCACATCCGTACTATGCCATATATAGGAAGTTACCCCCCCCCCCCCACCCACCACCACCCACCTCCTCGACCCCCCTCTTGCCCCCCCCCCCCCACCCCCCGAGCACCAAGTACGTACCTTTCCCCGGGACGCGGTCCACAGAACCTTACAATTAGGGGAAGTACATACGTAAGCAGATTGAGTGTATCATACTTACCCTAAGTATTTGAACAGACAGGCCTGAGCAAACAGTGTAGACCCAGATCAGACGCCGCATTTTGCGGCGTCTGATCTTGGTTTACACTGTTTGCCACTCGTCCAGCAATTTTTCAGACACTTCAATAGGTAGCGAAACGGCCTCGTTCAAATAAATTCTAGGACTAGTATGGTAAGGAGTTAAAATGTTCGAATGTTTGGGATAAATATGGTAAACATGTTTCTTATTGAGCCGGGTCACAGCATCTCCTCTAAGATTACATGTTCGCCCTGCACAGACTCAGATCAGCCTGTGCATCCGCGCAGTCTGATCAGAGTTTTCGCAGGGCACTCTGTGGCTAGCTAAGGATCCAAAGCGTCTTTCGACGGACTGTGAAGTCTCTGATCAGTTGCGCAGGCTGATTTGAGTCTCCGCCGGGAGGTCATGCAAGCTTGTAGGAAATGCTGAGCCCCGGCTCAAATTTCATTGAGTGTACCAAGTAACGTATCTATTTCATGGAATATGATAGCACTCGAAAACGTCGGAAACAATCAGATTGTACTTGAAAAACAATACGAATTTCTACTTAAAAGTTGCATCCGTTACTCATTCAATGTCACATAACATCTGTCATTACTTCAAGTGACAAAAAACTGTAACACAACTGTACCCTTACGCTGCTACAGGCTATACCTTATATATTTAAAATTATTCGCCATGATTTTTCGCAGAAAATAGGTCTTCCAATTAAATGGTTCCATTCGTCTCTGACTGAATTGAATATTGTTGAATCTACCATTTTTAGGGAAATTAGATAAATAATATCTCGAGTGTCATCAATAATATTTTATCTAGATCTACAGCAGTTCAAACAAAACATATTTAATTAATACATCCAATATGACGAGTGAATGCTTTAACCCATATTTATCTGGTGAGAAACAGTGAAGACCAAGATTAGACGCCACAGAATGCGTGGCATACCTAAAACTGAAATTCGACTCTTCCAATATATATTGTAGGATCTGACAGGGTTGCCTTCTTTAATGTGTGTCCATGTCTTAAAATTAGATCACACTTTCTAAAGATGTATAATTGTCTCCAAGGAAACTATCTAATTTTTATAAAAGTCATACACACGTGCATTATGACATGATAAAATACATGTACTCTTGCGACAAGGCTTTGAAATATATGGGCCGTGTCAAAAGAAAAAGTGCCTTCGAACATGCGCAAAATGCGCAGATTCAGATCATCCTGCGCATGCGCAAAGTATCATCATACATTCTGTAGAATCCAATGACTCTGTAAGCGAACAGCGAAGGCCTCGATCAGACTGTGTGGATGCGCAGGCTGCCCGGATCTGGACCTTCGCTGTCCACATATGCCTGAAGATTCGTTTTTACGTGGCGTGGCCCATATATAGTAATATCTTATCACGCATGTCGGGTATAATTTCGGAAACAACTCCCTAAGAAGTCTGCCAGTAATATTGAATTACCGATGTATTAACGAAAGATTACATATGAAATTAATATTTTCAACCTTCGTGGCAACCGATCAGGTATATTTTGTTCAAAAGCCACCCTGGTACACGTTTACTCAAACATGATACCCGTAAATAACACGCCGTCGTTTATTCATTACTTCCTCATAATTTCTGATTACCCGTTCCCGCCGTTCCCCACCCACCCCGCCACCCCGATTCTTCCCCACCTTCGATTCCCCTTTTTTTACTAAAGTGGTAAATAGGGGTGGAGTAATTGTATGGTTAGATCAAAAAACTTTGCGCAAGCGCTTTAAGAGGTTCCAAAGTTGAAAAGTGAAATTTGACCCTGCTAATTATAAATAAAAGCAAACCTTGTTGTTCTGTTTTCTTTGCAGACTATAGGAGGATTGTCAAGGCTTATTTTCTGTGGAAAACATTACGAAAACATGCTTATACAAATATCATCTCCAAAAAACTGAAAATTTTCAGATGAAAAACTGATATTTTTCCTATTTCTGCTCAAAACATAGATTGTGGGTACTCGTTAGAACCGCCTCGACGAGGCGGTTCTAATGAATACCCACAATATATGTTTTTGAGTAGAAATAAGAAAAATAATCTATACCCCTGTAAACCCCAGTTTTACTAAATAAAAGTCGAGTTTGAGGGGTCAAAATTATATAGGTGTGTTTTCGTGATGATAAGTAAATATCACTATCTTCACCTGATGACTAAGCCTACAAAGTGTTAAAGGTAAAAACGCGTAATGACATATGTCAAAGTGGAAACTAGGGTACCATTTCAAGAAACTGTTGTCATTTATTTTCTTTGACCATGTAGAGGAAAAAAGGGAAACAAATGTACCTTTGTTTCACTTGTAAAAATGGAAAGAAAACTATACCAAGATTATCCATTCCCTTTGAAACAGACTTTTCCATTAATTAGGTTAAACCGATAAACCACAAATTATATATAAAAAGTAAGTATTCCATCACGGTAGTGTCACTTTCAAATGGATGATAAACAATAACAGACTGTTTCCGTCTGACATATATCAATTTTATTTTCACAATTAGCTATTATTTTGTCACACTGTAATTCTGTTAATTACAAACATTTTGACCTAATATGATACAACACGTCATCTTTAATATCATTTCTTAACGGTTGATACTGGAGCTAATTTTGATATATCCTTTCTTTTTGTTGTCTGAAAATATTATTTCCAAATGAAATTTAGCTGCGGCTACTTTGCTATAAAATGCTTCTGAGGACTGTGCAATATTGTCTAAGTCATTACGAAAACATGCCTATTCAAATATACTGAAAATTTTCTCACCAAAAAATGAAAATTTTTAGATAAGAATTTCTGATATTTTTCATATTTCTGCTCGAAACATAGATTGAGGGTACTCGTTAGAACCGCCTCGAAGAGGCGGTTCTCACGAGTACCCTCAATCTATGTTTCTGAGCAGAAATAAGAAAAATAATGTATATCCCTGTAAACCCCAGTTTTACTATATAAACGTGGCGTTTAAGGTGGTCAAAATTATATAGGCGTGTTTTCGTGATGGAGGACTGTGCAATATTGTCTTAGTACGTAGTTTTTTAACTAGGCTACGTAGCCAAGTTAGGTCAAGGAGGTAAAAATGTTTTCGGTTAAATAGTGATTATGTCTAACAACTTTAAAAGTTTTTGGTATATTTGTATTTTATGTATTTTTATGATAAGCATGTATATTTCTTTCATAAGGATTGTACAGATTCTTCAGAACCTCAGTGAGAGTATAAATTATTTTCGTGAAACTTGGAATATCAGAACACTTTTTTTTTAAATTAATTTTACGACAATATAGTTATCAAAACAAGTCTGGGAAAATTATTTTGAAACAAAAGTGAAGTTCCTGTGATTTTCGTTACATGTAAAGAAAACAAAACACATTGACAAGTCACCGACGAGGAAACCAGAACAAAAGAACGTCAATAGACAAAGGCACTGGCAGCACAGGTGGGTCGATTGTCTCTGAGAGTAGGCTAGAAAAATGTTCCTGAACGAGGGCTTAAGACTGTTTCATCTAACCCTTAACTTCCTGCAATTTAAGCAAATAGTGCAGACCCTGATCAGATGCCCCAGCACTAAGCCCAGTCCAGGTTTTACAGATAAACCTCTTTACACAGCAATCTGACGTCACAGCGACCAGAATAGCGCGGCTATAAATAACCGTTACCTAGATTTCGTACAAACCCTTTTTGAGTGGATTAACTTTATTGATCAACGATAGTCACAAGAGTACACAGCAATACAACAGATTCTTTAGTAACTTTGGGACGGACGATACATTCAACAATATACAAAAGCAATCACAGGGATGCAAACTAGAAATGAGGGTACCACGTCATACTGTACATGTAAAGCATTTATTGTAAACTACCCTCGACTCAAAGTATCAATAATTTCACATCTAGAACACCTCTTCTCTGGGCTAATTCAGCAGATGACAAATTGGTGATATTTTACTTATATTTCCCTGTGTTCTGGGAAAAATATGAAGATACTATATTCAAAATGTTTTCTGCTGAAAATTTTAACAAAATTAAAAAAAAAAAAAAAAACAGCTAATAAAAACTTCAACCTTAGACATTTGGACACGAAAGTAGGGAACTCCAGGCAGTTCCGTAGCTTATATTTATAGCTCATATTTAAATAACTGAATGAGGTTATATATTTCCTTTTTCATCTTTTCATGGCTTCTAGCTTTCTGAATAAACTATTTAAAATTCAGTGAGAAAAGAAACATAACACAAACATAAAAGTCAATTACTTTATCACGGCCTACCACATCTGACAATTTCAAACACTGCCACAATGAATAAATACATGTCTATACATTAACAATTAGACATAGATCAACAGACCGAGAAATGTACATCTCTAAACAATCAGATCAATTTGATAAAGATATTTGTTTTGCATCAGCATTTAAGCTTTATGCACTGTCTATCAAAAGAACCTCTTCGCGCGTGCTACGGTAAAATAGTTGATAACAAATTGAATAAAAATGACTATGCTAAATTTGTTCTACTGCTTTTCATATACCACAAAACAGTTAATGTCCTGTGATCTAAAACCATTTTATAGTTCATGTATGTGTGATGTTTAAGTTTTATATCTATATCAATTATGATCACTATCCTCTGATAAATTATTATATGATCCTGATCTTTGATCCCTTTGAATATATCATGGATGTTTCATTTATAAAGTAACATTTGTAACATTATAACACTTTAATGAATTTTATGGCAAAAAAAAATAAAAAATAAATAAATAAATAAATAAATAAATAAAATAAAATAAACTTCAAATATATGTGAAGATACCCAGGAAATGCCACAGTCACGAAGTACTTCCTCAGGTACCGAAAGACGGAGCGATGAGGAACAAATAATAACAAACGAGAGTGGCTCGAAATTTGTTCGAGATATGGGTAGTTCTAGCCACTAAGGTTAATCATGGTGCAATATTAAGAAGCAAATGGCGATGATTCAGTGAAATCTGTTTGTTTGATCTTCTATACAATAATAGTATATTGAGTGTACTCTTAGAATCGCCTCGATAAGGCGATTCTAATGAGTACACTCAAATACAATTTTATGATAAAATAAGAAAATTTCCCTAAATATTTGTTTTCTTGAGCTATCGGAAGAATTTCTTAGGGCCTCAAAAAAGGAAAAAAAAAAAAAAAAAAAAAAAAAAGTTCGAACAGCCGTAATAAGCGGGGTTCGAGCTACTGAGGTTCGACTGTACTTATGAATACCAATTCACGAACAAAGAAGAACTCATTACGAAAACACGCTTATTGAAATATTTAGAAAATATCACCTCCGAAAACTGAAAATTTTCAGATAAAAAACTCTGATATTTTTCATATTTCTGCTCAAAACATAGATTGTGGGTACTCTTTAGAACCGCCTCAGCGAGGCGGTTCTAACGAGTACCCACAATTTATGTTTTCAAGCAAAAATAAGAAAAATAATGTATACCCCTGTAAACCCCAGTTTTACTATACAAAAGTGGGGTTTAAGGGGGTCAAAATTATATAGGCGTGTTTTCGTGATGGCAACAGAGAAACAGCCCTTCAAAGGTGAGTAGAAAAGATGCTGAGTGGCCCAGTTTTACATGCACAAAATCTTGCCTTTGATTCTGATTCAGCTCCAAGTTACAACATAAGGTCGGTCCGCACATGGGTCCTCAACCTCAATTGTAAAACATCACACTACGACATCACATAATCACAAACGCTATGATGAAAAAAAAGCAAAGGGCTCAATGGCGACATGAAGCCCAAACACAAGAAAACCACAAATAGGACAATGGTGAACCCGACCACAGACACAGGCGCCAGACAGCCTTCTGAAATGGATTGATGAGGGAACCGTTATTTAGTCACTGTCGCTGTTCGCAAAGCTCCGAAGGCACCTTTTCATACGGCGCAACTCATACACGGACGTTTATCACGTTAAGAAGACTCGAACCTGTAATGTTTGTTTTAGCCACACCCCGTCCATGGAAACCACTTTTCCAGTTATGTGTTGCAGGTCAGTTTGGCTTTCCACCATCAGAAGTAAGATTTTGTCTGCTTTAACCATTTCATCCCGGCAGACCAATACATATATCTTCGCAAACAGTGCAGATCCAGGTGAAACAGTATCTGTACTGTTTGCGATTCTGGGTAAAAACTTCAGCACACGACATTTTGATATATGTTTGATTTTTCCAAGAAAATAGGTTTTGGTGGTCCCTTTGCTCTTCTTTGGTTTGTGGCCTACATAATATCTGCCTTTGTATGTTTGTTCTTCCTCGTGGTGTCCCGAGGCTATATTCTGTGATTGTGGCTCTGCCTGGGCTGCTTTCAAACTTTCAAACTTTATTGCATAATCTCAGGTTTACAAAAGGTGAACAGCAAGAGATATATATGAGCCGGCGCATGACAAAACCAACCAAATGGATGTGCGCCCAGCGATGACTCAGATCAGCCTGGGTATTCGGGTATTCGCCCAGTCTGATCTGTCTTCCCTGTGCACTCATTAGGCAGGTAATAATCTAAGCTTTCTTCATGCGGACAGCGAAGACTCTGATCAGACTGGGCGGATGTCCAGGCTGATCTGAGTCTTCGCCGGACGCACATGGCAGTTTGTTGGTTTTGTCGTACGCTGGCTGATATATCAATTATAAACAGTGATTTCAAATGACGTGTACAATCATCTTCTATACTATTTGAAAATTCCATGCAACCTATATCCTAGCTGAGACAATTTGCATGAGATTTCAAAGCAAATGTTCTGACAGAAAGAAAATTATAATTTTCTCTGCTGATATTTCGCCCAGCACGCTATTAAAGTGTTAAAGATACATGTATTTATATGTCATACCTTTGGTTCACTATCTATAATGTACTCAAAGTGTGCAATGTAGCGACAAAGTGGGTGATGAAATCTGTATTAAGACATAAAAGCTAAATGTGACAAAAACATAAAAGAGAAAAGAAAATCTTTAATCATTCAAGGTTTTAATGATTCATAATAAAATTGAACAACTCAGGAAAGACTTTCTCAGCAAAAGCGACTTCAGTTTAAATGGTACAGAAGAGAGAAGTATCTCCTCATGTTTTGTTTGTCTTGTTCATTCACCAACATAACGTCATGTTGTCGGTACCGTATAGAATTTCTCCCAGCCGAATGTAATGGGTAATGGGTAAATTAGGTGTTCCATTAAAGATTATTCATTTCTATTCTATTCAGTTCTATATATAGTTCCGGGTTTTACTTGTAGACACGCATAAGTTCAATGGTGCATTGTGGATCAACAGCTGAATCACTTCCGTGTCCCAACCAAACCATATATGTTATGGGCGTAGACAATGAGTTTATTATGCCTCATTAATATCCATACGATATTGTATTTGAAATCTCATTGATCCAGAGCATATCACATGCAGGGTAATATTCTGTCATGTAACCCTGTAATATTACCCTAGCAAGTAATATTACCCTCTGACGTCACTTCGATAAGCGCTTTTCACGTGCAGGGTAATATTCAATCAGGTTTCATTACCCTCACAGGTAATATTGCCAACTGGTGACGTAATTGCTGTCAATGCAGCTGCAGTTGTAAGAATTCGGTATAATAAACAATTGTTGCCCCTGTACGAGAGTAATATGACGATCTGTTCACCCTCGACAGTTAATGTTACCCTTGGGCAATCCCTCGGGTAACATTACCTGCCTCGGGTGAACAAATCGTCGTATTACCCTCGCACCAGGGCAACAACTGTATAATGTTCCGTCTTCAACGTCAGTTTACAATTCTCAGTAAAGTAATTCTACTACTGAATACAGATTTGTAAAGCCTTGCCATTAAACCTTCGAAACAAATCAAAAAGATATATTAAAGACGAGTCGCAAGCACATAATGTCTGTAAAGAATTAAATAGCAACCAGGGCCCAGTTGTTCAAAACCTACGATGTCGTTAGTTAACGTATCGTTAAAACTTTGATCATTAAATATGGCATATACGCTAATATTTTTGCTGAAAACATTTGAGAAGCTTTTGCATATTCACATTTTCAGCAAAAATACCTGTGAATTTGATAATTTACTTACTAGGACAGTTAACATTTTAACCACTAACGAGCTCGTTAAGCTTACGACGTTTTGAACAACTAGGCCCAGTTTATTTATTCTTTAACAAGTACAGACGAACCTGTATTAAGAGCATATTTAGGGAGCAAACAAGAATTTAAAATGTAAGCTCCCTTGTAAAAATGGCAGACAATCTACCGAGTGTATCCAGTCCTCTTAACTCTTTCGGTGCCAATTTCAGACTACATTTGTCGTCTGCTTTTTTTCCTAACAAACTATCGCTTGACAAGAAGTTAATATGTAAAGCTGAAAAAACTGAATGTCAAACAGCGTAGATCCAGATGAGACGGCTCATCATGAGCCGTCTCATCTGGATCCATGCTGTTCGCAAAATCCTGTTATTATTACCTGTGGCAGTGAAAGAGTTAAATAGGCTCTGAATGGTTATCCACAGATTGGTTCCAGTTTCCAGTGACCAAATATTTTTCTTATACACTTGAGACTTGAGCCAGTCTAGGCTATTCATTATGTTCGCCAAACAGCCAACGCAATTCCCCGACCAATTTCTATATCGAAGTATACAAAGAAAATGGCCACCATGGTTGATTTAGGTCAATATATACAATTTATAGTATTTAATAATATATTAAACTGTATATACCGTTGTGCTAGAATTATTCAGGACTCAAACATAAATTTTGTAACAGCTGGTTTTGCCGTTTTCATTCTTATATATATTACTACTCATGAATGCTGAGACCTAGTACCAAAGTGATCTAAGACTATAATTAAATAGTGGTTACGGGTTAAAGCAGCCATTGCTCTCCACGAGGATAACGGTTATGCTTTAATTCTTTCGTTTAATCATATTGTATTGCCAAAGTAATTATATAGCAAATGGGTTGTACAACAACACAAGTTCTCTTATTACTATTTACGGTCATGACAAATACAGTTTAAACATGGTTATATGTAAAGATAGCTTGCATACATATGAATTCCGACAGATCGAACTCCAGCAATTTAAACTTAGAATTAATACTCAAAGTCGTCACAATAACCCATCAAAATAGTTATATATGATTTGATGTAGTGTAAATGAAGTTCTGGTCAACTCAAATCCAGTTGACCAACCCCTAGTTTTCGGTATTAGGTCTCGGCATTTATGAGTAGTAGTGGTCGTTGTAGTTATTCTTGACCAAATTAACCACTAAACATGCAGGCTGTCATATAACATGTATGTTGTATCCTATCGTTTTTTATCGA
The DNA here is from genome assembly GCA_964016985.1 of Anodontia alba. Classification (NCBI taxonomy): domain Eukaryota; kingdom Metazoa; phylum Mollusca; class Bivalvia; order Lucinida; family Lucinidae; genus Anodontia; species Anodontia alba. The sequence continues at coordinate 18,909,236 of OZ024825.1, forward strand.
TCAATTAAGTTTTTTAATTCTTCTGAAAATAGCTATGGTTATTAACAGACCATAATTTTTACCACCGTTCGTAACCTTTGCAGCATGACAGACCAAAAGAAATAACTGTACAAACAGTGTAGATACAGATCAAAAGGCGTCATAGTGAGCCGTCTCTTCAGGATCTACAATGTTTGCCATTCTGTCTTTGATTTTAGATTGAAACCCTATTTGAATTAGTGGACATGTCCAAATTCAGGTATGGAAACGTCCACCTCAGAAACACAGGGATGAAAGGGTAAAAGCATATGGTAACTGTCGATAAAATTCTTGCATGCTGGGAAACATTTCCAGCAGACGACATTTGGAAATTATTTTCTTATTTTTTCAGAAAATAGGCAATGTTTTTTATGCAAATTGTAAGGAGGCAGTTTGCTTGAAATGTAATAGCCTATTTTCTAGGAAAAAATAAGTACTAGAGGCCAAATCGGGCCAGAAATCGCTCACCTGGATTAGATTGATCATGATATGTTACCGTGGGCCATCTTGGCTATCAGATGAGATGGACTTTCGCAATCCAGAATCTTATGTTGTTTGAAGAGTTTCAAGATGGCCGCCATTTTGGATCTTGGAACTGAACGATTTTAGCAATTCTGAATCTCATCCAGATACCTCCCATCAAGTTTTTGGCTCAATCTAACTTACAGTTTGGGAGATGTGGTTTGCAGAATTTAAAGATGGCTACCATGGCGGCCATCTTGGATATTGGAACAGATCTATTTTAGCACTTCTGATTCCCCATAACATCCCAATGCCTCCCATCAAGTTTAAGCTCAATCCGACTTACCGCTCGAGAGCATATGCGATTTGTAGATTTTCAAGATGGCTGCCATGGTTGCCATCTTTGTTATCAGAACAGAACCATTTTTCACAATTCTTAATCTCCATGTTGCCCTGATGCATTCAAGTTTCGGCTCCATCAGACATAATTCAGGAGCAGAAAACAATTGAAGACCTTCAAGATTGCCGCCGTGGCAGCAATCATGGATATCGTAACAAAATGACTCTAGCAATTCTGAATCTTCCATGTCGCCCAAATGCCTCCCACCAAGTTTTGACTCAGTCCGACTTAAAGGCTCCATATTCCTCAAAAATTGACATTTTATTATACAAGGAAGGTTTAATAAATTGATGTATGGTATTAATACAATCATAAAATGAGGCACCTGGCAGCTTGTAAAGTTTCAGTTAACTGAATCAAAAATGAAATGATGTTTTATTGTATCTCTGAATTAACAGAATTAACTCTGAGTTGCTAACATTAATTCAGATATACGATATTAAATCATTTCATTTTCTGTACAGTTCAAAAACGAGAGACTAACTGAAATTTTACTGGCTGTCAGAGGCCACATTTCATAATAGTATTAATACCATATATCAATTTTTTAAACCTTTCTTGGATAAAAAAAGAAATGTCTATTTGAGGAAAATGGTGCCTTTAACATTCGGGAGCAGATGTGGTTTTAAGATTTTCAAGATGGCTGCCGTGGTGGCCATCTTGGACATCCGAACACTTTTAGCCATTCTGTATCTCTGTGTTGCTCCGTTATCTCCCAAAAAGTTTCCGCTCCATCCAACATACGGTTTAGGAGAAGATGTCGTTTGAAGAATTTCAAGATTGCCGACATGGCGGCCATCTTGGATATCAGAACGGACAATTTTAGCAATTCTGATTCATCATGTCTCAACAATGCCTCCCACCAAGTTCAGGCGAAATCCCTTCTAATGCCAAAATGCCTCTAACAAAGTTTGGACTCAGTCCGATTTAGCGTCGGAAGCAGATATGGTTTGAAGATTTTTAAGATGTCAAAACCAAATCATTTATGCAATTTTGAATCTCCATACAGCATTCCTCCCGTCAAGTTTCAGCTCAAACCGACTTACAGTTCTAGAGAAAATGCGAAATGTGAAAAGATACTGACGGACGGAAGAATGATGACGGATCATGGTCAGCAGACCACAGCATAAGCTGACCTGGAGCAGCTCCATTTGAAAGTCTTCAAGATGGCTGCTGTGGCGGTCAACATGGATATCGTAACAAAATCAAATTTCAGCTCCATCCAACTTACGGTTTAGGAGATGTCGTTAGAAGAATGACAAGATGGCCGCCATGGCGGCCATCATGGATATCGGAACGGACAATTTCAGCAATTCTGTACCTCCATATCACTCCAATGCATCCCCCAAGTTTAGGCTCAATTCGACTTACCATTCCAGAGCAGATGTTTGAAGATTTTCAACACTGCCACCTTGACGGCATCTTAGATATCGGAACAGAACAATTTTAGCAACTCCGAATCTCTATGTTGCTTGGGTGCCTCCCGTCACGTTTCGGCTCAATCCGCATTACGGTTTGGGAGGAGCTGTCATCTGAAGATTTTCAAGATGACCACCATGGCAGCCGTGAATATCGGAACGGAACGATTTTAGTAATCCTGAATCTCTGTGTTCTCCGATGCCTCAAATCAAGTTTCGGCTCAATCCGACTTACGGGTTGGGAGCTGTTGTCTGAAATTTTCAAAATGGCCGACTGGCGACCATCTTGGATATCGGAATGGAAGGATTTTAGCAATTCTAAATCTCATGTTGCCCCTATGCCTCCCCACAAGTTTGGGCTTAATCTGACTTAGGGTTCATGAGCAGATGTGGTTTCAAGATTTTCAAGACGACCACCATGGCAGCCATCTTGGATATTGGAACGGAACGCTTAGCAATCAAAATCTACATGTCACCCAGTGCCGTCCACCACATTTGGGCTCAAATCGATTTAGGGTTCAGAAGCACATGTGGTTTGAAGATTTTCAAGATGGCCGCCACGCGGCTATTTTGGACAGCAGAACAGAATGATTTTAACAATTCTGAATCTCTATGTCGCTCTCAAGCTTCCCATCAAGTTTCGGCTCAATCCGACTTACGGTTTGGAAGATGTCGTTTTGAAAATTTCAAGATGGCCCCCATGACAGCCATCTTGGATAGCTGAACGCAACGATTTTAACAATTCTGAATCTCTATGTTCCCATCAAGTTTCGGCTCAATCCGACTTACGGTTTGGAAGGAGATGTCGTTTTGAGAATTTCAAGATGGCCGCCATGGCAGCCATGTTGGATAGCTGAACTCAGAGATTTTAGCAATTCTGAATCTCTATGTCACTCTGATTCCTCCTATCTGGTTTCGGCTCAATCCGGCATACGTTTTGGGAGGAGATGTCGTTTGAAGAATTTCAAGATGCCCGCCATGGCATGGAATAGAACGATTTTAGCAATTCTGAATCTTCATGTACTCTGATGCCTCCAGTCATGGACAGCCATCTTTGATATCGGAACGGAACGCTTTTTGCAATTCTGAATGTCTGTGTCGCTCCGATGCCTCCCGTCAAGTTTCGGCTCAATCCGATTTACAGTTTGGAAGATGTCGTTTTGAAAATTTCAAGATGGCCCCCATGACAGCCATCTTGGATAGCTGAACGCAACGATTTTAACAATTCTGAATCTCTACGTTCCCATCAAGTTTCGGCTCAATCCGACTTACGGTTTGGAAGGAGATGTCGTTTTGAGAATTTCAAGATGGCCGCCATGATGCCTCCAGTCATGGATAGCCATCTTTGATATCGGAACGGAACGCTTTTTGCAATTCTGAATGTCTGTGTCGCTCCGATGCCTCCCGTCAAGTTTCGGCTCAATCCGATTTACAGTTTGGGAGGAGACGTCATTTGAAGAATTTTAAGACGGCGGCCATCTTGGATATCGGAACGGAACCATTTTAGCAATTCTGATTCTCCATGCCTCCCACTAAGTTTCTGCTCAATCCGACACCATTCCGGAGGATATGTCGAAAATGTGAAACGCTAACGACGACGACGGATGGACGGACGAAGGACAACAGGCCATGGCATAAGCTGACCTGGAGCAATTTGTCGTCTCCTGAATTAGCCAGAGAGTGGTAAAGGTTAACTATTTTGATGCTTTTATAACTTCATTCCGTTTCAACACCTTTTTGTGGCTTTTGGACCAATCTGTCGAAAACATGATAACTATTATTGAGCTGCAATAAGTCGAGCAATTAAAAGGTCACCACCATTGCTATAAAACAGAGATTTTTACAGCAAATAATATTACATAAAAGTAAATGATGCATTACAAAGCCAAAGAGATCTTCAATGAAACCAATAAAGATGTTGTGTTTTTTTCTTCTTCTTTTTTTTTTTTTTTTTTTGAAGTTTATCATAGACGGTGGCACGTAATACGTGTATTAAGTGTACATGAATCAATACAACAACAATTAACATCTTTCAAAAGAACGCTGTAGAACAGTTTATGTCGCAAATCAACTAGGTCATATTCATAATTACCATTACCACTCTGTTGGCAAATTCAGCAGACGTTAAATTGATGATATTTTTTTTATTGTTCCCAGCAAACAGGATCTGACTTTTGTCTTCATTGAAGACAATTTGCAAGACATGTCAGATCCTGTTTCCTGGGAAAAATAAGAAAAATATTTTAAAATGCCGTCTTCTGAAAATTTTACTCAGAGTGTTAAGCGTTAATTAAGTAATATGTTTCTTCTGAATCTTACCACCCACCCACAAACGAAGCGTGAATCAGCATTTGCAAGAATAACAAACAAAACTATTCTAAACGGAAGCACGGAAGCATGGCGAATAAAAGTCTCCCAGACAGCACCTGACGGCACCATTTTTATATAAAGATCATTAGAAAAGACCAACAAAACAAATTCAGATTAGAAACTGTTATATTTACGAACAATCATAAAATACAAATAAAATTCGTAAGTACATATAAACCCCGCGATATTGTATTATTCGCCAAATATTAAAAAGCAAAACAGACAGACTTTGAAATGATATGCAAAAACGCTAGTCAATATACGCTCTATTATTTCTGTGGTCTACCTCATTTTATGACAGTACTTTAACCCAAGTCCTGTTGAACCCGATATATCTTGTCTTTGCAAACTGTAGATCCAGATCAGTTGGCTTCTGAAGAAGCCAACTGATCTGGATGTGCACGGTTTGCAATTAAGTATGCGAATCTATATCAACAATCTGGATTCAGTAATCTTATTGGCTGAAAATTACAAAGGGGCGTGGCAAATTAATTTATTCATCATGACAAGGGTTAAAACAATCTCTTCATTTACTACAAAGATGATAAATGTATAAGTAGAATTTTAGCATGGTCTGTGTTGCTCTATTTGTTAATCACACATGTTTCATAGTGCTTATAAAGTCATGGAGGTAATATAATAGATTATAAAAGGAATGATCCTTGAAAGCAATGAAGAGAGAGAGAGAGAGAGAGAGAGAGAGAGTGTGTGTGTGTGTGTGTGTGTGCGTGTGTGTGTGTGTGTGTGTGTGTGTGTGTGTGTGTACTTGTAACGGCCATGTTTTCTGCGTCAAACGAGATAATTTCGGCCCATTGAGCCTCATCAGTGACCATCATATAAATTTTCAAAACTCCTGGAATGAGCTAAATGACCACAAAGGACTTGAAAATATAAACTACACTGGAATGAAGAATGGGAAATATTTTACGGTAGTCATACAGAACTAACACCACCTGAAGTGAAGAAAGAAAGTCAAATAAGAATGATACTTGAGAGCAATGAACAAAAAATGGCGCTTAATTTAGGTTCTGGCATACTTATACCAATTGCTTTCGAAGGGCAGCAGAAAGTATTCAGAGTACGCGAGCGCTTTTGGTAACAACAAAACATTCGGTGATGTAGTCCAGAAAACTATATATAATATAATATATATCAATTGAGGGTATCTCTGTTCTTAAAATTAAACAAACTATGCAAAAGCTACTCATATTTTTGCAGCAAATGCATCAATGTATTTGAAAATGCAAAAGCTTCACACACACACACACACACACACACACACAGATATATATATATATATATATATATATATATATATATATATATATATATATATATATATATATATATATATATATATATATATATATATATATATATATATATCAAATGAGGTATCTCTGTTCTTAAAATTAAACAAACTATGCAAAAGCTACTCACATTTTTTCAGCAAAAAATATCAACGTATTTTCCATACTTCAAAACAGAAATTTTAACTTCACGTTATAGCTAACAACTTCGTTAAGTTTTGAACAACTGGGCCCTGATCAAAACAATTACACAAAGGGAAAAAGTAAACAAACTATGCAAAGTAGCCAGCTTCCTCTTCCTTAAAGAGGTGATCACAGTGCCGGAGAGCATCCACCAAATACGGCCATAAGACAACAAAAAGGACAAAAACATGAAAAAGTCCCATGGCACGAAGCTTCAAGGCCCCACAAGGAGCGAACACCAAAACATTAATTTAATAATTAGAAAGTACAATAACTCGAACACAGATGGCTCGTTTACCATGGCTAATTCGAACTCGTTTTAGTCCCATGAAATTCTTCCGATAGCTCAAGATAGCTGATATTTAGGGAAATTTTCTTATTTCATCATGAAATTGTATGTTGTGTGTACTCATTAGAATCCCTTATCGATGCGATTCTAATGAGTACACACAGCACACAATAATTGTGTAGAAAATCAAAAAGATTTCGTTGAATTATCGCTACTTGCGGCCTGATCTTGCGTCATGACTAACCCTAAGTGGCTCGAACTACCCATCTCTCGAACAAGTTTCTATGGTCCCAAAAATGTTCGAACCATTGAAGCTCGACTGTGGTAAAAACTAATGCTGTTTAAATTGATTTGATTGGCGCCAAATCTAAACCTAAGACTTGTAGAGCCAAGCATAGCAAGAGTTTGATTTATGATACAAATGTTTGAATAAATGTGCTGTGCTTTTATTTCAGCCGTTCTTTCCATTGTCTTGATAGATTTATAAGTTTTACTTTGTCAATGTATCATTTTCGAAGGGGATTACATAAAAAATTGTTAAAAATCACGATAAAAGTGGACTATTAAAGGCAGTTTTATGTTATCCCGCCGAATGTATTTCTTGATAATATGGTACTTAGTCTGTAATGCAAATTTTTCTGGGTTATCAGATTCAGTCTGTAATTCTAATATGTGTTTTAAAAGATTTCATATACATGATTGCCATAGCGTAAAAGTAGTTGCATGACAACTTCATACTGAATTTATGTTCTTAAATGCCTATCCTAAGTAATACTTACAATAAATACAGTCCATTGTGTGATAATCAGTTAAAGATTTTCGTTCAGTGGTGTGTTCCTTGCTTCTTACGGATTCATCTTTTCAGAAACCGTCTTTACTACAAATGGTGTTATACGCTGTATGTCCACCGTAAAAGTCAAAGTATCCTTGTATACCACTGTATTGTAGTTTTTTTTCTATCCGGATCCTTAATCAGGGAGTATGACTCCTAAAATAGTTATAAAATTAGCCCGTTAACGATCTCGTACGAGAGCTTCCCAATACTAATACACATGTAAAAATTCAATAAAATCTATAAAAAGCAATTGAAACGAAATACGGTCGGACTCCATAAGTATATATACACGTACTTACGACGGACGGACGGACAGACGCATGGACATCCAAAACATTATACCCCACCACAATGTAGACAATGTGTGGCAAAGTATAAATCTCTTATGAGAAAACTAGCAAGTAAAATTGTAAACTAGGTCAACAGAAAAAAAAAAAAAGAAAAAAAAAAAAAAAAAACATGAACCAACTCTCAATTTTTCTTGCTATGAAACCGGTCTAACATACGAGTGGAAGTTTTACTTGCACATTTGCACTCATTTTAAAGCTTTGTTTTCTTCCAGAGACACTTTCCAAGACAAAAGAAAAGTAACTAGTAACTATTTTTAGAGAAAACAGATGCCCCTCCTTCCTCCCTCGCCCCCCCCCCCCCCCACCCCCAACCTCACCGTGAAATTTAAGTTTTTCAACTGCTGTAAACTTGAAAATTAGGCCGTCACCAAACCTAATCGGTATTTTGTTATGTCCCAATTAAATATCCATGACAACTTGGTAAGAATTCAACAATTGGTTCACAAGATATTGTGCAGACAAGAAAGTGTGACACCGATGCCAACGCCAACGCCAACGGGATCCGCACCAAACTCAACATGTCCCCCTCCCCTTAGGTGTGTGTGTGGCGGGATAGTGCCTAACATCGTAGATAAGTTGTGTTTCGTCTCTTGATCAAAAATGAAGTTCTTTTGGGAAGAAAGAATAATTACCTGGAAGGTTTATCAAGGGTCATACTGTTTTAGCAACTATGACAATATGTTTACCTTGAAACACAGAATTTAACCCCTTTCAGTCCGGCAGACCAATACAGATTCCTGTGCTAACAGGACGAGCCGTCTCATCTGGATCTACTCTGTTTGCCATTCTGGATTTGATTTTAGACTGAAATTACTATACGCATTATTTGATATCGGATATCAGAATTCAAGAATGGAAGCGTCCATTTCAGTGACTCAGGGGTGACAAGGTTAAGGTAATGTCTATATAAATATTATAAATGTAATGTAATTGTGTATTTATAAGCTTTGTTTTACCATTACAAATAAACTGCAGCAGACACTCTAGATTTCTCAAAAGATGGTTGCTGGCACAGGGGAATAAAATCGATGCCAAATGAGAGTCTTGATTGACAAAAATAATGCTCACATATTCAGAATAACAAATTAATAAAACACCTTGGTGATCAATCTCTCAGGTGTGGTTTTAGAAGTTTACATCACCTGCACACTTATTGGTGTTTTACTGATATGAGTTGTCAGCACTGTTTATGCACAATTTCGGCTGCTGTCTAATGGACTATCAACAGCAGAATAACACTTACAGCACTTACAGCAATAATGACATAATAAAATATACAGTTGACTCCCGTTATCTCGAACTCGCTTATCTCGAATAACCGCTTATCTCGAAGTGAAAATCTGGTCCCTGCCTAAACATGAAAATCTAACAACATGTAAAAAATATTGTGGAAAAGAGGAGAAATTGCTCCTAAGGAGCAATTTCTCCTCTTTTCCACATTTTCAATATATCTAACTTCAAGAGTCCAATTACACATATATTTGTTAAATGTGGTTAATCGAATTAGTTTTTCCTCAATTCTGCAAATCTGATATGTCGAAGTACGGATATCTCGAAGTATTTCAGAGAGTCCCTTGGAGTTCGAGATAACGAGAGTCGACTGTATGTGAAGATACGCAGGAAATGCCACGATCACGAAATACAGCCTTTCCGAGGCACCAAAAGAAGGGAAGATGCGGAACAAGCAAACGCCACATAATAGGAAAACTACTAGGAAGGAGGGGGAGGCGAAGGGTGGGGGTGGGGGCGGTATTAATATCATGTCAATTTTAAAGGTAAGTATAGTAGTAGCTAGATATAATTATTTAGTATTTAAATATTTTATGGCTATGAAAACTGGCCATGGCAGTTCAAAGGCATTTAATTCCAATCAACTCTCTCTCTCTCTCTCTCTCTCTCTCTCTCTCTCTCTCTCTCTCTCTCTCTCTCTCTCTGGGTGCGTGACTTTGAAAACGATTGCGTGTTATGTCCTTGGCTTTAGGCCGTGTACGTAAGTTTGTTGGCAATGATTTGGCCGCAATTTTATTTCCTCTTCAGATCGCCTGAGCAAATGTGCTTCCAACAAGTCGCTCCAGGCCTACGAAAAACCCTAGAATCTATGTGATATTTCGGTGACAGTCAACTTAGCTGAAAGCTTCTGGCGGTGATAGTCAACTTAGCTGAAAGCTTCTGGTATGGTGATAGTCCTGGATGCCTGCATCATTTCAAAAATAACATAGTATCGCAGATGTTCTTTAGCCAGTGGTTTTAAAACGATGTGCATATTGACTAAAGATTAGTCTAAGACAACCACAGACAACTATCAAAAATTCTAAACCACCCAAAAGTCAAAAGTCACGATGCTATAAAAAGAGTTCCAGATAAGGCACGTTTTCAGTCCCAAACTACTGATATTTTTCTTATAACTAAATGCGTCAATATATTATATCTTGCGGGTACTTATCAGAAGCGCCTCAACGCTTCAAATGCGTACCCATTACGAAAACAAGCCTATTCAAATATACTGAAAATTTTACCACCAAAAAAATGAAAATTTTCAGATAAAATTTCTGATATTTTTCATATTTCTATGTTTCTGAGCAGAAATAAGAAAAATAATATATACCCCTGTAAACCCCAGTTTTATTATATAAATGTGGGGTTTACGGGGGTCAACATTATATAGGCATGTTTTCGTGATGCTACAACATGTATTCCTGGAAAAATAAGAAACCCATATTTATCTGTATACCCTCTTTTAGATGCTCTATATAATAACCAATCCTTTCTTGAAAAGTTTTTGGTAGCGCATTTTATGACGTCATCAATTTGTTTAAAAGTTCCATGAACTTTGAATTTTCTTTAAACGGTTTTGTTCAAATTTTATTCAATAACTAATTATTAGACATGTTAGTATAGATATGAGCAGGTCATGTCACTAGATGACAAGTTATGCTGACACAAATTAAGAGATGGCAGCTACATGTCAACATGTATTATTTTTTGATGTTCGCCACTGGTTCCATTAGTCTTGTCAGAAAGTATCCGTTTTTCATAACTGAGCATAAAATTTAATCATGTATTATCCCCTTGATGTTTTCAAGCAATTTCATAATGTTGGAGTGTATTTTGTAATATATTTATTTGCATTTTTTGTACCTTCTTGCTATAACGCAATGATAGATGTGTTTGAATAATACGTAATTGCATTGATATATTGATACCTTCAGGTATAACAATGAATCGATCAAATTTATTCTGTTGATAAATGACATAGTCATCTCTACCCTGCCCTTGGGTAAGGTGAATCAACCTAGTGATATCCTCGAGTGATACTGAACAGTCACGTGCTCATGTTGCTAAACCCCAGCAAACGGTACTGCAGAGAGTTTTTTTAAGGGGGAGAGTGCTTGGTAATATTTCCGGGATATTTCTCTTATTTCTCAATAAAAACACGTTATGGGTACTCATTAGAAGCGCCATGCGAATTCTAATGAGTACCTACAACATAAGTTTTATGAAGAAATTGAGAAAAAATATCCTAGAATTATATATAAAAAAAAAAAAAAAAAAAAAAAAAAAACACCTCGGAGTACTGTGCATGCATTAGGTACAGCGATCTATCTACTTTCGCAATTCAAATTGTCCTATGCTACAAATACGCCTTCTTAACCCTTCTCTTGCTGAGCACGACATGCCCTAGCTTAGCAAACAGTGTAGATCCAGATCAGTTGGCTGGATCTGCACTGTTTGTCATTAAATATGTGAATTTCTATCAAAAATCCGGATCAAGTAAACTCATTGGCTGGAAATTAGGTGGGCGTGGTATCTTAATTTATTCAGCATGACAAGGGTTAAAGATTCATCTGAGTACTGCGTGAATATGCATGCATAAGGTACTGTAACCTACTTACGCAATTCAAACTTTCCTACGCAGTTGCGATCCATAATGTAATTATTAGAGTTTGTGAGGGCGGTCTTTATTGTCTGTGGTCTGGTTCAACGTCCGACAAGTTGCAATTGGAAAGGCAACTGACCATGAAGCAGTTATCCTAGATTAAGACTTTTTATGCCGATACTGTCTACTAGGGGTGTCCAAAACTGTTCTCAATTCTTTATAAAAGGTTGAGTATCTTTGTAATGGACATGGAATTGATTGAATTAATTCAATTTAAATGTCAAAACCGATTCACCACAAAGCATGAAGAGCATTCAGTAAGCATTACCAAGGTAACGTCATTACACGTAACCTGGCAACAACAATCCACGACGTCAGCAAACATTAATTTCTGTTATCAGGGTCACGTATGGAGTGCACGTATGTCTTAAAATAATCCCAGTAAGGCAAAGATTTTCACCAATCAATATAAACTGATTCTACAACAATCTGTCTGAAAATACACAATCACAATCAGACTATATCAAGAAAACATTTTCACGCTGTCGAAATGCTTTAGAAAACATTCGTCAGCATGAAAATCATATGGTTTTCCGAACTTTATTATCGAGACTCTCCTATCCGTCTTGTAATCACCGGTTTACAAAATATTCCAAAGTAGGGATTCTGTGAAAATACAGACACGAATCAAAATCAGAAAATAGCAGACACGGTCCTGTTGTTGCTGCTCATGAGGAAAGATGAAAAAAAAAAACGCAACAACCTAGACGCCCCATAGAAATGGTATTCTATTTTTCGCATATAATGTATGAGGAAAATATTCTCAAAGACCAGGGTCCAGTTATTCAAACTAATGATGTCGTTAATTAACGTACCGTTAAAACTTTGATCATTAGATATGGCATATGCGCTAATATTTTTGCTGAAAACAAATGTGACTAAAAGCTACTCACATTTTTTTAACAAAAATACCTGTGAATTAGATATTGTACTTACTAGAACAGTTAACATTTTGACCACTAACGAGCTCGTTAGCTAACGACGCTTTGAACAACTGGGCCCAGACAATTAAAAATGCCAGCACTATATCGAAGTACGGGGTGACGTTTTACGGCCTCTGCACAGGATTGATAAGGTGATAATTGAGATGATAATATAGCAAAATATTAATATTTACACTAAATCAAAACAGCAAGGCGATTCAAATGAGTTCCGACGATATACATAACCCCTTTATACTGAAACTTGATATAACAACAAAATTCGTTATAATGATAACTTGATTGGCACGAAACGTTAGCTTAGGTGACAGTTAATCAGAAATTATGCAAGAACGTTGTATTTAAGACTTCAAGAAACATATGTTTTGGATATTTGTTAGAATCGCTTCGACGAGGCGATTCTAACAAATATACAAAACACATGTTCTAAATTCTATGAGGAAATAAGAATAAAACAAAGCCTTTCTTACACATCATTCCGTTCATTAAGGATTTTTTACAACATCAAATTCACTTAAAGGCAATAACTTTAAGAACAAATGCAGCCGTTGTAACGAGGGTTTGCTGCTTGTCTTGTTGCAAAAAATATGTACATCTTCCCGCTGTGCTACGATTACTATAAAGAATGCTAATAGAATAACTATTAACAGAAACAGTAGCCGAAACTATTATATCTATCTTAGAATAATCATAAAGAAACATAACTAACTTCTTCCGATAAGATTTGCAATCATCTTTGATATTCAAAATTGCTTTTAGCAGCTGAGAGTCAACGACCACCATTTTCCAATTTAACGCTTTGCATGCTGGGTGAAAACTTCAGGAGACGACATTTTGGAATATTCTTCCCCTTTCCTCAGAAAGCAGGCTATCACATTCCATGCAATTTTCTCATAAAGAGACAATCTGCATGAAGGGTTTTAATCCTATTTTCTGGGAAAAATAGAAGAAAATGTCGACAATTTGTCATCTGCTGAATCACTCCAGAATGTTAAGGGTTAAATTGATGCTGACGAAAATATCCATTAAAGATAAAGTAAAGTTAATAAGAACATATTGTTGGCCTAGTTAGCGTAATAACCCGTATTCAGACACCCATTTTACAAGGGAGACAACTTTTATGACTTCCTGTTTGCTTTCCTGCATACCAAGTCCCTTCTGAAAAGGGTTCTACTCTGAAAGGGGTTTACTCTGAAAGGAAAGAATATGCTTCCAGCACATTCTTTCTTTTTAGAGTAGACCCCTTTTCAGAAGGGAGATAAAACAGTTTTGGAAGAGTTAACTCCTCAGAAAGTGTATCCATTCCCCTTGACTTCTTGCCATACTTATCCTAAAATGTGAACAATCTCAGTAGACTACCTAGTACAACGCCTGCTAAGTACTGATAAAATTGCAAATAGTGCAGGCCCTGGTCAAATTGCTCTTTAACTGTAAAAAAAATCCCATAGATTTTACGGTAAATACTGGCCAATGGCTACCAGTGCCTTTACCGTAAATTTTTACGGGGGCCCGTAGCTTTCGCAGGAATTTCATTATAGGATGGGATAAGGATGTGTAAGCTTAAGAAACGGTGCGGTAGCTCACATCCCTTCTGTGTCCTATACTTTACCTACCTTGTCCTACACTGTCCTACCATGTGTAATTATTATTGTAAATAATCTACAGGCGCCCATGAAATTTACGGTACATGTACTGGCAGCCAGTTTCCAGCCAGTAGCTCACATCCCTTCTATGTCCTATGCTTTACCTACCTTGTCCTACACTGTCCTACCATGTGTAATTATTATTGTAAATAATCTACAGGCGCCCATGAAATTTACGGTACATGTACTGGCAGCCAGTTTCCAGCCAGTAGCTCACATCCCTACTATGTCCTATACGTTACCTACCTTGCCCTACTCTGCCCTACCACGCGTAATTATTACTGTAGATAATCTACAGACGCCCGTAAAATTTATGGTACATGAACTGGCAGCCAGTTTCCAGTATATACCGTAAAATCCACGGGATCTTTTTACTGTGAAATTTAGGAGCAAGTTGATCTGGTTTATACTATTTACTTGTATGAATATTTAGGGTAAACACGGTACTCCAGGTAAGCAGTACAAGACAATCAATAGCAATTATAGTTGGAATCTTGTTGGGCAGTTGCCTTATCTGTTATGTTGCGCATATAAACATACAAACATTTCCGGCCAAGGCGTCTTTGGATTTGTACTGCCATGTTCTAATTTCTAGCCTGGTCTGGCATGTTCTGGTCCAAACAGGTTCAATGATCTATTCGGGCCAGGTCAGGCAGGAATAAAATTTCAGTTTTAATGACCAAACAACATTTGTCTATTTCCTGTTTGCTGATTAAAAACTGAGAAGCCAAACTGCATGTTCGTTTATTTATCGCAAGACAGCCGATTTGAGCCATTACGAAAATACGCCTATTCAAATATATTGAAAATTTTACAACCAAAAAATGACGAAAATTTTCAGATAAAAATTCTGATATTTTTCATATTTCTGCTCAAAACCTAGATTGTGTATACTCGTTAGAACCGCCTCGGCGAGGCGGTTCTGATGAGTACCACAATCTAGGTTTTTGGGCGCCGAGGCGGTTCTAACGAGTACACACAATCAATGTTTTGAGCAGAAATAAGAAAAATAATGTATACCCATGTAAACCCCAGTTTTACTATATAAAAGTGGGGTTTAAGGAGATCAACATTATATATGCATGTTTTCGTGAAGTGCAAGAAAAGTCGCTGAGCTGCTGGTAAAGTTAGGCTTTTGATGCGCAACGTAAGAGAATGGCCTTCATGCCATATGCGAATAGCAAAGGTTTTGATCTTCCTGCCCAAAAACACAGACTAATCTAAACATTTTCTGTTTGTCAATATACGTATTTAACAAATCCAACGATCTGTGAGCGGGCAATGAAGGCTGCTCAAATCTGTTGACTGTTATGGCCTTCGTTGCCTGCATTTAATATGTGGTCTAAGAGTCCTTTCCTAGC
Source organism: Anodontia alba (assembly GCA_964016985.1). Lineage (NCBI taxonomy): Eukaryota > Metazoa > Mollusca > Bivalvia > Lucinida > Lucinidae > Anodontia > Anodontia alba. The sequence continues at coordinate 18,924,753 of OZ024825.1, forward strand.
ATTACCATATCAAATACGCTTTTGATTAAAATACAATAGTTTTTATTTGAAATTATATATGCTGTCAATAATTATGGTATATTAAGCTTTTCATCCCTGTTTTCTGAAGTGGACTCTTCCATACTGGAATTTGGACATGTCCGATGATGCATATAGGGGTTTCAGTCTAAAATTAAATACAGAATGACAAACTGTGCAGATCTCGATGAGATGGCTCGTTACGAGCCGTCCCATCTCGATCCTCACTGTTTGTGTAGGTACCATTTTTAGTCTGCAGTGCTGAAAGCGTTTTTTTTTATTATTATTATTTATGTTTCGTTGTTTTGTTTTATTTTATTATTATTATTTTGAACTGGCCTGGTCTGGCCAGGAGAAATAGGTCATTGAACTCATCTGGGCCAGATCTGGCCAGGTAGAAATTAGAACATGTCGTGCACATGAAATAGGAGAATATGGCAGGCTTACACTTACACCTATTCTATTTTGTTATCAAACTAGAAAATTCCATTTTGTCTTGGCCCGGAATAAAAGGTCATCGACCCTGGCTGAGCCAGGCCAAATCAGGACAGGCTATAAAACTGAACATGCCTTACCCAGCTAGCATTCTTTATAAATCTATAGCGGGCCGTTATCGGCCCGTCAGCTACCGGAATAAAAGGTCATCGACCCTGGCTGAGCCAGGCAAGGCCAGGCCAGGCCAAATCAGGACAGGCTATAAAACTGAACATGCAATACCCTGCTAGCATCCGATAACGGCCCGCTATAGATTTATAAAGAATGCTAACTGGGTGTATACAAGTTCGGTTGGCGCTGCCTCTATGTGACTCAGTTGCCTGGTGGCGTTAAAAATCTGAAGTCAAGTCTACATGTTCAGTATGTACACTAAAACTTAATTAACACTTCCTTTTGCTGTAATTATTTTGTTTTTGTACTGAAGGCTACTCAGATGTTGCGCTACATATCTTTCAAGAGTACTGTTAACAAGATTATATTTGAGCCGGGACACAGCATTTTCTAAAAGCATGCATGCGCGCCCAGCGAAGACTCAGATCAGCCTGCGCATCCGCGCAGTCTGATCAGAGTATTCGCTGTCCGCCTGAAGACGCTTTAGATCCTTGGCTACCGGCTGCCGACTAATCAGACTACGTGAATGCGCAGGATGATCTGAGTCTTCGCTGGGCACACATGCAATCTTTTATAAAATGCTGCGTCCAAGCTGATTTATTTGTAGCTAGTCACATTGGATGGGGACTTTCCTTGTCGCAACACATTTCATGCACTGTTCTATGGAAAATCTATAACTGTCCCAAAGATATTTATTTAGTATATGGCTAGTGTTAAACTGGCGAGTTAGCAAAGCTAACTTTAGTATGAAGTTTAAATAAAAATATATTGAAATAGAATAAATAAAAGAAAAACATCTAAATATCTAACGCTACTACGAGTGCTACTACTACTTCTACTAATACTAGCAGTGTATCCCTGCTTACTGAGAAAAGTCACAAGAAATATTACTTGTCAATTGATCTGGTCAATGCCCTGACATAATTCCAAATGAACATTGCATATTTACCATGGTTGGTCGATATTTATCATATCTGGTTTACAATACTACCACTATTACTGCTGTTGTGGCCGCTTTGCTGCTAAAGCCATCCTCTTCCAGCTTCATCAGAAAAGTTACAATTAAGAGATGTTTTCTTCGGTCAGATTATTTGGATGGCGAGTACGATGACAACACCCTGGCAAAACATCAAAGGACCATGAGATGTTAACATGTTTGATCGAAGTTTGCCATATATGGTTTTAGGTACTAGTACTACGACTTCCGTTGCTGCTGCTGCAACAAAAGCCAATGCATTCCTGATTCCTCAGAAAAAATCTCAAGAGATATACTTTCTTCTGTCAGTTGATTGGACGAAGGCGAAAACAATGACAACATCCTGACAAAACGTCAACAGACCACTAGATGTTTACCATGTTTCGTCGATGTTTACCATAAAGGGTTTTACCCAGCTAGCATTCTACATAAATCTATAGAGGGCCGTTATCGGCCTGTCAGGACAGCTGACGGGCCGATAACGACCCGCTATAGATTTATCCAGTATGCTTACTGGGTAGGTACTACTGCTTCTTCTTCTACTACTACTACACAGCTGCTATAAGCTATTTTCTTCAGTCAATTGATTTGGTCGGGGGAGATGCGAAAACGATGACAATTCCCTGACATAATCAAAGGATAACTGGACGTTTACCAAGCTTGGTTGATGTTACCATATATGGTTTTATGTAAAGACGCGAATACTGCCGTCATACATGATTATTATAATTTCATTGCTTTGAGGTAGTCACGGTGTCCCTGAAGACTGACCATTGATTTTATGGAGGACAACACTCAAACTATATATATATCTAGGTCAGTGATCTCTCGGACAGTTGGAATGATTAATTGGTAACATGTTCCATAAGACCTCATCGTTTTGCATTACATCAATTTGGATGATATAAAGCTTTCGATGTGGGCGTGAGAAAACTACCTGACCCCTAAATATAAATAAATGGCCCTAACAGCATACGTCTAAAACTGCTGCGACGTCTGATCAGAGTCTGTACTGTTTGCTCCGACCGTCTGTCCGAATTCTTCAGGTAAATAGCGTATCCTTGTCACAGTACAACCAGCTAGCATTCTTTAAAAATCTATAGCGGGCCGTTATCGGCCCGTCAGCTACCCTGACGGGCCGATAACAGCCTGCTATAGATTTATGTATTTATTGGGGTATGGTAAGAAAACTTGAAACCATCATGTTGTATGTGTTTAGGAAATGGTGATCCAGCGTAGCCGGTGTGGATATATGGCTCCTCCGCGGGAAAGCGGTGTACTTTACCTCTTAGTAACTTGGTGAACTTAGACACCAAATTAAAATGATTATTCTGATAACTAGTTGGCATAAACTGTTTCTTTATAACCGAAGAAATACTGATCAGAGTTATCTAATATTCTACTGGATTGCAATGGTCACACCTTGATATGAAGTCAATGATATCCCTTGCTTTTAACCCTGTTAAAATATTTCCATATATTCTTATGTGTCCCAAAACTACTCCGAGAGAGAGAGAGAGCGTTGTTAAAACGTGCAAACAAAACCTGATTTCTCAGACTACTAAATGAACAGTAAATTTTTCTGTTTTCTCCCATAATACATCAACTTTTATCATGAAATCACTCAATACAACCAACTCTGACGTTAGTATAGATAGACAGAATTTATCAAGCTTCAAAATAGGTTTCTATCTTTTCTTTTAACGTTTAGCGTGCTAGGTAATAATTTCAGCAGACATCATTTTGAAATAATTTTCTTACTTTTCCCAGAAAACAGGTTTTGACATTTCATGCAAATTGTCTCCACTGGAGACAATTTGCATGATATGCCAAATCCTGTTTTCTAGGAAAAATAAGAAAACCTCATCAATTTGTCGTCTACTGAATTAGCCTACAGAGCAGTAAAGATTAACTAGGTGAAGTTATTAGCGGTTATAACTAAGTACATAATCACTATAATAATGTGTCAGATGGGTATCGTCCAAGTCAGTAATAATTGGATGAAACTGACTTTTTTCTCCTCTAAAATAGGACAAACCCAATAACTTGCAAGGTTACAGTCAGAGTCAGCAGGTATGTATTAAATACATCAATTTATGCGTTGTGTGTACCCATTACAATCGTATCACGTAGGCGATTGGAATCGCGTCGCGGAGGCGGTTCTAATGAATACCCACAACTTATATTTTGGTGCAAAAAAAATATCTTTTATTACAAAAAAACGTATCACTCGATCTGGAGCCATCCCATTAGGCTATACACCTTTTAACAGGTATAGACAGACACCTAAATGTCAATACACTTAGTAATAGTCTAAATAGGTCAACATACACATACTCATCTTAGTACAGATACAACAATCGTATTCTGAAAATATTTTCGGCATGAATGGTGCTGATTTTTAAAGATTTTGATAAGAAATTATAACTGTTAGATAAGTGGCATTCCAGATCTACTGAACTGCAAAATTGCCATAGTCAAACCTATTCCTCATGTTTAACTCTTCATATGCAAAACTTCAATATTAGCAAAGTTTATAGTAAATTGTTTTGTTATTTTCTTGCCAGAAAATAGAACATAACAGTTCATGTGAATCGTCTCCGTAAGATTCTCATGTACTGCCAACTCCTACTTTCTTGCAAAAATAGGAAAAGTATTAATCATTTATTTATTTTTTATTTATTTATTTTTTTTTTCAGCTATTGTCCTGGAGACAATTCGCGTGTACTGCCAAGACCTACTTTTTGGGAAAAATAGCAAAATATTAATCATTTAACATTAGGAAAGCACGCCTATTCAAATATACTGAAAATTTTACCACCAAAAAATGAAAACTTTCAGATTAAAAAAAATCTGGTATTTTTCATATTTCTGCTCAAAACATAAATTGTGGGTACTCGTTAGAACCGCCTCGACGAGGCGGTTCTAACGAGTACCCACAATCTATGCTTTTAAACAGAAATAAGAAAAATAATGTATACCCCTGTAAACCCCGGTTTTACTATATAAAAGTGGGGTTTAAAGGGGTCAAACTAATATAGGCATGTTTTCGTGATGATTTTTTTCAAATATTGTATTCTGTTATGTTTATGTTAATATGCTATTAGAAGCCTATAAAACCATAACAACTTTATCAGAGCCTTCAGCCAAGGGAGTTTTGTGGGGCTGTATAATATAGTACAGGTACATACATTTGTAAGCCAACGGTCTGACATCGCCCTGAAAGTAGCTCAACAAACAGATAAGCAGATAACAATATATTTGATACAGATCTACTTGGCTAACATAAATTACTAGAAGAGAACTGGAATTTTCTGAAATCTGAAATACAATTAATATGAGCCATCGCATTAATAGCATGTGCGCCCAGTGAAGACTCAGATCAGCCTGGGCATCCGCCCAGTCTGATCGGAGTCTTCGCTGTCCGCATTTAAAAAGCTTGGGTCTTTAGCTACCTATTGAGCGCTGGCTTATTTAATAATATTAGCTAATAGCAGCGTTAATAATTGCTATAAATATTTTTTTGCCAGAAGAACCTGCAAAGATGCAGGCAGGGAAAAAATAATCTATTTTTATTTACATTTCTTTTTTTGGAAAAAAAAAAAAAACTAATGCAAGCCTTAAACTCAACTTTATATGAGCTAGCGCACGTGTGTGACCAGTAAAGACTCAGATCAACCTGTACATCTACCCGTAATGGCAAGGTTCTTGCTTATTCCTCTTAGAATAGCCCGGATGCTGTAGAAGACACGTGCGATCAGCAAAGACTGATCAGACTGCTCGGATGCGCAGGCTGATCTGAGTCTTCTCTGGTCGCACAAGTCTTACTGTAGGTTTTGTCGTGCGTTGGCTCATTTATGATTACACTGTTCAAGCAGAAAGTGAAACATCGTTTTTCTTTTCACTAATATGACCCAGTTGGTGATCAGCTGTTTGTTTGGCATGTTGCCTAACTATGTCAGCTACAGCGAGTCGCAAAACAGCTAGCGGTTTGCTTCGATATCGATTACAAGTACTAGAAGAGAGAGACAGGGACAGACAGACAGGGGCGATTCTAGAAATCGGTGATGCATTTTGTCAGTTCGAAGGCAAGGAAACGGTTAGGTTTATGTTTTTAGCCCAAAAATATAACTTCGGCTGAATATTTAAACCAAAAGCTCATAAAACTGGCAAAAGCTATGGGAACCTGGTCGATTATGCGGGATTTGATTTTTAACACTATTCATGCATTCTAATTAGGTTTAGTAACGAAGAATATATACGAAAATGGACATGGTTTTCTGGATGTTAGTTGGATTTTCAGTGCGTCAATGGCACATGCGCCACGAATGCACATTTTCATGGTGATGCTTAAAATAATATCAGATACCAGTCGGCACGAAGCGATCGTGCTATGGCAGGGCCTATGACATGGACCTTGCTCATGATAAACCTTCGTTATATCGATTTCTTCATAAAATGTGGATTGCATCACGTGGAACACGTCTCATATACTGTCTGTAGGCTAAATCATCAAATTAAAATTAATGATTTCTTTTTAATTATTTTTCACAGAAAAGAAACCTTGACGTTTTTCAAATTGCAATGTTAAGTCTTATATTCTGTGAAAAAATATATAAAAGATTTTAAAATGTTGTCTGCTATTATTTATAGCCAGCAGGTTAAAGTTCAAACATTGTATTTCAGAACTTCTCGGAGGTGGAGGGTCAGACATTATGTGGAAGTTCACGTGATGGTAATTCTTCTACAAATAACGTGGAAAACACGGCAAAAAAGATTTGAGGCAAGAGACTCAATCCTAAGAAACTTAACCCATGTCATAATGAATAAATTAAGACGACACGTCTTTTTCTAATTGTCAGCCAAACAGATTACTTGATCCCCGTTGTTGATATAAAATTACATACTGATGACAAACAGTGAAGATCCAGATGAGTTGGCTTCTTCAGAAACCAACTGATATGAATCTACACTGCTTGTAAAGGCAGGCCATTTCTGGAAGCAGCAGAACCAGGGTTAATTTTAAAATGTGTTGGAAACACTCGAAACTTTCATTGGATTTGTACATGTCACTCCAGACATAATGAATTTGAAAAGAAACGGTGTATTCGCTCTGCTCACGTTCATTTGAAACGGGGATATGCCCTATGTCAACATATGTTTCTGAGAGAAGGTCAAACGTACTTTCATGATATGGCCAATTTTCTTTCCTACACTGCTTCTGTCGTAGAATTCGTCGGGGACTTCTACTACGAAATCAAGCATTGCGGTCGCCCATCCAAGTACTAACCGCAGTGTCTGTTGCTTTTAAAAGCCACCTTCCAGCTCTGGATATGGTCTTGATACCTAATCCGTTACATTTCTCTCCTTTTTCTTTAGACTTCGCCCCGAAATCACATATTTTCCAGCTTCCGTCTTTGGTTGCACGGCGATAAGTCGGGCTACAGACTGACTCCTTCCTCAACTTTTTTCAGAAGGTAAGCACTTGACTATTGCTATCCTGAGACTTTTTGTCTAATCGGTGGTGTATATGCTGCACGTGTCTCGAGTTTAATATGATTAGACTGGCTGGTATGGAGGCCCTGATGAACGGATAGCGACACCAAACATGCAAGGGCGAGTCATGAAAGTAAAGCTATCAAATTTCACACACAAATACACGTCACAAGTTGATATAACTTGATATTCTTTGAAAGAGCTTAAACCTCCAGAGAGCCATCACCATAGCCTACACTTCTAGGTGACAATTTTGCATTCACTGTTTACTTCTCGGAGAACAATGCACGAGAAGGCCCCTGTCAGTAGTATAGGCTGCCACTATGGGTACACTACCCATAGTGGCAGCCTATACTACTCCTGCCTCAGTGCGTCCTTCTTAATGTTAGTCGATGATGTGTTTGTCACTGACATGTGATCCAATCTGCGTTCTAATTCTGTCTATCTGTGACAGCATGGTGCTTCATTACGTTAACAAAGCCTAAGAAGTGTGCGCCACTATCTAATATATATTGATAACAGGTATATGCGGAGGTATAAAATATTAAAGGGGAACGCAACCTTCAAAGACATTGTGCTTTAAAGTAAAGAACTTTACAACAATGAATTTTGACACATATTTGATCAAAATCGGTGGAAAATTAAGTAAGTTATAGACAATTGAATATTTTAACATTGGTGGAATGGGCGCCGCCATTTTGAATATTTAATGAGGTTTCATAAAAATAAAAATTCGTTTCATAAAGGTAGTTACTCTCATAAAGTTGTTTTATTTTGGAGGAAATGATTGCTTGTCACTAGAATTAAAAGATTATAAAAATCTGTAGCAAAATTATTCTTAAAACCCCTTTATAATTTGGTTTTGTGACGTCACAAAGCCTACAATATGGCGGCATCCAGGACAGCCATTTTATGTATATTCAAACCACCATAACTTCCTTATTTCTAGGCCGATTTTGAAAACTCTTGCATTAAAATAAATGGCTTGTTAAGCAAGTTTTTCTTCACGATATACTTAAAACTTATATTGCGTTCCCCTTTAAGCCGATCTTCAGAAATTTCCAGTTTTTAAACCAAGTTTTTAAGTCGTTTCTTACATTTTGCAAATTTTCTGCTGCATAAATCTGTCTAAATTTGCGCTTGATAATAATGGGTTAAAGTTCTTGAACACATTTGTGACGGGTTTTGAAACCCGCTAGTTATTGTGCCCGCGGTGAGGAATGATTGCTCTCAGAGCAAACTTACAGCGCGTGTGCGTGGATTGCGTGTGCGTTAACGTTTATACTCGACAATCTTTCATTATCATGTGACGACGATAGTGTTGTCTCACTGAAATATCAGGTCTAATATTTGTGGTATGATATTTCACCTGTCGCATTACGTGAATTTCATCATATATTTTAACTCCAGAATTCCACATTAGCACTATAAAGGCTGCTTACCTTATTTTTATTGTAAATGAAATATTCATTTTATGGTTGTGTGTGTGAAAACTTAGAAATAATTTATAAAACCTTTCTGTTTATTAAACCGAAATGGGTGGAGGATAATTTTGCGCACACACATTAGAGCGGTTTCGAAGTTGAAAACTTTAATGTTTAACTTGCATATTACAAATAAAATCGGACAGCATTAAAAAATGAAAAGAAAATAAGATTTAACATTTCATGCTGTCTCCGGATTTGAATGAAATGTCTTATTTTCTGTGAAAATAAGGAAATCATATCATTTCTTTTCATCTGTTAGTTTAGCCTACAGAGTGCTAAAGCTTAAAATGTGCATGAGACAGAACACGACTTCGTAATGTTTTGCTGAGCGAACAAACCCCAGAACAGTTATTCAGATTTTGATGTATTGGGTACTGTGGCTTTCCCACACGAAGCGCCGCAGTTTTAAATACGAACACCAGCCTGTCCTTGACTGTACCAGAGATAAACAAACGGTAGATATAGATTATATTTTGCCTGTTACCAATAATTGCACTTTTAGACCAGTAGTTATATTACAAATTAAAAAACAGAATATGAGAAGATTTAATGGAGCATAATTAGAGCCTTACTGGATAAAAAGGGGTCTTAGCGTATATGTTAACGTAGAAGTCGTCGTAGCTAGCTCAGTCACCCAGCATGGCCATGCCTTTCGTCCTCTGCCAACATGCTCTACAGCAGCCAAATACAGGGTTAATAACGAAATTCCTGATCAGCCAATGCAATTACGCTGACTGATCTGGGCATTTACTGTTTGCATACGCCCTTTGGCCCTTTTTACATAACCGGAATAATTGCACAAGTAACAAGGCTTACATGATAATTCAAAATGTTACCCTAAAAACGCTAATCTCGACTGCAGCAAACGAGATTTTATTTATTTACTCTTTTTTTTTTTATTTTATTTTCAGTGAAAATAAGATTTGATATTTCATGCGAATCGTCTGTTAAGCAGACGATTCACATGAAATGCTAAGTCTTATTTTCTCTAAAAAATGATTAAACAAATTAGATAGTCGTCTGCTGCAATTTTGCGTAGCGTTTTAAATATTAATACACTATAAACCATAAATGAGCCAACTCATGGCAAAACCAACAAAATGGATGTGCGCCCAGCGAAGATTCAGATCAGACTGGGCATCCGCCCAGTCTGATCAGAATCATCGCTGTGCGCTCAACGTATAGCTAAGGACTCAAGCTTTCTACGTGGAGACAGCGAAGAATCTGATTAGACTGGGCGGATCCCAAGGCTGATCTGTGTCTTCGCTGCGCGCACATGCCATTTTGTTGGTTTTGTCATGAGGAGGCTCGTTTAATTTAAGATGGTATCAGTTTTAAATGGAAAGTAATAAAGGGGCATCGATTACAGAAAACTGATTCCAACTTATAGACCCCGGTATAGACCAATGTATCATGATTATGGAAAAACCCATAAAACTTTGGCCTGTAGAGAGGTTAGCTTTTTAAAGCAACATATCAAATTCACGGAACATTAACGATCTTTAAATGTCGCCGGTACCATAGCATATCAGCCACAATTATATGACTGAGCAAATAGATATTTCATTCAAATATTCATCTACCTTGATATATCAGATATTATTTCATTTATTAAAATTACTACTTTTAAATGATTCTTTAACCTCAGTTACAACACAATTCGCGGGCTAATGTGACCTGTTTTGGGCGAACACGACAACTGAGCCTAGCCGAGGAGTGGAGGTCGCAGAGGGGTGGGAGGCCGTTTATTTATATCTGTATCAGTACCACAAAATGGAAGTTTATCGTGACCAATGACTCCTGTGAATGTGCAACTTTTCCCTAAATACTGGGACACCTTGATACTAACTCCTTACCATCCCTGACCCAAAATTTGAATACGCACATTTATGCTTATGTATCTAAAACTGTAGTCTGGCTTTAGTCTCCAGTGACTAATTTTTTTTCTCCATATAATCTGTTTAATAATCCACTAAAATAAAACCAAAATAATATCATGACTATAAAGGCTGGTCTCTAGTGACCAGCCTTTATAGTCATGATATTTTTTTTGTTTTATTTTAGTGGCTTATCAAACAGGATTATGAGAAAATATTTAGTCACTGGAGACTGGAGCCAGTGTACTAAAACTGTTGCACGGGTATCAAATAGTATAGGCCCTGATCAGATGCCTCGTTCTGCGGCTGGCCAGGGTTCACAATACTTGCTAAGATATATTTGCCCCAAAATGTCCGAATATGTCAGGTAAACATGGTATATGTGAACATACATCTGTCTATGCCCTGCAGTAATGGAGTTACAGAATGACCTAATGCACGCACGCACGCACCCAATATGCATACGTACGTACATACGATACATACAAACGTTACATACATACATACACAGTTCTAGTTTTGGTTTGAAGTTTAATGGCCCAATCAATACTAGAAAGGTCATGTGGAGCCAGTCACTTTACCTAATCACACTTTTCCTGGACAGGCTAAGCGGTTAATCAGTACTTGTAAACATTCTTTCGCCAGAAACTGACAACTGCCATTCTGGAATCAGCGCAAGGGAGGGTATGACCGTAAACATATTTCATGATCAATCTCCACGCAAGAATGCTACCAGACCTGGCGGGTATAAAACCCGCGATCTCCTGATCACCAATCGACGCGCATCCGACTGAGCCGCCCAGTATGGCTAAATAAGTTTTAAGATCAAGTCCTAAGATCGAATGGTCTCTTTTGGCTCCTAGTAGGTTCAGAAAGGCGTCATTCAGTCCCGGTGAGGAAAAAAAGTATTCGCGAATTTTCAGTGCAAACTATATTTCTAAGCTACGGTATTTAACCAAAGTATTCGGCAAGATAGGCCTTACCAAACAGAGAAGACCAATACCAGACGCCACAGAACGCGGCGTCTGGTCAGGTTCTGTGGCGTCTGGTCAGGGTCTGCGCTGTTTGCGACAAATCCAGCGCTTTTTAGACACGAATTGTACAGATTCAAGGACATTGTAATTTAAGCACATACATTTAGTTAAGATGTCCGAATCTTTATGGTAAATTTATGGGGTAAGCACATGATAGAGCGACTAATGTTGAGCCACATTCCGTTGGGAAAAAAATTATATATAATTCAAAAATAAACTATAGTACGTTATTCTCAGACAAAAACAATTATGGATTACGTTTCTGTCGTTCGTTTTGGTATTATTAACTATCAAAAGCATATTAATGTATGATATTCGGATGACTCACTTTTCATGCTTGATCAGATAGAAAAGAAAACGCATAACTATACTGTGACGACCCTGATCAGTTTCCATACCCAGACAGACTGCTCAGTCATTTCGTTTTCCGGAAGTAGATTCTACAATATTCAAATATATGGAAAGAAGATCCTAATCAGACTGAATAGATGTGCAGGTTAATCTAGGCACTCGGTGTCCTCATAGTGTCATAAACGCTATTTTTGCATGACGCGGCCTACATTTCATGAACGCCCAGTCTGAAACGGTTACAGCTGCTTTAACTCTTAGCATGCTGGGTAAAAGATGCAGCAGACGACAATTTTCATTTTTGTTTTTCCCAGAAAGTTTTATTTTCCCCAAAAAACAGGCTTTGACATTTCATGCAAATTGTCGGAGACAATTTGCATGAAATGTCAAAGCCTATTTCTTGAAAAAAATATATATAAGTATCATCAATTTGTCGTCTGGTAAACTTACCAAGAGGGTGCTAAAGATTAATGAAAACCTACTTATTCTGCTGAAATTACTGCATTTACCCTAAATATTCAGTCAACTTAACCTCTTAAACTCTTACCGTACTTGTCCTAAATTTGACAAATCCATTTCACTTCCTGATGAGTCTAAAATTGCTGGCTGTGTTACAAGCAGAGTATACTCTGATCAGACTGTTTCTCCCGACCTGTCTGTCTGAAAACTTACGGTTAATATGGAACCGATTATTCCCCTCTGCTAACGTAGATAATTATTTTTATTATTATTACATGTTTATAACTCCAATCCATTTAACCTATAGTTTCTATACTTATTAAATGCTTGGCATGCTGGGTAAAAAAGTCAGCAGACGACATTTGAATTTGTCTTATTTTTCCATGAAAACAGGCTTTGAAATTCCATGCAAATCGTCTCCTTACGAAACAATTTGCATAAAATGCCAAAGCTTTTTTTTTTTATCTGAAAAAAAAAAGAAAGAAAAAGAAAGCATATCACCAATTTGTCGTCTGCTGAGTTTTCTAGAGAGCGGTGAATGTTAATAATATGTCTGAAAGCAAAACAGCAATAATACAGTAAGTTTAAAAATTCTGATTCTCCAGACGTTATTATGAATCATTTGGAAACATCGGTATGAGAAACAGATTAAAACATCTCGAAAACATGCCTATATAATGTTGACCCCCTTAAACCCCAATTTTATATAGTAAAACTGGGGTTTACAGGGGTATACATTATTTTACTTATTTCTGCTCAAAAACATAGATTGTGGGTACTCGTTAGAACCGCCTCGCCGAGGCGGTTCTAACGAGTACCCACAATCTATGTTTTGAGCAGAAATATGAAAAATATCAGAATTTTTATATAAAATTTTTCAGTTTTTTTGGAGGTGAAATTTTCTACATATTTGAATAGGCTTGTTTTCGTAATGAGAAATAAGGGCCTCCGTGACGTATATAAGCCACCTAATGAAAAAATGGGGTCTGGCTCAGACCCGAGCGCCTCCTCAAGCCCTTCGTTGCCTGCTTACAAAATCACTGGTTATTATATAAAAGTATACATCGATGCACAACAGATTCTGACCCGACTACACGGGTTTGCAAGCTTATGTCATATGCAAAGACCGAATGTTTAGACCGACACAGACGCTAAAAAATACCTTGGCCCTTCGGTAAACCGATCGTCCATAATGCAACTACTGTGAACAGCAACAGAGAAGCCCCTAGCCGATTTGTGTGGATTGATAGACTGGTCGGGCAATTACTGTATGGGTATGGCATTAAGCAGATGTCCCGCCCTTAAAAAGTCCCGTAGATTCTGCGGTAAAATGCTGGCAAGTGGCTGACAGCGCATTGTCAGTTAATTTTACGGGCACCTGTAGAACTGTTTCAGGCATTACCTCGTAGGATGGGGAAAGAATGGGTAAGCTTAAGATATGGTACGGTAGCTCATATATCCCTACTATCCCTACTATGTCCTACGTTAACTACTTTACCCTACTCTGCCCTGCCGTGCGTGATTATTCCTGCAAACAATCTACAGGCGCCCGTAAAATGTACGATAAATGTGCTGGCAGTCACTTGCCAGTATTTTATTGTAAAATCTACGGGATTTTTATTTACAGTGGCGGATGTGATTGTAAGTCGTAAGTTCCTAGAACATAAACTAATGAAACGGTTATGTAATGCATTTGATTAAAACAATCACATATTTAACAGTGACGTCAAAGTGCGACAATGAATTTTCATGCGAATTGTATAGGAGACGAAGCGCATGAAATGTTACGTCCTGTTTTCTGGGGAAAAAAAAGAAAAAATGTTTCTTATATAATTTGCTCAACTTTATATTTAGTGTATAAAGAGTTAAAAAGGGCGAATATCTTTAACTTCAAAGGCTTGACCACTGCATCTGTGGATTGCAGTGGTCAAGCCTTTAAAGTTAAAGACATTCTAAGTTAGAACATCATTGGTTTGATAGTGTCTCTTAACCTTCACAATTAAACAATTTTATGTCAAAATTAACAGAATATAGAAGCATAGTACAAATTCTCTGCTAAATTCCTTTCAGTTCTAACACCTTTAGGTACCGAAATATCTCTCGGTACAAGTTCTGCAGGTTTTATTGCTGGAACTATCACGTTAACACCCAGATAGAATCTTCTTATTTCATCTGTCTCTCTATCAACACCATTTTCTCACAGGAGTTTGTTATGATTTATAGTTTTTAGTATAATTTTTTTCATTAAAGTACCTACTCAACCAATACACATCACAATATGACACTAAACCTAACGACTTAAACACATTCTTAAAAGATCAACTAATTATGCTTCTAAAGTAATTTTCCCGTTGACCTAGCTTTGCAAATCCCCAATAAACTGTTTATGTCATTTAGCATGAAACATTAGAACTTCCAACTTCGCCTGCACTTTGGAAATAGATGTGCTAGAGTTTCTGCCATCGGTTACACGCGCTTTGCGTTGAAATATTTGAAGATTTCATGATTGATGCTAGAAATTACCGTATTCATCCTATGTATTCGGACGTGAACAAACAGTGTAGACCCAGATTAGACGCCGTAGAACGCGGCGTTTAATCAGGGTCTATGCTGTTTGCCGTTCATCTAACAGTTTTTTTTCGAGCCATCAACGGGTAGTAAAATGGACCTGCTCAATTTCAGGACAAGTATAGTAAGGTGTCTGAATACTTATGGTATATGCGGTATAACCTTCCGTTGGGATATACGGTAGCCCACATTCGTAAAAAATTGCCAGCAGTTTTGTTTGTTTGTTTTTAGCTCACCTGAGCCGAAAGTTGAGCTATTGTGATCACTCCCCGTCCGTCGTCCCTCTGTCCGTCCTCACCTTTGAGCGACTTCTCCTCTGAACCCCTAGGCCAAATTTCTTCAAACTCCATGTGGAGCCTGTTAAAGAGGGGTTGAAAATATACAAATGGTCACGGTCCGTAAATCAAGATGGCCACCATGCCCATATATGGTAAAACACTTAAAAAGCCGAGAAAGATTTGGGGCTAAATCTTGGTATAAAGCATCGAGGACTCAAGGTCTACCAAATTTATTCAAATGATGACCATAAATTGACCTTTGACCTTTTTAATGCAAGGTCGAATTTGCGTCCCTATACATTGTATGGGGAAAATGTTGAAAAACATTTTCTCAAAATGTATTAATATTAAAGACAAGTAGTTGAAATTTACAATGTATGATTAAATTATTAAAACTTTTTTAGTTACAATCAACATTCCCCCCTCCCCCCGTGGGGGTTATCTGCCTTTGCCCCTGGGTCATGTACTTGTATAAAATTGTGTATTTTTTAAATGTCTTCTTCACTGAAACCACTTAAGCAATTTTCACCAGATTTCACCAGGGGTCTTCTGTCGATCTGTTCGAATGGTTTCCCAACATTGATTAAGATGGCTGCCATGCCCATATATGATAAAAACACTTAAAAATCTTCTTCTCCAAAACCAAGAAAGCTTTAAGGCTGAATCTTGGTGTATAGCATTGGGGACTCAAGATCTACCTAGTTTGTACAAATTATGATCTTTGACCTTTTTAGGCAAGGTCAAATTTGTGCCCCAATACATTTGTATAGGGGAAATGTTGAAAAATCATTTTCTCAAAATGTACGTATTAAAGACTTATAGCTGAAACTTACAATGTGTGATTAAAGTAGTAAAACGTTTTAGCTACAAACAAAATTTTGACCTCTGAGGGTTACCTGCCCTTGCCCCTGGGCTACATACATGTATAAAACTGTGTATTTTTTTAATGTCTTCTCTGAATCCGCTTGAGCAATTTTCACAAGATTTCACATTGGGCTTTTTGTCGAAAGGGTATTGATAACTTTTTCAACTGGTTCCACGCCATTGAACAAGATGGCCGTCATGGACATATATGGTAAAAACACTTAAAAATCTTCTCCCGAACCAAACACTTTTGGAGCTGAATCTTTGTATATAGCATCCAGGACTCAAGGTGTACCAAGTTTGTTCAAATAATGGTCGTAGGTTGACCTTTGACCTTTTTACGGCAAGGACAAAATTTCGCCCCCATATACTTGCATGAGGAAAATCCCAGCTAGCATTCTACGTAAATCTACATCGGGCCGTCATCGGCCCGTCAGCTACCCTGACGGGCCGATGACGGCCCGATATAGATTTACGTAGAATGCTGACTGGGATGTTGAAAAATCATTTTCTCAATATGTATTAAAGACTAATGGCTGAAACTTACAACGTATGATGTAAGTCGTAAACTGTTTAGCTACCGTCAAAATTTTGGAGATCATTGCCTTTGCCCCTGGGCCTTGTACATGTATAAAATTGTGAAATCTTTAAACGTCTTCTTCTCTGAAACAGCTTGAACAGTTTTCACCAGATTTCACATCCCAGTCAGCATTCTACGTAAATCTATATCGGGTCGTCATCGGCCCGTCAGGGTAGCTGACGGGCCGATGACGGCCCGATGTAGATTTACGTAGAATGCTAGCTGGGATAGGGCCTTCTGTCGAAAGGATGTTGACAATTTGTTCAAATGGTTCCGCGCCATTGAACAAGATGGCTGCCATGTCCATATATGGTAAAACACTTAAAAAAACTTCTTCTCTAGAACTAAGAAAACTTTGAGGCTGAATCTTGGTATACGGTATTAGGAAAGCAAAGTCTACTTAGTTTGTTCAAATGATGATGCTAGGGTAACCTTTGACCTTTCTACGGTATGGTCAAATTTGTGCCCTTGTTGCTGCGGCAATACTGGAAGAAGATGCATGGCATTTGCAGATATGCAATAGCTGTTTTTTTTGTTTGTTGTTTTTTGTTGTTGTTGTTGTTTTTGGGGTTTTTTTGTTTTTGTTTTTTTCAGGTCAGCGAATCGTGTCTCATGGACCTCTTGTTTGCTGTTGTTGTTGTTTTCAGTGTGTCACAAAGAAAACAAATCAAGCTTTTTTCCAGGTACTGGGGTAGGGAAAATGTAGGGACTGATTACGAAACTGAAATGAATTGTTGGAAACGTAAAATAGCAGGTTATGAGTACCCAAGAACATATTTGTGAAACAGAACACCGAAAATGATCACCAAATATCTGAACCCACTAAAAATAGACTTGGCAAGATTACTCGGTATACCTGATAATCTAATTTCAAAATCTGGATGGTTTATGGATCACAGAAAGTTCTCAACGACATTGTAGCAAGCATAGGAAAGGGCATATCATAATTACCATAGATATTCTGACCCCTTAAGGGGACATGCGTTACGAAAATACGCCAAATCAAATATATAGACAATTTCCCCTCCAAAAACTGAAAATTTTCAGATTAAAAACAAATTCTGATATTTTTCATATTTCTCCTCAAACATAGATTATGGATACACGTTAGAACTGCCTCGCCGAGGCGGTTCTAACGGGTACCCACAATTTATGTTTTTGATCAAATATAAGAAAAAATAATATATACCCCTGTAAACCCCAGCTTTACTATATAAAAGTGGTGTTTAAGGGGGTAAAGTTATACAGGGATGTTTTTGTGATGATACACTTGGTGGACTTTCTATCATTTTGTACAAGGGAGACATTTTGTAACTTCCTGTTTGTTTTCCTGGGCCGTAATCCCCTTCTGAAAAGAGGTCTACACTAAAAGGAAAGAATTTGTTCCCCCTTGGGAGAAAATTATTTCCTTTTAGAGTGGACACCTTTTCAGAAGGGGGCAAATACAAATTTGACAGAATTACCTCGCTTGAAGTTATTCAGACATAAATGGGTTAGCGCCATTATATACATTATTTACATTAAGTATTAGGGACGACAAGCCTGAACAGTGTGTACTCGGGTCAGACGTCACAGTCGGATAGGTCTACACTGTTTGTCACTCCACTCATCCAGTAATTTTTGACACATCAACAGGTAATACAATGATTTTTTTTTTTTTTTTTTTTTTTTTTATGTTTTGGACAAGTCGATGGTTGAGCGCAAGACTATGGTAACTCAAACATATTTTTGAAACCCTTGTTTAGGGGCAACTTGGACCCCTTTGTAAACAATGCAAATTTAGGTGCCATTGCTCATACGAGCAATGGCACCTAAATTTTCATTGTTTACAGAAAGAAATGTTGTAATCTTCATAATGCCTTCATGGTGAGGAGATTAGGTTTGGGGAAAAACAACCATCTGACTTACGCTAGTCTTGCGCTCAACCCTCGAAGTATGGTCAGGTGTTGAAATGTCCAAAATTAGCAAGATAAATATGGTAAGATATGTTTTAACTCATGATGTACATTCAGAATTTTGCGGCGTATTCAAATGAACATTGTTAACAATTTTGCATCCGAGATCTCGCCGTTAGGATTCGGTGGGTCTGTCTAAATTGCACAGGAAGGCTGAAGCCCGGCGTTTATCAGTACACAGGTACATTTTTTGCTTCGCGGAAAGAACCGCAGTGATCGTATGTCAATGATCGCTGTAACTTCAGGACGCTTCAGGGCGTTTTATGTTTGAGGCAAAGAAATAATTCATTTTATCTTCACACATTTTACCAGTTTCTACAGCTCTGTTATATAATCAGCCATGTAGAAAGTATGCACACTCCGAGACGGAAGCCGCAGGCGAGGGAGTAACAAAGGTATTTGATTATATTAAATTCTTGACACTAAGCTATCTGTCGCCAATTCAGCTCAAACTGGAGTATTTCCAGCTTAATCATGCTGTAATTTCAAAATGCTGTGAAATACCAACTGCACTCGCTGCTCTGGTATCAAAATAAATGTATTTTCAGACATGAACTTAATTATTGATGGAGCCAAATTCCTTGGAAACAACTAACCGCTCAGTGGGTATATGGCGTTTATACAACATCGCTAGCACGTATGACGTTGCATCGACATTGATGCGACTTTGTATAAACGTCATGTGCCCGTTGCATCGACATTGAGGCGACGTCGTAAACGTCATGTGCCCGCTGGGCGTTGAGTCGAATATTTATGGACCTTCAATAAAAAGAGATATATATTTAGGATAAATGAAATTTTGCCTTTTTCAAACATTTGTCACATTATACATACTCGTCACATGATATGAAATCGACACGGTTGAAGTCTGATTTGAAATCTAAGCGGCGAAATTTTCATTTGATTATCTTATTAGTTCATCTGTCACGTAATGACAAGGTGAGCATTTGTGATCACATTTTGTCCGTCGTGCGTGCGTCCGTCCGTAAAAAATTATTCAAACGACATCTCCTTCTAAACTAGTGATTGGATTTTGACCAAACTTCACAGGAATGATCCTTGGTTGGTCCTCTTTCAAAGTTGTTCAAATGGTTCCGGTCTATTACATATCTAAGTCACAGGAGCTAAAAGTAATTCGTCAAAAAACATGGCCGCCAGGTGGAGGTGGGGGGCGGGGCTCATTTTCCCTATATATCTATATAGAAAACTTAAAAAATCTTCTTGTCAGAAACCACTAGACCGATTTCAATATAAATTTGCAGAAATGTTCCTTTAGTGATCCTCTACCAAGATTATTCAAGCCGTTTAGATTTGTCAAAAATATGGCCGTCATGGAGCGGGGCTTATTTTCCCTATATATCTATATAGAAAAAATTTCTTGTCAGAAACCACTGGACCGATTTCAATATAACTTGGCAGACATGTTTCCTTGGGGACCCTCTACAAAGATTGTTCAAGCCGTCAAGATCCGTCAAAAAACTTGGCCGCTAGGGGGCGGGGCTTACTTTCCCTATATCTTCTTCTCAGAAACCACTAGACCGATTTCAATATAACATGACAGGAATGTTCCTTTTGTAACCCTCTCCCAAGATTGTTCAAGCCGTCATGATTCGTCTAAACACAAGGCCGCCATGGGCGGGGCTTATTTTCCCTATATATCTATACAGAAAACTTTAAAAATCTTCTTGTCTGAAACCTTGGTGACCCTCTACCAAGATTGTTCAAGCAGTTCTGATTCGTGAAAGAACATGGCTGCTAGGGGGCGGGACTTATTTTCCCTATATATATCTATATACAAAACTTTAAAAATCTTCTCGTAAGAACCGTTGGCCCTATTTCAATATAACTTGACAGAAATGTGTTTTTGGTAACCCTCTACCAAGAGTGTTCAAGCTGTCATGATTCGTCAAAAAACTCGGCCGCCAGGGGTAGGGGTGGGCTGGGGCGGGGGCGGGGGGGGAGGGTGGGTCGGGGGGGAAGGTTTATTTTCCTTGTATATCTATATAGAAAACTTTAAAAATCTTCTTGTCAGAAACCACTGGATCGATTTCTATATAACTTGACAGAAATGTTTTCTTGGTGACCCTCTACCAAGATTTTTTAAGCCGTCATAATTCGTCAAACAATTTGGCCGCCAGTGGGCAGGGCTTATTTTCCCTATATAACCATATATAAAACTTTAAATATCATTTTGTCGGAAACCACTAGACCGAATTCTACAGTCGAGGACCAAAAGTAATTCCACAGCATCAAAAATCCCATAGAGTTCAATGCATTCTCATGTTTACAATAATAATAATAATAATAATAATAATAATAATAATAATAATAATAATAATAATAATTGTTTATATCTTTATAATGTTCACATCATTTGAAAGCTGGACGATTTATGTAATATATATTGTGATTCTCATTGGATTTTCTCTGTGCAAACTTGAGAGACAAAGAAATAAATTTTGCGTAAGACAATTTGGGCAGTTTTTGAGCGACGTCAACATTGACGTCATGGAAATCTGCCATTTTAAAAATTCCCCTTAATTTAAATTGTTGTGTCCGAGAAGACAGATAGCCAATATTTATCAAAGTCATATATTTTGGACATGCATCGTTTTCCTGTCCAATCATTACAGAACATCAGTATTTTCTCTACGATGTTACACAATATTAAGTGTCTTGTAAACATTAAAATGCATTAAAGTCTACGAGAAAATATGTTTGTGGAATTACTTTTGGCCTCTGACTATATATAGAACTTGGCAGAAATGTTCCTTTGGTGACCTTCTTCCAAGATTGTTCAAGCCGTCATGATATGTCAAAAACATGGCTGCTAGGTGGCGGAGCTTTTTTCCCTATATATCTATATAGAAAACTTTAAAAATGTTTCCGCCATAAACCAATGGACCAATTTCAATATAACTTGCCAGGAATGTTTCTTTGGTGCCCTCTATCACGATTGTTCAAGCTGTCACGATTCATCAAAAAACATGGCCGCTAGGGGGCGTGGCTTTTACCAAGATTGTTCAAGCCCTTATGATACGTCAAAAAACATGGCCATCAGGGGGCGTGGCTTATTTTCCCTATATATCTATGTAGAAAACTTCAAAATTCTTCTTGTCAGAACACTCGACTGATTTCAATATTACTTAGCAGAAATGTTGCTTTGGTGACCCTCTACCAAGCTTGTTCAAGCAATAATGATTCGTCAAAAACATGGCTGCTAATCAGCAGGCTTATTTTCCCTATATATCTAAAAAAGAAACTTTAAAAATCTTCTTGTCAGAAACACTAAACCGATTTCAATATAACATGGCATGAATGTTCCTTTGGTGACCCTCTACCAAGTTTATTCAAGCTGTCATGATTCGTCAAAAACATGGCTGCTAAGGAGCGTGGCTTCTTTTCCCTATATACCTATATAAAACACTTTAAAAATATTTTGTCAGAAACCACTGGACCGATTTCAATATAACTTGGCAGAAATGTTCCTTTGGTGATCCTCTATCAAGATTCAGTTCAAGCCGTCATGATGAGTTAAAAAACATGGCCGCTAGGGGGCAGGGCTATAAAATTTATACAAAAATCTTAGAACAGTGAGCTTGACTGAAACTTAAATAGTAGACCTATTGTATGCAAATCTGTTTGCTTAGGTGAGCGATATAGGACCATCATTGTCTCTTTTTATTATTATAACTATTATTATTTTTATTTTATTTATTTATTTTTTTTTTTCAAAAAAATAAAGTTAATGCAATGAAAGTCAGATGTTTCATAGTTTATATTCGCGTGATGTATAGGTATGCAAGATATTCTGCAAGATTACAGCTATCAGATCTGCTTATTACAAATCCATGTTGATATGTAGATGCTAGTAGAAGTTATTATGAATATTACAACTTATTCGTCAGGTAGCACCATTGGCCTAATCCCATGACGTTGCATTGACGTTGATGCGACGTTGCATAAACGTCATGTGCTCAGTAAGATGATTTTATCATCAAATACAAATATTGAATCTTGTCTCACAATTGGAAATATTAATTACATAAGGCCATTCTATGGAGGTGGATCCGAATGTTCTCAGCATCCAATTTCTCTATTCCAGGCGGCACTCGGCAGTCCATCCATCCGCGTTTTAATCAATCCCAGTACACTACAGCGCAGCAGCAACGTCGTTTCGGCGACGTCGAAATTACGTTATGTTTGGTGGGACTTTATTATTTCAACTCTTGGCCGTCACAAATCTATCTCACTTAGATTAGAAAATTAAACAATTACTCTATGTACTGAAAGATTTATGTCTTCATTTTTACCTCACGGTAAAACAACTATTTCTCATTTATTTTCTCATGCATTTCACGCACCTTTTCGTGTAATATATCCCCCCCGCAGCATATCCCAGACATATTCAGTTTACTAAAATTATCCCTGTCAGCCATGCAGACCAAAATGGATATCTGTGCAAGCAGTGTAGATCCTGATAAGACGGCTGGTTATGAGTCGTCTCCTTTATATCTACACTGTTTGCTATTCTGTTTTTGATTTTTGACTAAAAACCCTATTTTCATCAATGGACTTGTCCAAATTAAGGGACGGAAGAATCCACTACAGAAACTAAAGGGTGAACGGGTTAAAATTAAAACGACTGCTCGCGCTGTCATAACATGCAGACAGGTAGATGGCGAGATAATTATTACTTATGAATCAAATATTTCTTATATATTTTCACACGCATAAAAAACACATTTCCCACGGTAGATACTATCAGCATATCATCTTAGAAGATTCTTATGATTGGTGAGTAGAGAGTAAAGGAAGATGATAGGACTTACCTAATCCCGTGAAGATTGTTAAGATTGCATTAAGAAACTGAAAGGATCTATAGACTGTAGTAGTTGTCAGAGAAGTTCCCAAATGTTTTTTTTTTTTTTAGTTTGCTACTCCTAGCTGTACGAGCAGACAGACAGGCCTAAGCAAACAGTGTAGACCCAGATCAGACGCCGCTGAATGCGGCGTCTGATCAGGGTCTACACTGTTTGCCACTCGTCCAGCTCTTACAAGAACTGGTAGTAAACCAGACTTGTCCAAATTTTAAGATAAGTATGGTATGGTGTTAGCATATTTAGGGTAAATACGGTAGAATGTTGACAATGATGCTCCCAAATTAGTTTTTTCTTTCCGATTACTCGTATCTACCCTAAGCATTCGGACAGACGTGCATTAACAAACAGTGTAGATCCCGATCATACGCTGCTCCCCGGCAATTTTAGACACACCAATACCCAGCTAGCATTCTTTATAAATCTATAGCGGGCCGTCATCGGCCCGTCACGGTTCTTTATAAATCTATAGCGGGCCGTTATCGGCGCGTCAGCTACCCTGACGCGCCGATAACGGCCCGCTATAGATTTATAAAGAATACTTACTGGGTAGGTAGTGGAAAGAATACGTTTAGATTTTAGGACAGGTATAGTATGGAGATAAAGACGCCAAATATTTCGGGTAATTATGATAATTTCAGTAGCCATAAACAAACCGATATGATACACAACATTAGCACCCTTATGCCATATGCGAACATCGAAGACCTAGATCAGTCTGCCAACACACACACACACGCACGCATGCACGCAGCACGCGCGCGCGCACACACACACACACACACACACACACACACACACACAGATTGCCTTCTCTGTTCAATGATGTATTCTAGTTTTTGTTTGTTTGTGTTGCGGTGTTACGGCCCAGTCAACCCAATATACTGTTACTGTTTGTGGCAAACATAATATCCAGAAGTTCTGTTTCATCACGAAAACACGCCTATATAATCTTGACCCCCTAAACCCCATTTTTATATAGTAAATTGGGGTTTATGGGGGTATACAATATTTTTTTCTTATTTCTGCCCAAAAACATAGATTGTGGGTACTCGTTGTGGGGTCATGTCGGGCGCGGTCAATTTACCTAGCCACACATTTACTGGGCAGCCTTAGTCCTCTAAGCGGTTAACAAGTTTTGTGCACATTCTTTCGCCAGAAACTGACAACTGCCCTTCTTGAATCAGCGCAGAGAACGGCCGAAGAAAATATTTCATGATCAAATCTCCACGAAAGAATGTTGCCGACCCAGCGGGGGTCGAACCCGCAACCTCCTCATCACCAGTCGGATGCGCATCCAACTGAGCCATCGAGGCCGGCATTCTAGTTTCTATCAGACTGCCTAAATGCACTAGGTGGTTCCATGCCTTCGTTGTCCAACTGGCACAAAGTTTTCTTTTCTTTCGTTGCACATTATGTCGTATCAAGCATATGGACGACGTAATCATATGCTGGGATCCCAGGCGGACCCCCTGCGTTTTTGGGCAGTCGGCCAGGGCTTCGATCAGTCTACGCCTTCCGTTGTATAAATTAGACATCGCCTAGAGAAGAGTTTGCAATGGAAATGGCCGGATTCATGGGAAGCGTCTGCGTGCTGACTGATCAGTCTGCGCAGTTTGCGGGTCAACGCCCCCTTAATAACTGATGGTACTGACAGCCAATTAGTTTTCGTCAGCTATCAAGTTTGATCGTACCTACAAAGCCCAGTATATAGTGTAGAAAATTTATGATATGGGGATAGTGTGTTATCGGAAGCAATCACACTTATGGTACAGTCCCTTTTAACTTCAATCACCCTCCTCCACAGAGTGTATCGTACATACCATAATTATTGGGACACCTAAACTCCTTACCTTTGAACAAGTCCAATTTACTACCTATAGATGTGTCTATAGGTTTGCTGGATAGTGGCAAACAGTGTAGACCCTGATCAGACGCCGCGATCTGCGGCGTCTGATCTGGATTTACACTGTTTGCGCAGGCCTACATTTTGAATAAGTCCATTTTACTACCTATTGATGTCTATAATTTCGCTGATATTTAATAATAATAATAATGATAATAATAATCGACTTTATTTATAGAGGGTAACACATTTAGTAAACTAGTACTAATCTTCCATGTGGTCCTCTTTTTTCCTGGGTAGCAACCAGTACTTAGCAATGTGGATAAACTCTCTTGCTCAAGGAAACGGCAATTGATGTTAGTGGGGATCGAACTCGTACCTCTCGATCTCGAGTCCGATGCTTTACCACTGCACTACAGCGCTCCAAGTTGCAAACGTGTAGACCCTGATCAGACGCCGCGTTCTGCGGCGTCTGATCTGGGTCTACAGTTTGCACATGCCTATCTGTCCCAATACTTAGCTTCATTACGATATGTTTTGAAGTGGCCCCGACAGAAACCCAGTTATAAGCTGAAAGGTGAAGTATCACCTGCTCTCTTAACCCATCACCTCCAAAACACCTGGTGCTGCCCTCTCTAGCAGTTTTCTAATAAACCACTTATGCCTGTCAAAGCCCCAGGGAGGCTGACAGTTGATTGCATGCCTATAATATTAGATATGGAATGCTTGCATGCTGTTAGAATCTGTTATCCCGGTTTTATTTTACTTTTTTAATCTTTTTTTTATATATATATTTTTAGTCTGTCAGTGCCACATTTTAATGGTATGGTGACTATGTAATGCAGATTCTGGCTATAAGTACAGGCTTACAGAGAACATAGAAATTCACAAAAGGTATTTGTAAACTAGAACCCTTTAGGATTTTATGCCCTGGCCCCTCCACTATAGCCTTATGTCCATATATCCTAATGAATACTAAATGCAATGGTCAAATCGATAGGTCAATTCGGTCGGTATATACGAGTAACTTATGAATGTTTCCTCAGAAGATGAACACTGATTTAAAATTTATCAAATTTAATGATTTTTATTAATATTATTATTTTTCAAACTGTTACGTCAGACTTAATTTTTTTATCCGCCTTTTTTGTCAGACAACTTACATGGGATCGCCAATTATCAACACGAGAATAGAACTTGAACCATGAGTAGATTGATAATTTTGTAGATTCAAATAATTTTTAGCTAATTTTCATATATCACAGACTGGTATAATAAATGTCATTCATAATACCACTATAGAAACTGCACTACATATATTTGTCAATCTTGTGGTACTTTAAAATATACAGCATGTCAAAAACAAAAAAAAAAAAAACAAAACAAAAAAAAAAAAAAACAAGTCTATTCAAATATACATGTACTAAAAATTTTACTACCAAAAAATGAAAAAAATTCAGATACAATTCTGATATTTTTCATATTTCTGCTCAAAACATAGATCATGGGTACTCGTTAGAACCGCCTCGCCGAGGCGGTTCTAACGAGTATCCACAATCTTTGTTTTTGGACAGAAATAAGAAAAAATATTGTATACCCCCGTAAACCCCAGTTTACTATATAAAAATGGGGTTTAGGGGGTCAAGATTATATAGGCGTGTATTCGTGATGAAACAGAACTTCTGGATATTATGTTTGCCACAAACAGTAACAGTATTTTGCCGACTCGTATTAAACAGTATTTTGCCGACTTGTATTTTCATCTAATGTAGCTTCCTATCTCTGGGCAGAAAAAAAAAACAAAAAAAAAACTTAAAGTGTAGTTCTGCGTAGATTCGTATAAAAACTGCCCATATGATATTTACCAGTATCTGGGCTAATTTAGCAGATGATAAATTGATGATATTTTTCTTATTTTTCAGAAAACAGGATTTGACGTTTCATGCAATTTGTCTCCACTGGAGAGACAAATTGCATAAAATGTCAACTCCTGTTATCTGGAAAAAAAAAAATAAGAAAAATATTTCAAAATGGCGTCTGCTGAAAATTTTACTCAGAGTGCTAAGCGTTAACATATGGAAAGTATTTGAAACCTATATCCACTGACAGGTGCCTCACTGCATGGGGGACGTGACTGGTACGAAGCAACTGAAATTCTTATCTTTAATTATAGGTTCTAACAAACTCTATATGTATGGTTTCTGTGAATGACAGGAAGTATTCACATCCAAGTTCCTGTTTTGTCGTTCATATGTTTTCTAATTTTTTTTAACCTTTCAACCCTGCATATCAAAACAAATACATTTGCACACAGTGTAGATCCAGTTGAGACGGTCTCATCAGGGTCTACACTGTTTACCATTCTGTTCTTCATTTTTTATTTCCACCTCTGTTTGCAACAATGGATGTCTTTTCAAAAGATGGAAGAGTCCATTTCAGAAACTCAGGAGTGAAATGGGTAACAGTTTGGGTGCTTTTTAGCTAATCTGAGCCGAAGGCCCAGGATGAGCTATAGTGATCGCTTGCCGTCCGTCGTCCGTCCACACCTTTGAACTCCTCTGAAACCCCTGTGTCAATTTTCTTCCAATTTCATGTAGAGCCTTCTGTTAAAGGGGCGGGGGGGGGGGGGGTGAAAAATTTGTTCAAATGGCTATGGTCCGTTAATCAAGATGGCCGCCATGCCCATATATGGTAAAAGCACATAAAAATCTTCTTCTCCAGAACCAAGAAAGCTTTGAGACTGACTCTTGGTATATAGCATCGAGGACTCAATGTCTACCATGTTTGTTCAAATGATGGACGTAGGTTGGACTTTGACCTCTTTACGGCAAGGTCAAATTTGCAAATCCATACATTTGTGTTGGGGAAAATGTTGAGAAGTCATTTTCTCCAAATACGTTAGACATAACTGAAACTTACAATATACGATTAAGAAGTAAAACGTTTTAGTTACAATCAAACTTTTGTCCCCTGGGGGTTACCTGCCCTTGCCCTGAGTTATATAAAAGAATAAAATTGTGTAATTTTAAATGTCTTCTTCTCTGAAACCGCTCGAACAATTTTCACCAGACTTCACATGGGGCCTTCTGTCAAAAGGGTATTGACAATTTGTTCGAATGCTTTCGCTCATTTGAACAAAGCGGCTACCATGCCGATACATGGTAAAAACACTTAAAACTCTTCTTCTCCAGAACCAGGAAAGCTTTGAGACTGAATCTTGGTATATTGTATTGGGAACTCAAGGTAAACCAATTTTGTTCAAATGATGGTCGTAGGTTGCACCTTGTCCTTTCTACGGCAAGGTCAAGTTTGCAACTCCATAACATTTGTATGGAGAAAATGTTGAAAAATCTTCTTTTTTTTTTCTTTTTTTTTTTTTTTTTTTTCAATATACATTAAAGACTAATGGCTGAAACTTACAATGTAAAGAAGTAAAACTGTTTAATGACCGTCAAAACTACTAATTAAGATGATGATACTAGGATGACCTTTGACCTTATTACAGTATGGTCAAGTTTGTGTTCTTGTAGCTGTGGTAATACTGAAAGAAGTTGCGTGACATTTGCAGGTATGCAATAGTTGGTAATAAGGTGAGCGAATCGTGGCCCATGGACCTCTTGTTTACTGTTGCACCCTTCAATTTCAAGGTCAACGATGAGTCTATATTAATATAGCATGTTTATAATGTCATGCTACCAGAAGTGTGGGGTGGGATCATACTGGTTTCGTGACCATTGATACAGCCATGAAAGTTTAGTAAGAATCCGCGCACTCGTGTTGACCAGCGCTGATGAAATCTGTACCGAAATCATTCTTGTTCCCCATCCACTCACCACACTCTCCTCTAATCTCTAATAGAGGGGTTTGGGAACGTGGACATAATTAGTCAATGTATTAAACTTGCCACAGTGCTGCCGGTTTGGCTTCATTAAGGGGAATGGATACTCTTTCAAAACTATTTTGCCCCTTCTGTAAAAGGATCTACTCTAAACAGAAAGAATTTGCTCGTCTTTTAGAGTTGACCACTTTTCAGAAGGAAATGAATGTGCAGGAAAGCAAATGGGAAGTCAAGAAAGTTGTCTCCCTTGCTAAGTCGGCAGAAAATCTACCAAATTTATCAAGTCCCCCAAATTTGATATCAAAACGATGTAATCAGTCTGAAAACACAGATATCGTATTATAATCAGTCTGATAACATAGATATCTTATTACTCTAAGTATTCGGACACCTTTACTCCCAGCCATACTTCTAAAATTTGAATGTCCATTTTACGATCTGCTGATGTATCTGATAATTGCTGGTTAAGTGACAAACCATGTAGCCCTTGATCAGGCGCCGCAGAACGCTGATCTAGGTCTACACTGTTTTCTTAGAAAAAACACGGTACTTTATCTGTAACCACTGACACAAGGCCACCAGGGATAGCATACCAGTCTGGCAGCAATTCATCTAGCTAAATTTCTACTTCAGTCAACCTATCACTTGATTCTCATTTAATTCTGCCCGCTTATCAAAGCTCCATTAAAGCTCAAATCTTATAATGATTTTCAAATCATCTAATTATGGTTAATTCAGTCTCAAAGTATCTGGTTGTATATGTTTATCACTGACCAGTGCATGTGCATCAGCCAATGGATAATCCACTTTGATCCCAGTATTAGTCTTATCTCCATCCAAAGCCGCCAATCATTTAATTAGACCCACATGGCTTCAATGAAATATTGACATTCACAAACATGAAACCTATAGGGCAATGATCACTGTATCAGCAGATTACTTTCATGGGTAAATATTTATTAAAATCAGTCTGTTCGAATCAAGTTGATCAAATAATAAGTTTTGCTACTTTTCAAGAATAATCACCAATAAACTATTGGGAAATTTCATGATATGTTACCGTACGGGTATTTGGGATCTCATAAAAACTGATTCGATTCAAAATTGTTTTGCGATAAATTCAACAAGTATTATCACCACAAATAACCAGTCTAGTGGTGACAGTCCAAGTCCCGTGACATCACGAGGTCAAAGTCAACGTCTGATGATGGGTTCTCGATGAGAACCGAAACTGTCACAATAAGCCGGTGAAAATTCTTCTTTGGATAAGACAAAAAGAATTTTTTAATTAATATTATTACCGTATTTACCCTATGTATTTGAATTGACAGGTCTGAGCATCTGACCAGTTTCTACACTGTTTGCCACTGACCCAGTAGTTTTCAGACACAGGAACATTCAGTAGAATTATGTTAAGTATCCAATACCGAGGTTAACCCATTAAAGATCGAATAAACTCTACCCACTATAAATTGGAAGAGTCCTTTTTTCGATTTTAGGTATGTCAGGCTATATATTCCCAAAGAAAAATGGTTGAACTATTAGTAAACATTGGAGACTCTGATCAGACGCCGCGTTTCGCGGTGTCTGATCTGGGTCTGCACTGTTTGCCATTTACCCGTTTAGGGATCTCCAGTCTTTAACGGGTCAAATAGGTAGTATCTGTAATCATAAATTTTCGGCAGACGGCATACTGAAATATTTTAAATATTTTCCAGAAAACGAGTTTTGACATTTCATGCAACTTGTCTCCATTGGAAACAATTTGCATGAAATGTGAAATCCTGTTTTCTGTGGTAAATTAGAAAAACACAGAAAGTGGTATTGTTTTACTGAGATTTTCTTTTAATTGTCTGTATAATTTAGGATCATAATTTTGCCTACTTTGTAATTGGTTGGTCTATTTTTCTCCGGTGGGTATAAAAAACTGCCATTTCCCCTGTAATCAGTAAACTATCCTTCATCCAGACCTTTAATATTTTTATCTTTACACAGATGCCCTGCAATAATTGCACTGTAACAATACAATAAGTCGTTACTTATTTATATCTTAAACTGCTGACGGGATTTCCATGTTTTTGGACTGTCGTTGATGTACTACTTAGACCCAACAGGGACAGCTGGAACCCCTAGAACTTAGTAATCCTCTGGAGATGGCTGATCTGGCCATACTTACTGGAAGCGAGTCAATAATAAGCTTTATGGACTTCTAACTGATCGACAAGGCCTCTTTCGTACGATTTCGGCATGTTTAAAAATGTATCAGTGTCGTTTTAGTCATTGGTAAAATATCGGATGATTAAATCATCGCCAGAGAAATAATAAAATCTATACATGTTGTCCTTGAAAACAAAGAACACATGAAAAAAAAAAGCAAAAAAAAAAAAAAAAAAAAAAACGAAAATCGGTGCCTCTGTTGAATTGTGACCTCATATGGCAGCCATGTAGTTAGAATGGCTCGTCACCAGTGATTGTTTTTTTTTTTTCTTTCTTTCTTTTTTTCCCTTCTTATAATCCTGATTGAGAATCCATTTAAAACCCACTGGAGTGACCAGCCTTTATAGTCATGGCATTATTTTGGTTTTATAGTGACCAGCCTTTATAGTCATGGTATATTATTTGGTTTTATTTTAGTGGATCATCACTCAGGATTATAAGAAAAAAAAAAAACATTTAGTCACTGGAGACTGGAACCAGTCTACCGTGTAGTTTGCAGGGCTGCATATGGCCACTAGCTCCGGTTAAGCGAAATCGAGTTCCAAGATACCAGAATCGGCCTACAATTTTAAATAAGAACTAAACTACGATGAAGCACGGGGAAATGCATCATGCCGGAGGGTGACTACTTAAAAAAGATGAGGTCGACCTCGAATGTAAGGACGGCATGTGGTTACTTACTGACTAGCCCTCGTTAATAGGGACTTATACATGTAATGATGTTCATCCATACAAATGCCACTAGTGTTATAATGGATTTTCCTTGTAAACAGGTAAAGATGAACTGATAACAACTGGTGGGGGTTCAGATTTCAACATGCATGCTTGTATTATCAGGACGACCATCTGCTAGTAATCATCAAGGACTACCTGCGCTACACTAATCACCTTATTACCTGAATTATATTGACAGTGGCAGATTTATTGAAAATACATGATATCCCCAGAAGGCTTCTATGACAAACTGTAACATGAAAACATTAAGATTATTAAATGCCAACTCATTAATGATATTAAAGTTTTCCCCACAACTGTTTTGTATTATTAAGGACAAATGGATGGTTTGACAGTAAAACTTGAGATCACGAAAACATGCCTATATAATTTTAGCCTTAAACCTCAACTTTTATATAGTAAAACTGGGGTTTACATGGGTACACATTATTTTTCTTATTTCTGCTCAAAGCATAGATTGTGGGTACTCGTTAGAACCGCCTCGTCGAGGCGGTTCTAACGAGTGCCCACAATCGTTGTTTTGCGCAGAAACATGAAAAATATCAGATTTTTTTACCTGAAAATTTTCAGTTTTTGGTGGTAAAATTTTCAATGTATTTGAATAGGCATGTTTTCGTAATGTGATACATTTTGTACTAGTGAGTCGAGATTCCATCAAGCCTTATTTTAGCGTATATTTCAAAATGATATTAAACACTTTTGTGACCGGACTGTTCACAGGTAAAACAAAAATATAATCATAAAAATACATGCCTCATATTCTTTTCATTTCAATACCAAATATAAAACATTCAAGAGAGAAAAAAACAAACTTTTCTTGTTCCTCTTTAACCCATTTATGCCTAGCGTCCCATAAATGGGACATTGGCAAACAGGGTCTACACTGTTTGTAATAACATTAGAAAGTTTCAATAGCAACAATGACCGTTTCTCTATAACACCCCTTTGACTATATACTGGAACCTTCCAAAGTTCATGATGGGAGAGTTCATTGACAATTTTCAGGCGTAAATGGGTCAATAATATCTGTAGGTAAACAGTTACAACGTCCAAATATTAAATGTAATTCTGGTACCTACTATCGGGATTGTTTTCACAATAACTGAACCAAGACGAGCAAAAAAAGTAACTTATTTAAAAGATGCAAGCAGCAAAGATCTAGATTAACGTCCAGATATAAAGAGTTTAAAGCATGGCAAGCCGCATCTTTACACATAGCTTTCACAAGGCCAGCCACCAGTCAGACTCTAGATACTTATGCAACTATGGGCCTGCACCTGAACTATGGTACTGGTGGTTTTGCTCGTCCAAAGTCAGTATCAATATATTCCACAGCTGAAGCAACAGGTTACCTGTACAGGTAAGCTCAGCAGTTTTTCTCTCAAAAATCTCTCATCCTGAATACCATAACAATTTTAATTATTTGGAACGGATGGGTCTCAACAAACATTGTAAACCCTGCTCATACGCCTTGTTCTGTGGCGTCTGATCAGGGCATACACTGTTTGCAAATCAGCCAGCAGTTTTTAAACGTATCAACAGTTACTAAAATTAGGGGCATGATTAAGGCGTTAAGGTGTCCCATTATTTATAGTAAACATGGTACCATGATTCTTGACTTATGTGCACTGAGCAAGTGTAGCAAGCTGCTTTAGATAGTTCTAATTATATGTAAAGTTATAAATAATACCTATATATTAGTTTCTGGTATGATTTGTCATCAAATAAGCTGATTAAGGCACCTGATCACATATCTGCAATTTTACTTAATAGTATGCTGGGTAAAATGTTAAACCAGTATATTGAAATATTTTTCTTTTTCCCAGGAAACAGGTTTTGACATTTCAAGCAAATTGTTTCTAATAGATATTCACTTTCAGTACCTATTTACCCTCAGGTTTAGGACAGACAGGTCTGAGCAAATAGTACAGACCCGGATTAGAAACATCGTTTAGCAGCTTACAGTGTTTGTCATTCATCCAACAGTTTTAAAGTCACGTCAACTGGTACTTTAGGACAAGTATGGCTAGGAGATAAAATGAGTCCGCGCATGACAAAACCTACAAAATGGGCATGTGCGCCCAGTGAAGACTCTGTTTAGCCTGGGCATACGCCGAGTCTGATCAGTCTTCGCTGTCCGCACGAAGAAAGCTCGTCCTTAACTATCACTGAGCACACAGCGAAGACTGATCAGACTGGGCGGATGTCCAGGCTGATCCGAGCCTTCGCTGGGCGCACATGTCATTTTGTAGGTTTTGTCATGCGCTGGCTCAAATATCTGACAAAATAAGGGTAAAAATGGTATGTTCTGGAATGGACCTAAAATGCGATCTTTCTCTCTACATACTTTAACAAAACCAAATTATATGTAAACAGACCACCTCCGAGTTACCAACCCTATTTCCAGCACTTAAAAGTAACTAGCAAATCTCCCACAATCTGAGACTGCCAAGTATATTCAACCATTGTCATATACACTGACGTTGCCATGCAATAAACTGTTATAGAATGATGATGGAAATGATATGACCAAAGCATCATGAAAACATACCTATATAATTTCGACCCCCTTTAAACCCTATTTTTTTATATAGTAAAACTGGGGTTTACAGGGGTATACATTATTTTTCTCAGTTCTGCTCAAAAACATAGATTGTAGGTACTCGTTAGAACCGCCTCGGCGAGGCGGTTCTATCGAGTACCCATAATCTATATTTTGAGCAGAAGTATGAAAAATATTAGAATTTTTATTTGAAAATTTTCATTTTTGGAGGTGAAATGTTCCATATATTTAAATAGGCGTATTTTCGTAATGGTGTCAAATCGCATGTGCAAAGATCCATGCAAGCTAACCTAGTAGGTCGGTCCTCAGACTAAATGAGAGATTCTTCAATCTGTAGCAGATGGCTGGTTTCTTTGTGTTGCTGCTTTACGTCCCAGTCAACCCATTAGGGTCATGTCGAGCGCGGTCAGTTTACCTAACTACACTTTTCCTGGGCAGGTTCAGATGGTTAGCGCCTGACTATTAGTGTCTGTGGTTGTGCCCATCGTGGTCCTGTTTGTGGTTTTCTTATATTCTGGCTTCAGATCGCCATTGAGCCCTTTGCTGTTTCATCACTTTGTTGGTGACTCTATTTATTTCAGTGATGTTTCATAAATGAAGTAGAGGACCCCTATGCGGTCCGAACAAGTGTTTGTACTTTGGAGCAGCATTAGAATTAAGGGTGATGGTTCGCGCGAATAAAACTGGTTTAAACCCCTACCACTAGTAGTTTTGTTTTCTACTGAGCGTTCCAAGGCGGTTAACATTATGAAAACACGCCCATTCAATTTGATGGCCCTTTTTATGGCTGCAAAAACGAAAAGTTTCAGAAGAAAAAATGTGATATTTTTATTTTTGCTCGAAACAGAGATTATAAGTACCCGTTAGAACCGCCTCATCGAGTACCACGATCTCTGTTTTATAGCAGAAATAAGAAACATAATGTATACCCCTGCAAACTCCACTATTTCTAATTAAAAGTGGGGTTTGAGGGGGTCAAAGTTACATAGACATGTTTTCGTTTCTTTTTTCTTCTTGCGTCGGTGGTTTCATAAGCGGCGTTTGTTTTATCATTCTTTGTTCCTCATCTCTCCTTTAGGTGACTCAGGAAGGCTGTGCTTGTTGATTGTGGCATTTACTGAATGCGGAGTCTGATCAGGGTTTGCACTTGCCACTCACCCAGCAGTTGTTTTGACACATTAACAGCTAGCGAGATGGACTTTTCCATGTGTTAGGACAAATATGGTAAGGAGTTAAGGTGTCACAATAGGGAAAATACGGTATATGAAGGGGGACTCGCAGATTACAAACGAACTGAGTCTGGACATTACTGGAGTAGGATCAGCCCTTCCCAGCTATAAGCGGTCGTACAAAAAGTTCTGTCACTAATAGGCTTCCTTAGTTTTATCCCAGGTATATTTTAAAATGCTTCACCGTACTTGAATGGTGTGTTGAATAGCTAACGATACCCGTTTATTTCGTGCAAATTGCTTTCCAACTGACCGAGTTATTTCAAATTGAAATAGATGCAGTCATATACACTGAAAAATTTACTTGTTATATTGGAACATGGACCAGAATACTGAAATTCGTAGCTATATTAAATGCCGCATTAGGCTTAATACAGATTCAAAGCAGATATTTAATGAATTATGTGGTATATATGGACCTCAGACCATTTCAATGCGCACAGTTTTAGGTGGGTTAAAGCTTTTAAAGCTGGGAAATTTTCTGTTGAAGATGATACCCGTCCTGGAAGGCCTAAAACCTCTGTTACCAAGGCTAACATCGCTGTTTTAAAGATTGTGGTCGAACAGGATACGCGATTGTCTGTCAAAGATATAGCTAGTTGTACTGGCATATCAGAAGACAGTGTGCAAACAATTCTTAAAAAGCGTTTGGACCTGAGAAAGGTTTGCGCTAGGTGGGTCATTTACTCACTGAGGAGCAAAAGACACAACACCTTAAATGTGCCCGGGAACTTTTGAAAACATACAAAGGCTGTAATAGTCGTGTCATTTCTAATTTGCTAACAGGTGATGAAACCTGGGTGCACATGCTTGAGCCACAAAGAAGGGTTGATAATAAGCAATGGAAGCGAAAAGATCAAAAACGCCATGTATTGCCAAAAGAACCATAAGTTCGAAAACGATGTTGACGCAATTTTCTTTAATTCAAGTGGGCCAGTCGTTCAAGTGCCTTGTCCATCTGGTCATACAGTCACTGGCCGATTCTACAAGAATCCTGTACTGAAGAAAGTGAAAGAGTTTTACAATAAGAAACGACCAAGCAAAGGATGGTCAGGAGACACGACAATGCCTCCTCTCATAAGTGTGAGGTTATTAAGTCTTTTTTTTTTGGCTTCTGAAACGGTGAAAGTTTTAAACCATCCACCTGATTCACATGACCTGAGTCCCTGTGACTTCTTTTTATTTCCAAGGCTTAAGAAAATGCTTTTTGGAAATAAATATACGTCTAGAAGTTCTCTTGGCAGCGCTATTTATCAGTGTCTCCAACAGATACCAAAAGAAGACTATTTATCTGCTTTTCGCAACTGGTTAAAAAGGTTACAAAAACGTGTTTCAGTAAAGGGGGAATACTTTGAAGGTTTGTAATAATAAAATACATGTATGTTTGATAAAACGTAGCACTGAAGTAATCCGAACCCAGTGACAAAACTTTTTGCAGGACCCTCGTAGCATTCTTTATAAATCGGGCCGTTATCGGCTCGTCAGGGTAGTGACGGGCCGATAACGGCCCGCTATAGATTTATAAAGAATGCTTACTGGGCTGCTGTAAGCCTACAGAAACGCTGGATAAACAGTATCTATTGGTATACAGCTGGAAAAGGTAATGCATGTAAACTACCTAAGTCATACCAGGACTTTGCAGTAAGCCTGAAGTAACATTCTTTATAAATCTATAGCGGGCCGTTATAGATTTATAAAGAATGCTAGCTGGGACTGGCTATTATAGTTATAAGAATACCGAAATATGTTATACAGTCAACAGCCAAACTTCACACAGAACGCTTAAAGTTTTACTACTTTCTGTTTCATTCAATAGGGCTGTTTGATTCAACAGCTCTACAGAAATTCTGAATCTGAACTAGAGAATAATTACATGTAACACAGTTCTAATTCAGAACAGGGAACAGTGCAGACACCTTACATTCTAGTGTGCTGTCATGATCAAAACAATCGTTACGAAAACAAGCCTTTTCAAATATACTGAAAATTTCACCACCAAAAACTGGAAGTTTTCAGAAAAAATATCTGATATTTTTTTTTCATATTTCTGCTCAAAACAAAGATTGTGAGTACTTGTTAGGACCGCCTCGGTGAGGCAGTTCTAACGAGTACCCACAATCTCTATTTTCGAGCCAAAATAATAAAAAAAAAAAAAACAATGTATACCCCTGTAATCCCCAGTTTTACTATATAAAAATGGGGTTTAAGTGGGTCCAAATTATATAGGTATGTTTTCGTGATGTTAAATCCTTTCAGCCCTGAAGCAGATACCTGTGCAACGTCTCATCAGGATCTACACCGTTTGCCATGTTGTTTTTATACTAAAACCCTTTTTGCATCAGTGGACATGTCCAAGCTGAAGGATGGGAGAGTCCACTTCAGAAACTCAGAGATGAAAGGGTTAAATTTTAAATAACATGGATAAATTGACAGACTTTTAATGTGAACATTATATATATGTTTGATCTTTTATCTTTTAATTGCTCATCCAACAAAACTAATCTTGTGTGTATAACTTTTGCTCCTTTTATAAAACTTGGCGTTTCTTTTCTTATATATAACTGTTTCCAGTGTTCAGCTTAATAAAAAGGTTTGGGGATTTTCTGAATCTTTTACAGCTATCTTTCAAGTAAAGTGGGCCATTATATGATATTAGGCACATATGCTGGAAAATGATGGTAATAAAAAATAAATAATTCTCTTTGAAGGATTTTTGAGCTACTATATAACTAAGGTAGGTAGGTTTAATTGTGATAAAAAGCAATAAGTTATGATCCAACAGACTGATCAGTTCACCACAAAATGATCCATTTATTATTCTATTTATATGCACACATTAAAAACAAATACACACCTAGTAAGTTTTAAGGATACACCCAGGATTCTGTAATTAAATATCTTTGACTAAACAAAATTACTAAATTTCATAATACATGAAAGTAATAGAAATAAAACATCAAAGGTAAATGTGCTAATAGTTTTAATCCAATCACTATCTATCCAAGGGCGGGCAAAACTGTTATAAATACTTAGGTAAAACTGAAACTCAAATAAATTAAAGGGAGGACGAGGTGCTCTCGAGATATTTGTCTACTCTGTTTGCTCAGGCCTGTCTGTCTCAACACTTAAGGTAAATATGGTAATTTAAATAGCAGCCAGCAATCTGTGGTGGTGACTAACATGTAAAATATACCACTGATAATTTTCTTCTAAATACTTGAAAAGAGTACTAAACAAAGACAAATCAAGAAAGAGACACTTCATTAATTACATCTGTGAGCTGGTTGTGTATGAAAATAACAGCCTGGGCATAGCATTTCCTACAAGACTGCATGTATGCCCAGCAAAGACTCGGATCAGCCTATGCGTCCACACAGTCTGATCAGAGTTTTTTCAGGCCATTCTGTGGATAGCCAACGATCCAAACCGTTGATAGCGAAAGTGGTCAGCTTGAATGGATGTGCAGACTGAACTGAGTCTTTTTTGTGTGCAAAGTCATTAAACCAATTAATGTCATAGCAACCAGTAAAATGGTGGAATTTCACACAAAAACATAGGAGAGAGCAGACACAGAGCTTTACTGCCTTTAACTCAAACCACTATATTGGTTTCAGAGATGTCATTTAACCACTTCCACATTTTAAGTCTAACAAACATTGTGGTTGCTATGGCAACCTATAAACCAGAGGACTACTGGTCCTAAACCGCTCATCTGAGTGCTGAGTGTTTTTGAAATGAATTTGAAAATCATTATAGAAGACTGTCCCATGGACCGTTGATATGCTTATTGGAAGCCGGGCTCATGTTATGGGGCCTAAGCCCCTCCTAAGGATCATGAACCTAGGAGTTTATTAGCAGATTATGTTAAATTCTGTGCTAAGGTCGAAATCAATAAGTGACCTTGACCTTTGATACTCATGTAGCTTCATTTACTCATTTAGTTAATTGCAAATACAAAATTAAAGTTTACAGGCAACAACAGTTTCCAAACATTTTTAACAATTTCCACTTTTTTTCCCATATAAAAGCATATGCGACCAAATTTGACCTTGATGTAAATTAGGTCAAGGTCAAGCCAGTCATCATTTGAATAAACTACGATGGGCCCCGAGACCCCAATACTCCATACCAAGTTTCAAGGCAGTCAGTCCACTGGTTCCGGAGAAGTCTTTTTTTAAAATGATTTTACCATATACGGGCATGGCAGCCATATTTGTCATGCGACCAAAGTCATATTTATTAATTTTTATTTCCTTGTTCGTAAAAGCTTTCCATTTGGTTACAAATGGCCCAGTGGTTTCCAAGAAAAACATGTTAAAATTTTTATATCTGAATGACCTTGGGCCAAGGTCAAAGAATGACCTTAACCTTGAATACTCATGTAGTTTCATTTACTTACTTAGCTACCTGCATCTAGCAATTTTTAGATCACAGACTGGAATAGTTTCTGAAAAATACAGTTTTGATTTTTCCCCAAACAAAAGCCTATGCGACCAAAGTTGACCTTCGCCTGAAATAGGTTGCGGTCAATCCAACTGTCATCATTTGAACAACCTATAATTAGCTCGAGTCCTCAGTGCTACATACCAAGTTTTCTACTGGTTCGGGAGGAGGAGATTTTTAAGGGTTTTTACCTTATATGACATGGCAGCCATATTAGTAAAGTGATCAAACTCATATTTATTAATTTTCATTTTTCTTGTTCCTAAAAATTTTCATATGAAATTTGGTTACAAATGTTCCAGTAGTTTCTGAGAAAAACAAGTTTTAATTTTCATATCTGAATGACCTTGGGCCAAGATCAAGGAATGACCTTGAATACTCGTGTAGTTTAA
Source organism: Anodontia alba (assembly GCA_964016985.1). NCBI lineage: Eukaryota > Metazoa > Mollusca > Bivalvia > Lucinida > Lucinidae > Anodontia > Anodontia alba. The sequence goes on from OZ024825.1 coordinate 18,965,442, forward strand.
TTTACTCATTTAGCTCACTGCATCCTCCAATGTTCGGACCACAGTTTGCACTAGTTCCTGAAAAAGTACAAGGTTTTGACTTTTTCCCACACAAAAGTCTACGCGAACAAAACTGACCTTGGCCTAAAATAGGTAGAGGTCATCCAAGTGTCATCATTTGAACAATGATTGGCTTGAGCCCCAATACTACATACCAAGTATCATTACAATCGGCCTTCTGGTTCAGGAGAAGAATATTTTTTAAATGTTTTTACCTTATATAAGCATATATAATTAGTCATGTGACCAAACTCATATTAATTAGTTTTCATTTTCTTTTTCCTAAAAATTTTCATATGAAATTTGGTTACAAATGGTCCAGTAGTTTCTGAGAAAAACAAGTTTTAATTTTCATATCTGAATGACCTTGGGCCAAGGTCAAGGGATTACCTTGACTTGAATACTCATGTAGTTTCATTTACTTATTTAGCTACCTGCATCTATCAATTTTCAGACCACAGGCTGCAATAGTTTCTGAAAAATACAAGGTTTTGACTTTTTTCCCGTAAGTTTATGCGAACAAATTTGACCTTGGCCTAAAATAGGTCGAGGTCATCCAAATGTCATCATTTGAACAAACTATGATTGGCTTGAGTCTTCAATGCTACATACCAAGTTTCATTAAAATCGGCCTACTGGTTCGGGAGAAGAAGACTTTTGAAGGGTTTTTACCTTATATGGGCATGGCGGCCATCTTTTGTCAAGTGACCGAGACCCCGCGAACAAACTTTCGTTCTCCCATCCCATGGATGCTCCACATGAAATTTGACTTCAATCGGTCCAGTGGTTTCAGAGGAGAAGCTGTTTGAAAATGTTGACAGACAACAGACGACGACAACAGAGGCTAGTCATAATATAATCTCACCAATGAGCCTTCGGCTCAGGTGAGCCAAAAACAGAGTTTTAATGCTGACAGCAGATGACCATGCAATGACAATAATGTGAATTTTGCCTCAAAACTCTTAACTGTTTCAGTTTTTTAATTATTTCCCAGTTCAAAATAAACAGTTGCCATGGCATCTAATCAAAGAAGCAGATAAACGTAAGTTTAGCCAAGTTTAATTAAAACTTAAAACAGGTTTAGTTGCTTCAGCTGTTCACCAAGAGCTTTGTTTTAATATATAGTGGAAAACGATTACTAGCCCACCCCGAGTTTTTCACTTTTTAGGTAAACCTCAGGTGAGCTAAAATCATTACAAAATTTCTCACCAATATTTGTGTCAGAGGGCAACAAGGTGTAACTTAAATACTTCTCATGATGTTAAGCAAACTAAAGAGGAAATTAAAGATCAAAGTCATTTAATAGTTTACAGATCACTTAATCCCGTTGTCTTTGAAATTAGGGCAGAAAGAATATAGGTACTTAACATTCTATAGACAGTTTGATGAAAATTATTGATGTATCATATACACATAGCAGGTCCCTTGAGAGCTTTAAAGTGTAAACTATATGAGAACAGGAGCAATTTGATCTGGATATACACTGCCCAGGGCACATGACGTAAATATAACGTCGCCTCAACGTCGATGCAACGTCATGACGTTGCATCGACGTTGAGGCGACGTTATATTTACGTCATGTGCCTGCCGGGTGATTACTCAGGTCGGTCTGCCTGCATACACTCTGGTATAATGTAAAATCTGAAGATGTTAGTTGGTAAATATTTTGCAATTTGGTAGTTTCTTGTTTTTTCCTTGCATTTGGCAAACAGAAATTTTCTTAAGTACTTATGTATGATGATGAACAAGAAAACAGGTTTTATTGCTTACCAGTGGTGCTTGAGGTCGGTAAGGTCAAATAACCTGTGCTTAGGTTAAGGGTACCCCTTCCAAAGACCCAGATTAGAAACTTTTGTAGCAAAATAAGGGTTAACCTTTAAAGCACCTATCACAATTGCAGCTGACAACATCCTAAATTTTTATTGTTTTTTTTTTTTTTTTTTTTCGAAATTGAAACGGAACGTCAAACCTTAGTTTTTGGGGTTTTTTTTTTTAATGTTGCATTGAAAAAAAAAGTGAAAATGTTGCCTGCTTCGATTTTGCATGGCATTTAAAGGGTTAAAATAAGCCGCAGCATGAAATATATACATTGTGACATGTGTTTCCAAGAACTCACATCAGCCTGCGTTAACTTCCATGCAGTATGACAAGAACCTGCATGGTCCAAAGCCCACGGCTCGCTCAGCTGAGTGAAAGCAAGAGCATGACAATTAGAAATGGCAGTGGCATCTTAATTTATTCAAACTTGACTTGTGTTATGTAACAATATTCTGTTTCCACCATGCAAGGCATGGCAACAATGTCAACAACCCATGTGTACAAAAACATAAACTTGAAAGCGGGCCACCATAGGAACTTACAGCCAAGTCTGGTTCAAATGTTATCAAATGATGCTATTTATCCCTTTGAAGACTGGAGACCCCAAAATGAGTGACAGGCAAACAGTGCTGACCCAGATCAGACGCCGCAGAATGCATTCTGCGGCGTCTGATCAGGGTCTTCACTGTTTGCAAATAGCTCAACCATTTTTCTTTAGGAATATCCACATCATACAGCCTGATATACCTAAAATCGAAAATGGACTATTCCAATACATAGTGTGGGACGGTTTATTCAATCTTCAATGGATAAACCATTTTCACATCAGGGCCCAGTTGTTCAAAGCTAACGATGTCGTTAGTTAACGATTCGTTAAAATTTACATCAAGTGATACGCAAATATGCTGAAATTTTTTGCTGAAAAAATGTGAGTAGCTTTTGCAAAAGCTACTCACATTTTTTCAGCAAAAAGTATCAGAATATTGTGTATTGAATCTGCTAGAACAGTTAACGAAATGACCCTTAACTAGCTCGTTAAGCTAACGACGCTTTGAACAACCGGGCCCAGAAGTCTAAGAAAAACATCCCAGCTGGTACATTACTTTCATATAACGTCAAAGCAACGTGATGATGTCGCATGAACGTAGATTCGACGCTGTCTCAATGATGCATGTCCGCTGGGATCGATTACTGGAGTCATTGAAATAAAACAAAATTTGATAGAAGGGCTCCTGGTGAGCATGCCTTCATTATTTCAATGAATTCTATTATGTCCCTTTGGAGGCTGTCATTTAATACACTGCTTAGCAAACTTTTAAGCCTGTATAGCATCACCGTTTGGTAAAAATATTGTGGAAAAGAGGAGAAAAAAAAATTCTCCTCTTTTCCACAATATTTTCAATATATCTCTTAACTTCAGGAGTCAAATTACATATTCATTTATTAAATGTGGTTGTTCGATTTATTGTTTTCCTCAATTCCGCAAATCTGATATGTCGAGGTACGGATATTTCGAAGTATTCTAGAGAGTCCCTTGGACTTAGAGATAACGGGAGTCGACTGTATACACGACCATATGGCTAAACATCGAGTTTCTGCATGCAACTGGTCATCGGATATTCGAAAAATATGTAACAAGTTAAATGAAGGTGACCTGAGCGCCAGATGTCCAGCAAGGGGGCCTAATCTCACCAGGTAACATTGCCCACAGTGATATGAGTTTAACCAACAGCATCTGGCGATTGCAAGACTGGCGCACAGTTCTGATATCGGATGAAACCGATTCCACTTTAGTACTTGTGACCGATGTGTTTGAGTCTGGAAACGACCGAGAGAACGATACGGGTTCTGCAACACTGCGGAAATAGACACATATGGAGCGGGATAAACGGAGGTACACTTTCTACATTACGGTATCGAGATGAAATTCCAGATCCTATTGTGAGGCCATTTGCTGGGACAATCGGTGACAATTTCATTCTGATGCAGGATAATGCGGGCCATCATACTGCTAGAGTGTACATGGATTACTTTAATCGTGAGGCTATTGAAGTAATGGACTGGCCGCAGGTTCTCCGGACTTTTAAAACTAACAGAACGTGAGTGGGACATTAGTTATAGACGTATCTCACAGCGTGATCAGCCTTGAATGAACTATTCAAGAACTCACAATAATCCTTAGATGAATGGGGAAACACTAGCTTCAGAAACAAGTCAAAATCTGAGTAGAAGAATGCCTCGGCGATGCCAAGATTATTGCGCTGCTCGAGGTGGTCATACACATTACTGACAGAAAAAGGTGACTGATTTGCGCATGCCTGTGACATCAGAAATCATCAGACGTAAAGATGAAGATTTTTCAAACATTTATACACATCATTCATTGACACCTGCTTAAAGGCCGTCATTTGTATTAGTTGCCAATATTTGCCAACCATGTTCAGATAAAGTTATTCATCTCTGTGTCGTCTTTTCATCATTATTAGTCAACATCTTTACATTTATACTATGAGGAAATGTGCGTTTGCGCCTTTAATTGTTTTGAGCAGTGTATTTCCAAATTTAAAACTAATATTGCCAGTGGCGTAGCTAGAACGGAATTATTTGTACGCAAATCCAGGAAAACTCTTGAAAATGTATACCTGGAAGCACTTCTAAAGTAGGGGCTACTCTTAAAGGAAAGAATTTGCTCCCAGAGGGAGCAAATTCTTTCTTTTAAGAGCAGCCCCTAATGTAAAGAGCCAAATATTTTATGCTAATGCCACTTTATTGTAAAAAAGTTTCTTACGCATGGTACGCACTTGCGTATGTGCGTAATGAGCGCTACGCCTATGATTGCATGGCAACCAACGAAAATAGTGAACTGACATAAAGAACAAAAGCCTGTTATAAAAATCATGTAAGGAATATTGGTGCCAAGTTTCATTAGAATCATCTCATCATTTATCAATGCCATTTGACCATTTTACCAGTCTACGTGAAACAACTGTTGCAAACCAAACCAGTAGAGCCAAACTCGGACCTAATAATACGGGGTCCAAGAGCCAAAGGAACAAAAAGTCCTAAGTAAGCATGCCTTTATTATTTCAGTGTTATCCATTCAGATTTCATCAGAGATGTCATTTAAGATTTCCTATTTTTAAAACTAACGGCAAACAATTTGAAACAGCAGAGCATGAAAACACAAGCACAGCTGAGGATCACCTAAGGAGAATTTCTGCCAACTTCCGTTCGCTATCAATTTAATAGGAGAAGATGCCATTTAACTGCCTTAAGTATTCGGATACCTCAACTGCTTATATACGATACTAGTACTAAAATGTGAACAAGCCTAATATACTACCTGGGTGAGTGGCGAAGCGTTAAGATCCTGATCAGGTGCAATGTTCAGTGGTGTCTGATCTAGGTGTACTTGCCCAGGCCTGTCTGTACATGTACTTAGAGTAAATAAGGTAATGTAAGTAAAATAGAACCAAATATTAGTGACTAAAGCAAGTGCCCGGAGGGGCACAAATACCCGCGATCGATGCCATTTCTTAATTATGAAAATTAAACTTTAACACAAAACTTTAATGTTATTGTTAACTAACAGATGGATGAACGTACGTACATATGAACAAACGGATAGACAAAAAGACAAAACTATATATCCTCGACATACTTCGTATGCCGGGGGTATAATTAGTAGACAACACATGAGTGTTTCTACTGGAATCCATGGCTTGAAATTTCCATATCAAAAGCAGAAAGGGTAGAGCTGTAACTTATATATTATGTTGAGACAAGTTGTGGCCTAATCAATTACGAATGCAGTAGATGACACTTTCAATATTTTTTAATCATGTTTCATAGAAGATAAGTCTTGACATTTCATGTGAATCATCTGCATGAAATGTTGAGACTTATTTTCTATGAAAAATAAAAGCAGAAAATATCAGAATGTCATCTGCTACAATTTCGCTTGGCTTGTTAAGAGATAACATAATTCTAACCCTTGTCATGCTGAATAAAGTTGCCATGCCCACTTCTACTTTTCAGCCAGTCAGATTATTTGAGCCAGATTGTTGATACAAATTCAAATACTGAATGGCAAACAGTACAGATCCAGATCAGTTGGCTTGAAGAAGCCAACTGATCTGGATCTACACTGTTTGCAAAGGCAGGGTATATCCTGGTTCAGCAGGACAAGGGTTAATACACGTTCCCCCAACCCTCACCCCCCCCCCCCCCCCCCCCCCGCACACACGCCTCCCCCCCCCCCCCCCCCTCCGAAGATGAAGTGAATGGAATACCAAGAACATTTTTTTTTTTTTTTTTTTTAAAAAAAAAAAAAAAAAATGTGTTTATCTGTCAACTACTGCCATTCAAATTCAGCATGGTAAATGTAAAGTAACTTGGCCCCTCTTGAAAGGTCAGCCATGCCACACTTAGCAAGTCATAGCTCCAGATAGGATGATAATGATGGTGATAATTCAGGATATTTTTATTATCATAACACCAGAACATATATTAAGGGTACCCAATGAACTTGCCTCTTACTTGGACCCAATATACACGCGGTATTATTAGGTCCGAGCCTCTGATAAGCAATTCTAAGAGAGTGCAGAACATATATTTTGGAGAAAAAAAAAAATAACAATTATCATTTGAATTCTTCTCTTATCTAAGGCCTATGCTAGTAACAGTCACCTTATTTAGGCTTCACCATGCAAAAACATGTCTTTGGGCATATGCGGATAGCAAAGACCCAGATCAGTCTGGGCATCCACACAGTCTGATTAGGGTCTTCGCTGCCCGCAAACAGTATCATTGGATACTAAAGAATGTTTCCATTATGAAAACATGCCTATTCTAGTATATTGAATATTTCACCACAAAAAATTGAAAGTTTTCAGATAAAAAATCTGATATTTTTTTCATATTTCTGCTCAAAACATAGATTGTGGGTACCCACAATCTATGTTTTTGAGCAGAAATAAGAAAAATAATGTATACCCCTGTAAACCCCAGTTTTACTATATAAAAGTGGGGTTTAAGGGGGTCAAAATTATATAGGTGTGTCTTCGTGATGCAATGAAGAGTGACTTTGCGCATGTGCAGGATGACGTGAATCCACACATTTTGGGATTGTTCAAAGGCACTTTTTGGGGATGTTCGAAGGCACTTTTTGGGGATTTTGGGGATGTTCGAAGGCACTTTTTCGCTTGAGATGGCCCACATATAAGTTGCTCCCTACCAAGTGCAATTAGATCAGTGGCGTCTAGGACTCTTACACCAGATACTGTCTGAGGGTGAAGATTACTTACATAATTTAATCATTTCAAGTGCTTTTTAACATGTTAAGCACGAAATATTCTGAAGCATGCTATGCTCAAAAAACATCATTTTATCCATTGAAGCACCTATCACACAGTAGCAGATAACTTTCAGAATTTTGCTCTTTTTTTTCACAGAAAATAAGGCTTAATATTTTCAGTATGTCACAATATTTAGGGTAAATATTAACAAATGTATTAACCTATTTTAGACTGAATAAACTCCCCCACACAAGACATTGGAAGGGTCCAATTTCAATTTTTTAGTATGTCAGGCTATGTGACTTAGATAAAAATGGCTAAGTGGAGACCTGATCAGATGCTGCAGAATGTGGCAGCTGATCTGGGTCTACACTGTTTGCCAATTACCATTTGGGTCTCCAGACTAAATTGGGAACCTAAAAAATAAAATACCACATTCAAACTCATAACCCTACATGCTCCTATAGGCAGATAGTTTGGGCATTGACATGCTATGCAAATTGTCTCATTATGAGATAATCTGCAAGAAATGTCAAAGCCTATTTTCTGGGAAAATAAGAAATATATCATCATTATGTCTTCAGCTGAATTTTCACATAGCATGGAAATGTTAATTAATAGTCATTAAGCAAAATTAAGTAAAAGGCTCAACAAAAAGCCAGCTATACAACTGCTTGTATGCACACCAACTCACTTTCCAGGCCACTTATATACCTGAATTATTGTAAAAGGAAATGTAACCATCATGTATTTCAAGGTAAACTGATTCAATTACAAGGTTTGACAGGCGTTTGCAAATTTCAGTCTATAAAAGTTTACTACAAGATGTTTTTAGACAAAACAACTGCTAAAACTACCATGAACAAGGAAACAAACATACCATAACATGTTTTACCTTGATAAACAGGTAAGAGAGAGATGATTGACAGCTCGGCAACTGATACAATTCAAGGTGTATTAACATACAGGTGTATGCTTGCAGGTATAATTATAACCAGCGATGATATTAATTAGTGGGTAATTTAGGTAATAATTTATTAAGCTGTTAATACCTTATTAACCCTAGATATTGGGACACCTTAATTTCCTACCATACTTGTCCTAAAATTTGAACAATCTGCTGATGTCTTTGAAACTGCTGTAATGTTGACAAACAGTGCAGACCCTGATCAGATGCCACATTCTGTGGCATCTGATCAGGGTCTACACTGTTTGCTCAAGCCCGTCTTCCAAGTTTTTTGGGTTACTATGGTAGCTGAGCAAGTTTACTGCAAAACTATTTTATATATTTATTCAGGAAGACACAAAAAGAATGTTAAAAGCATACAATTCGCATTTCTATTATTAAATACAAGTATGATTAATGAAATGGTATTCTGAACAAATGCAAATGAATACAGGCATATGTACTTTAATAAAATATATGATACTGAAGCAAATACAAATAACTCTATTTACATAAATATTTGGACAGAAATGTCCAAGGAAACAGTGTAGATCCAGATCAAATAGCTCCTGTAGCAGTTTCATCAGGATCTGCACTGAACTGACATTCAGATAGCACTTTTAGACACATAACTACCAGTAGGTACTGTATTCAAATGATTTTTTTCCCTGTTTTGAGTTAAGTACGGTAAGGTTTTAGAGTGTCCGAATATTTAGGGAAATTATAATAAAAGCACTTGGGGAAGGAACACTTGATGATTCTGATGATAGTATATCTTCTACCAGAGGAAAAGGTATCCTTAACACTTAGCATGCGAGTAAAAAAAATCAGCAGATGCCTTTTTGAAGTATTTCTTTTAGAGACAATTTGCATGAAAGGTCAAAGCCTGTTTTCTGAGGGGAGAAAATAAGAAAAAGATCACCAATTTGTCATCTGCTGAAGTTGCCCAAAGAGTGATAAGGATTAAGGGATGATCCTTTAACAAGACTGAGGTCAGGTTGTACATCAATCTCAACACACCATAATTACCCTAAATATTCTGACAGCACCAGATAAGAGGGTTATCCAACATTCATCATGAAAACACGCCTATTCAAATATATAGAAAACTTCACCTCCAAAACACTGAAAATTTTCAGATAAAAAAACTTTGATATTTTTCATATTTCTGCTCAAAACATAATATGTGGCTACTCGTTAGAGATGCATCGGCAAGGTGATTCTAACAAGTACCCACAATCTATGTTTTTGAGCAAAAATAAGAAAAATAATGTATACATCCCTGTAAACCCCAGGTTTGCTATATAAAAGTGGGGTTTAAGGGGAGTCAAAATTATATAGGCATGTTTTCGTGATGATACATCTACAAACATATAAGATCCACACTGGCCTGCATTATCTGTTCAACATATTTCACTCTTTATCACATATCCTTATTTTGTGTAATCATTTGAAATGCTAGAAACCAGAAATCTGGACTGTACGGTGGCCATGCTAGTGGTGCGATGTTATTGTTTGCCAGGAAATCCTGACAAACTCGGGCAACATGTGGTCGGGCATTGTCCTGCTGCAGAATCAGATTACGTTGTTGCACAAGCGGGACTGCAACAGGACGCAAGATCTCATCCCTATACCTTACAGACTTGATTTGACCCCAATAGAACACATGTAGGATGAGCTGGACAGAAGGGTTAGGAAGCGCCGAAATCCCCCCGCAACTCTCGCACAACTAAGGAATGCGTTGATCGATGAATGGAATAACATCCCGATGCGAACTGTCAATGCTTTGGTTGACTCTATCCAAAGGAGAATTAGGGCAGCAACGGCAGCAAGAGGGGGGCACACCCGATATTGATTTTCAGTTTGATTTTGATTTCAAGATTTGGGGGGTAGCTACCAATGAACTTCAATAACTCGAGACTTGTTGATCACAAACCAATGAAATTTGGAACTTTTGTTCCATACATGTACCGTTTTGTAATCATAGTAAAATATTTAACAAACTTTTTCAAACTTGAATGAAATTTAGGAATAAAATTTACCCTGCGTTTCTTTTTCCTTTCAGTATAATTAGAAATGGGCGTAGCATCTTAATTTATTCAGCATGACAAGGGTCAAACCAGCTTTTTAATTTGTGGGTAATTTTAGCTACCTTTTTTACTGCATATATGCATCACAGTTTAAACCAGATTTTCAGTCATCTTTTTAAAATTTTCAAATTATATATTGCATTTAAATCATTTCAATTTCAATCTTTCTGTTTTCAAGGAAGTTTACTTGAATAAAAGCAAATGAAGTTGTTTAAATGGATCCCCAACAATAATATTTTGTCAAACACAAACTTGAGGAAACATTACAAAAACATGCCTATTCAAATATACTGAAAATTCTATCACCAAAAATTGAAAGTTTTCAGATAAAAAACTCTGATATTTTTCATATTTCTGTTCAAAATATAGATCGTGGGTACTCGTTAGAACTGCCTTGGCGAGGCAGTTCTAACGAGTACCCACAATCTATGTTTTTGAGCAGAAATGATAGAAATAAAGTATACCCTGTAAACCCCAGTTTTACTACATAGAAGTGGGGTTTAAGGGGGTCAAGATTATACAGGCATGTTTTCGTATGATGGTTTAAAACAGGTTTTTTACTTTTTTAAGTTTTATTTAAAATTTAAATTTTCAGTTAAAATATAGACATAGGTTTCCAATTTCTTATCCGAACCATGCTTACTTTTCATTATATATCATTTGATAATAATACATGTATTGTTGACCATTTAAAGCATGTTTCATATTTCTTATATTTTGATTAAAATGTGTAGTGCCACTATGACATCACAGAATGATGCATTATGGGTAACTACATGTATCTGTCAAACTGTAGAAAAGCTTATGGAAGTTCACTCAGAATTGTAGCAGGACTACATTCTAAAATTCCTTTTTATTTTTTCGAGAAAATATATGAATTGTCTACCTAGCATACAATTCACCAGTAATGACAAGCTGATTTTCTCAAAACAAATAATAAAACAAAACTGATTGTCTTCTGCTGCTGTTATGAATGACACTTTCCTTGTATTTGATTCAGACCTAGAAATCCCCAATTTCATTATCTAAGGTAGGGTGGGTGGCCGGTGTGAGGCATTTGGGTGGGGTATCATTAAATCTGCATGCCAACACAGAAACTTACAAATCTTTGCAGTTTTGCGTATGTCCATTGGTACCTTTGGCTGTATCCTGACCCAATTAAGTTGACTAAGCTGAACAAATTTGTTGATAATTGGATCAAAGGAGCATCTGCTCCCGCTAAATAGTGTCAACAACCCCCACAGTAAATACCTGAACAATGATGGTGTGTCCAACAGGAAAATGTACCTTTCCTCAAATGGACCCCCACCAAGCGAAAATGCGGCACATGAGGTTAGGGATGGCCCTGGTCTACAGAATCAAATTATTCTATATGTGAACAGGGATTATCCTAATCAGCCTGCACCTCAGTGCAGGCTGATCAGGGTAATCCCTGTTCACATACAGAATCACGTGCAGGCTGATCAGAGTCAGCTCTATTCACATATTGAATCATTTGATTCTGTAGAATGTATAAACAGGAGAAAAAGTCTGATGACACTCACATGCATAATGATCTAAATCTGTGTCATTTGCATATAATGCAATGCAATTACATCCTTTATCAAGAGCAAACAAGATAAAACTATCAAAACATCTTGTGCATCTTAGTCTGATCGGGGCTCGTGCATCCCAGGTCGTGCATACATTATTTTGAATTTTGCAATAAAGAACATCCAGGGCCCTGCTCAGATTGTGTGGATTCATTATTAATATATATCATATTCACTCTTAGTATTTGATTAGACAGGCCTGAGCAAACAGTGTAGACATAATCAGAAGCCACATTCAGCAGTATCTGATGGGTCTACAAGCGCTGGCTAAGACCTGTCTGTCCCAATACTTATTTTTGTTATGGTATATTGGTTCTATTTTTTTTTATCCATAAAAAGTAATGCTGAGGGGACATTCTAATTTGTTTTTTGCACACCCACTAAATTACTGCCATATCCTAAATTATTAGCTTATCTACCACTCTGGGCCCAGTTGTTAAAAACTTATGGAAGTTGTTAGCTAACATGACTTTAAAATTTCTATCTTGAAATATGGCAAATATGTTGATATTTTTTGCTGAAAAAATGTGAGTAGCTTTTGCTACTCACATTTTTACAACAAAAATATAGATGTACTTGAAAATACCTTAGCTACTTCAGTTAACAGTGTCATTAATAACAAACTCTTTCAGCTAACAACTTTGAACAACTAGGCCCTGATTTACATGTTTGCCTTCAAATACAATAGCTGACCAGTCAAAACTGTATCAGGGTGAGATGTAGAGTCTCTCTAAATGTGACTGAGCATGCTAGTCTTTATTTTCATATACGAGATCATACAGTTCGGTAGATTTTCTGGTGACAAACTCAATTCATCATATTTTGAGCTGGTTTGACAGTTTTCACAAGTATATGTGACAAACTTTGTGGCCAGGTAATGTGTGACCAGCTGCCCTATTTATTGTGAACAAATATATGCTATGCAAAAAAGGGCAGGTGTTGACTGTTGAATATTTACCTATAGGAATAAACTGATAAGATTTAATCAAGTTTTGTTTAGAAACCCATAAAATTTGAATAAAGGTGGAATATATATTGAATAGGAAGATACATTATATTAATATACATATATGATCAGAAAATTGAGTTTTTCACCGTTTGTGAAAAAGCAAGACTCAAACTTTTGATTCTTCCTTTTTTACCATAGTTATCTTAACCCTAGTCCTGCTGAACCCCGATATACCGACTTTGAAAACAAAGAAGCCAACTGATCTTGATTTACACTGTTTTCCATTAATTTGTGTTGAGGTTTTACGGCTCAGTCAACCCAATGGGTCATGTCGAGCGCGGTCAGTTTACCTAACCACACGTTTACTGGGCAGGCTTAGTTCTCTAAGCGGTTAACCAGTATTGTGCACATTCTTTCGCCAGAAACTGACAACTGCCCTTCTTGAATCAGCGGAAGGGAGAGAATGACCGTAGAAAATATTTCATGATCAATCTCCACGAAAGAATGTTGCCGACCTCGGCGGGGGTTGAACCCGCGACCTCCTGGTCTCCAGTCGGACGGCGCATCCAACTGAGCCACCGAGGCCGGCTGTTTTCCATTAAATATGTGAATATGTATCAATAACCAGGATCAAGTAATCTGATTGGTTACAAATTAGAAGTGGGCGGGGCAACAGAATTTATTAAGCAAGACAAGAGTTAAGCATTCAGAGTGGCCTGCCTATACTACTACTCAGACACCTTTACTCCTTACCATATTTCTCTTAAAAAATTTATACATCCCCTTTACTACGTGTTAGTATCTCTACAGACTGCTGTGGAAGAGTGAATATTTTGGGAAAATATGGTAATGAAGTTTTTGTTGGCTACCCAAAAAAATTGAATACATGGAAGTAAAAATTATTAACCCTGGTACTTCTGAACCCAGATATGCCCTGCCTTTGGAAACAATGCAGATCCAGATCAGATGGCCTCTGAAGAAGTCAGCTGATCTTGATCTGCAGTTTGCTATTAAATATGTGAATTTGTATCAATAACCTGGATCAAGTTATCTGATTGGCTGAAAATTAGAAGTGGGTGTGGCATCTTAATTTATTCAGCATGGCAAGGGTTAAGACATCAGACAATGCATTCTGTGGTATCTGTGTCTGCACTGTTTGCTCAGGCCTGTCTGTCTGGTTATTTAGGGCAAATAGGGTGATCAATTTTTTTTGTTTAGATACACAACACTACTAATACTATACAATTATACAGCAAAAAATGAGGTTTTCGCTCTCAGGGAAAAAGTAAGTCTCTATCTCTTGATTCTTCCTTTTTAGCCTATTTATTTACCTTTAGTAATTACTGCAGTATTCAAATTATCATTCATGTCCTAAAATAAAATTTGAACAAGTTCATATTTTACTACCTACTAATGTGTCTGTAAACTGCTGGATGAGTGGCAAACAGTTTAGACCCTGTGACATCTGATCTGGGTCTACATTGTTTGCTCAGGCCTGTCTGTCCAAATATTTAGAGTAAAAACAGCAGTCTGTCTGTTTTCACAGATTTATATTGACATACATCTATTTGGTGCACCAGATAACAACAGTTCAATCAGTAGCAGTAAAACAGATCCATGAGCACCAGTCTACAGTATAAAATAATTTATGGGATGTGTGTTTATAAAAGGTAATATGGTATGGAACCAGACAAACAGCTCTCCTTTCACTTGCAAGTTAACTCTTGTCCTGCTGAATAAATTAAGATGCCACACCCACTTCTAATTTTCAGCCAATCAGATTACTTGATCCAGTTTTTTGACAGGAATTCATTTTTAATGACAAACAGTGCAGATCAAGATCAGTTGGCTTCTGAAGAAGCCAACTGATCTGGATCTACACTGTTTGTAAGGACAGGGTATATCGGGTTCAGCAGGACAAGGGTTAATGCTCACTTGCAGTGATAAAATCCTGCAAGGTCAGCAGCAACTGTAGGGAGATTATCAATTTCATTTTCAAGACTGCCTGTTTTAATCAGTTCTGAAGTTTCCCAACATCTGTATCCTACCTAGAACATGCTGCTTCCCTGATAATACAAGATTAGGTCGATCTGATCCTATGCATTTTATAAACCAGTCACAAATCATTTGAAGTAGAAAAAAGCTAGAATATATTAAACCAGACAGCAGGTTTGCCAGGTGAGGTAAGAAACACGCTTAATTGATTGAAATCATTTCAAGATAAGGACTTTTTTCTGCTATTCTTAAATCATACACCTAGTAACAAGTGAAAAATGGGTTGCATAAAACATAAGAAAGGTGAAGCCGAAAGCAAAACCTTCTCCAATTTTAAAAGGTTAGATGAAAATCTGAGAGGATGATGATAAATGTGCAGAAATTTCCTAGTTTGACAGCTATAATCACAGCCCCAGAAAATGGAAATATTTGGAAGATAATTTTTGTCATTTGTCTGCATCAAAACATACACCATAACTTCTGGGATCCAAAGCAAAAAACATGTAAGCTAAACAACCGTGTTGTATCCAAACAAAAATGCATAGATTATATAGAAAAATGATCATTCATGGTCATTTTTCTATAAAATCTCTTCAGTTTTGTTTGGCTATAACGGTATAGGTTATATAGAAAATGATTATTTACAGTCATTTATCTATATAATCTATACATTTTTTTAGATTCAACATTTTTGGGGTCCATCTTCAACCAGCTTACACCCAAAACTCTCTTACATTAAACCATCTTATAAAGAACTTCCAATGAACATTGGGAGTACTCATTATAATGGTGCTTCAAGGCAATTCTAATTCTAATTGATATCCCCAAAATATAAGAAAATAATAAAACTTAAATTCTAAATTTAAAAACAATTATCAATTTATCTGGAGTTGCAGTGCTTCTTGAATGTTTTTATTTTGAAGATAAAATATTGTATTTTATTGATATCTGAGCTACTTTTGATATTTTATTTTTTGTTGTCTGAAAATAATATTTCCTGATGAAATACAGATGCTTCAAACTTGAAATATAGTGTGACTGAGATATTTCTGCAGAAATTATTGTCTTAGAAAATTTGCTAACTAAACGTATATGTAGCCAAGATAGGACAAGGTATTTTGTATGTTATCAATTAATAAGAAGTCATGATGTAAACCCTTTAACAGCAAAATAAAATATTTGTAATTAATTTTAACACACAGGCTGATCTGTCTTCACTGTTCATGTATGGTATAAGTGTTTTTGTTGTTGTAGTTTGTTTTTTGTTTTTTTTTTTACATGAAGCATCACTTGAAACAATATGACAAATTGTTCCAAATAATCAGTTGTTGGGTGAGATGTGACCTAGACAACTTGATAGGCATTCCAGTTGCTAATTATTGCTATTTTCATCCTGTGATATTTTTCTAACATACTTTTTATGCCACACACTAGTCTTCAACAGATATGAATTAAAAAAAAAACAACAACTCATATTACTCTATTTATTTAACCCTTGTCCAGCTGAATAAAAGTAAGATGCCACACCCACTTCTAATTTTCAGCCAATCAGATTACTTGATCCAAATTGTTGCTATAAATTTGCATACATAATGGCAAACAGTGCGGATCCAGATCAGTTGGCTACTTCAGAAGCCAACTGATCTGGATCTACACTGTTTGCAAAGGCAGGGTATATCCAGGTTCAGCAGGCCAAGGGTTAAATATTGGGTCAGGCTCAGCAAATGATGTAGACCCAGATCAGATGCCACAGAATATGGCATCTAATCAGGGTCTACTCTTTTGCCACTCATTCAGCAGTTTTTGACACATCAATGGGTAGTCAATGGACTTGTACAAATTTTACCACAAGTATGGCAAGGAGTTAAGGTGTTCCAATTATTAGCATAAATATGGTATGCTGTTTGCCTGAGAGGGAATAGTCTATATAATATATAAAACAACAGTCACATAACAGAAAATATATCCTAGCAGGACAATTTGATTTTTACCAAGAATTTTATTATTTTACTTACCACAATAACCCTATTGGGACAAATAGGCCTTTGCAAACAGCGTGGACCCAAATCAGGGTCTACACTGTTTTCCAAAATATAGCAATATATTTTAGACACATCAAGTGGTTGTAGAATGGACTATTTCAAATTTAAGGACAAGTAATTAGATAAGGTGTCCCAATAATTAGGGTAAATATGGTATTGAATTTCTCCATAAAAGTATACATTGTGGGTATATTCATAAGAACCACCTTGCCAAGGCAGTTCTAAAGATCAGTCACAATGTTTGATGTGCAACATGGGAAAAGGCCCTTATGCCATATGCCAACAGTGAAGGTCCAGATGAGTGTGCAGTCTGATCTGGACATTCTCTGTTCATCGACATATACTATGGTATCCATTGATTCTGTAAGCCAGCAACACAGGCCCTGATCAGCCTGCACGAATGTGCAGGCTGATCTGGGCCTGCGCTGCCCGCAAATTGCATAAGGACCCTTTTCGTGCATTATGCATTATATGGTTTTGCAGGGAATTTAAGAAAAATATTTGTCTGAACTTTTTTTACCTTCAGCACTGTTCAATATTATCAGTGTCTAACATGAGCACAACACCAAAAAGTGAACCTTATTATGTGTGCCCAGTATAAACTTAGGTCAGCCTGTACAACTGCAAACTCCTTATTGATCAGATGCCTGTATACTCTGTTAATAGTCATTAGGCTTCTGCAAGTAGACAGATAGGACTGATCAGACTGTGGAGATGCAGGCTGATTGCAGTCTTTATTCTGCACACATCATAAGGACATTTTATCATCCTGTGGCACATATTACAGCTTATCAAGGATTCTGTGGCAGATTTTATCAAACACTTGTCTTACTTGCAACTTCTTGACTTCATTGACACACCTATATGGGCCACACCAAGCGAAAAAGTGCCTTTGAGCAAGCGTAAAACATGCAGATTCACATCATTC
Source organism: Anodontia alba (assembly GCA_964016985.1). Classification (NCBI taxonomy): domain Eukaryota; kingdom Metazoa; phylum Mollusca; class Bivalvia; order Lucinida; family Lucinidae; genus Anodontia; species Anodontia alba. Next base: position 18,983,138 of record OZ024825.1, read on the forward strand.
TGCACATTTGCAAAGTCTGATCCCGGCATTTGCTCTCCATTGAAATATTCTATAGTATCCAATGACTCGGTTTGTGGACAGCGAAGGCCCAGATCAGCCTGCGCCAATGCGCAGGCTGATCTGGGCCTTCGCTGTCCGCATATGCCCGAAGACAGGTTTCACATGGCCCAGCCAATATAATTTGTTACATTCTGACGTGAAATGCATGGTAGGAAAAGAAATCTTTGAGCATATAATGAAGTGAACACATTAAGATCCTGCGTAAGTACACATTCTCATCATGGCTGTTGCTGTCCAAGCCAGTACATTCTGCAAAATCCAAAGATTCTGTAAGTGGTGAGGTCGCCCTGTTTAGACTGCTTAAAATGGGCGCAATGACTTGGGCTTTGGCTGATAGCATATGCTAAAGAGATTTTTGCTTCACGCAGCCCAATTGTGCTCACCTGAAATTGCATTAGCAAAACTATTTGGCTGCAATCTGACATGTCTGGAAACTTTGGCATCAAATCATAACCTTTCAAACTGTTATCACATAATACCTAGTTTTGCAAATTAAGATCTTAACCTTATTTTCATCCCAGACTCTTTGCTGAGTGCATACACATCAATTTACCATTTTTACCCTAAGTGTTTGGACAAATAGGCCTGAGCAAACAGTGTAGACCCAGATCAAATGCCATTTGGCATCTGATCTGGGTCAACACTGTTTGCCACTCATCCAGAAATTTTTCAGACACTTCAACAGGTGGTCAAGTTGACCTGTCAATATTTTAAGACAAGTGTGGTATGGGATTAATGTATTTGAATACTTAGGGTAAATACAGTACTGTGCACAGAAGACGTGAACCACTCTCTGGGCATAATTGTTTGTTTGTGTTGAGGTTTTACGGCCCAGTCAACCCAATGGGGTCATGTTGAGCGCGGTCAGTTTACTTAACCACACATTTACTGGGCAGGCTTAGTCCTCTAAGCGGTTAACCAGTATTGTGCACATTCTTTCGCCAGAAACTGACAACAGCCCTTCTTGAATCAGCGGAAGGGAGAGAATGACCGTAGAAAATATTTCATGATCAATCTCCACGAAAGAATGTTGCCGACCTCAGCGGGGGTTGAACCCGCGACCTCCTGGTCTCCAGTCGGACGGCGCATCCAACTGAGCCACCGAGACCGGCTCTGGGCATAATTTGATTGCTTAGCAGATTATTCTCGTGAAATGTCAATACTTGTTTTCTCTGCTGCATTTGAGATTTGCATGAATCCCTGAATTTCAATTTTGGTAATATATATGCTAAAACAAAAGTATGTGTCTGGTGAGTCCAATGGTGGAAACCCCATTGAATATTCTAAATACTTACAGAGTTAGTGAGATTTTAAGTTTTGCATTTGCATCTCATTACTATTCATGGTGAGCCTATTACATCATTAGTTCTTTGGAATAATATTTAAAATGTTTAGCTATTTCTAATTTGAAAATATTCAGGAAATGTATGCAGAGGTAAACAGATCTCCTCCACATTTACATGTATGGCTGCAGTGCTTATACATTTTCATAATTATTTTGATTTATAAATGAAATTTAACTTTAAAAAATTAAATTTAAATAAAATTTTAAAATTAAATTCCATTTCTGAAGTTATTGTACTGAAATCACATATAATAATCTTACCAGATGTGAATTTCAACCATTTGCTTGTTCTTGGTAAGTTTTTTTCCAACACAGTGATCTGCATTTTTTAATATTTTAAAAATCATCTTTTTTAAAATTTAATTAAATCAGTTTTCATCATTTAGAAAATGCCAGCTTGAAATAGAAAGTCTAAGAATTCAATTGTAAAAGAATATTTACTATTTTGATTAAAACTACCTGTTTGGAATAAAATTATTGGGATTAAAGTAAAATTTAACTTTTACAATAAACTTTATAAAGAACCAACGACATCATGACAGAATAGTGCATTTACTAAACTATAATAAACTATAAAAAGCAACATAAGTTACTACGACTTTGGCTGTAACTTTTGAACCAACAGGAATTTTTACATGCGCTTTTTAACGTTATTGTCGTCTCAACAATAATTTAAATTTGAAATATTCTGAAATTAGGAGATTCCTCATTAAGCTTTATATAGCATGCTGTAGGCTAAATCATCAGATAAAAATTAGAGGCATCTGATCAAGGTCTACTGTTTGCCACTCATTCAGCAGTTTTTACATATGAAATGGAATGGTTCAAATTTTATGTAAAGTAAGGTGAGGAGTTAAGGTGTCCCAATATTTAGGGTTAATATGGTCATCTGTCTCTTGGCGGAATTAAGTAGTACATCTTTGCAGGGGGATACACCATTCAAAATAAGAATGCATGGTCACAGGAAAACCTACTAACACCAAGAGTAAACATTCAAAACCTAGTGCATATGCACCAGCCAGGATCATTTGTACTATATTTACCCTAAATTTTTGACACAACTCTTTACCTTACTTACCCAAAAATTTGAATAATTTCATGTTAATGTTTCTTAAAACTTCTGGATGAGTACTAGTGGCAAACAGTGTAGATCCAGATCAGATGCCACATAATGTGGCATCTGATCTGGGTTTACACTGTTTGCTAAGGCCTGTCTGTCCAAATACTTAGGGATATGGTAGTTCAATATTTGCAAAACTCAAATGAGCTGTATTTGTTTGTGTTGAGGTTTTACGGCCCAGTCAACCCAAGGGGTCATTTTGAGTGTGGTCCAAATGAGTTGTTAAGATATTGTGGTCAAATTTTATATGTTAGTCTGGCCATTTCTTGTTTGCAGATGATGCCCTGGTCCAACCATGTTGAAAACTTTATTTTTCTCTGAGTATAATTTGGTACAGTGCTCTAATATTAAATATTTAGTAAACTTGATTGCTGATGTGTGGTGTCATGCAAGAAGAGATTTGGTGCATTTGCAAACACCAAATTCCAGATAAGCCTACACACACAGTCACTTCCTCAGATGTCTATCTATAAGCAGTTTGGCTAATGTAGAACCTACTGTACACACACACACACACACACACACACACACACACACACACACACACACACACACACACACAGAACAACAAAGCCCAGTCAGATTGAAGGATGCCATCATGAAAACATGCCTATATAATTCTGACCCCCTTTATATAGTAAAACTGGGGTTTACAGGGGTTTATTATTTTTCTTATTTTTGCTCAAAAACATAGATTGTGGGTACTTGTTAGAACCGCCTCTGCAATTCAGAGTTTTTTATCTGAAAATTTTCAGTTTTTGGAGGTGAAATTTTCTATATACATGTATTTGAATCGGCGTGTTCTCGTAATGCAGAAGCTAATCTGAGCCTCAGCCAGTCACATATGAAATAAGGCTCCTTATTATATGATACAGCTCAACTGATCTCTCACCTATTTCTTAGATGTTACCTGTAAAGTTATTATTAGATATGCAATATTAATATTCAAGGTCAATGAGTTATCTATTAGAAGCTAAGTACCACAGCTCCAGAACATGCGCTTATTTCAACAACAAAAAATAGATATTTTTTCTTATTTCTACATGAAAACATGTTGTAGGTACTCATTAGAAGCACCTCAATGAGGTGCTTCTAATGAGTACCCACAAAATATTTTTTCATGGCAAAATAAGAAAAACTATTCACCTGATACCCTCTTATCTAGAGCTACAGCTACAGATGCAGAAAACCTACAACATGGAATCATGAGAATACATCAGGTAAACATGCCTATATAATTTTGACCCCTGTAAACCCAAGTTTATATAGTAAAACTGGGGTTTATTTTTCTTATTTCTGCACAAAAACATAGATTGTGGGTACTTGTTAGAACTGCCTCATCAAGGCAGTTCTAATGAGTACCCACAATCTGTGTTTTGAGCAGAAATATGAAAAAATTAGAAATTTTTATCTGAAAATTTTCACTGTTTTGGTGGTAAAATTTTCAGTATATTTTAATAGGCCTGTTTTAGTAATGAGGAACACACAGATTATCCTGTGCATATGCAGATTGTTCAGGACCTGCATGTTTGTATACTTTTCTGAACAAAACTATGTTACCAAACTGGAACTGCATGGATGTGAAGGGTTGTCTTGGCTCTTCACTGTCTGCACATAGCAAAACCCAAGTTTTCTTCTGCCCCAGATCTTTAAACCCCTATGTAACCACTCTCTGGGTAATTCATCTGACCAAAAACTGATGACAATATCTTCTTTTTCCAAGAAAACAGGATTTGACATTTCATGCAAATTGTCTCCACAGGAGACAATTTGCATGAAATGTCAAAGCCTTTTTTCTGGGAAAAATAAGAAAAATATTTCAAAATGTCATCTGCTGAAATATTTACCCAGCATGCTAAGCATTACATTACGAAAACACACCAATTCAAAGTATATAGAAAATTTCACCATCAAAAACTGAAAACTTTCCGATTAAAAACTCTGATATTTTTCATATTTCTGCTCAAAACATAGATTGTGGGTACTCGTTAGAACCACCTCATCTCGTTAGTACACCTCATCGAGGCGGTTCTAACGAGTACCCACAATCTATGTTTTTAAGCAGAAATAAGAAAAATAATGTATACCCCTGTAAACCCCAGTTTTACTATATAAAAGTGGGGTTTAAGGGGGTCAAAATTATATAGGCGTGTTTTCGTGATGAAGAGTTTGCATAGGTAGTAATTATCTAATTCACCTGTAACATCTACCGCCACAGAGTTACTCCATGAAAACATGTTTTTGCTACCCATCTGAAGTGCCTCTATGAGGTACACCGGAACCTCTTTAAAAGACAGTTCATTATACAATGGTTTAAAGGTGGACCCCAAAAGTGTTGTGTCCAAATAAAACTGTATAGATTATATAGAATAACAGCATTATGGATGGGTTTTTCCACTGAAGAATAAAAGGTAACACATCACTTTGAAAAAAAGGTTAACCAAAAGGTAAACCTCAGATGACACCAGACGCCCGCTCGACCCACGCCCACCCGTACATTGCTATTTTAAAGGGCAGAATTTTTCAGTGAAAAAACCATCCCATCACTAAAACATGCTTATATAATTTTGACCCCCTTAAACCCCACTTTTATATAGAAAAACTGGGGTTTACAGGGGTATACATTATTTTTCTTATTTCTGCTCAAAAACATAAATTGTGGGTTCTTGTTAGAACCGCCTTGTGGGTACTCGTTAGAACCGCCTCAGCGAGGTGGTTCTAACGAGTACCCACAATCTATGTTTTAAACGGAAATATGAAAAATATCAGACTTTTTTATCCAAAAATTTTCAGTTTTCTATATATTTAAATAGGCGTGTTTTCGTAATGAAAAATGACCATTGATAGGATTGTTTAGCTAATGCGGTTTTTACTGTGGATCCCAGCAGAAGTGTTATGAAGTGGTTGTGGAATAGTCATATTACATGTATATGGTTTCAAGGAGAAATAAGAAGACTATCAATACCGTATTCGATCTATTTACCGCATACACTTATAAACGCACAGTCAGGCAATTTCGTAGTCTTTAGATTACAATAATTGTACTTTTTGTCAACTTCTTTATAAGGCATATACTGTGGGTACCCATTTGAATTGCCTCAGCTTGTCGATGCAATTCAAATGAGTACCCTCAACATATGCTTTAATAAAGAAAATCAGAAAAAAAAATGCATAAACATCATTAAATAAGTCCTTTCTGATCTTTCTTTTTTAAAGTGTACCCTTAGTAGTTAGGTACATATTTAACCACAAGTTTTCCCGGTAAGTTTGAAAAATCCAAGCGTACAGTGCGGTAATTAGGTTGAATACGGTACTTTTAACCTGAGAAAGGTACCATTATAACCCTATGTATTTAGACAGACAGGCCTGAGAAAACATTGTGGGTCCAGATCAGATGAGAATGCAGCATATGATCTAGATCTACACTGTTTGCCACTCATGCATCACTTCCCTTCATGATAAGGGTGTGCGAGAGCAACATTATTATTCCATGCATCCATTTTTCCATGCGTTCATCTGTCCATCACGCTATTTCAACCAAACTTGCTACATCACTGTATGTCCGTGCATCTGTCGTCCGTCCATCTGTCCATCCATGGTTAGGTTGTGCATGAGCATTATTTTTCTGTGCATCCATTGTCCATCCATCTGTCCGTCACACTATCTCCTCCTGAACCACTGGGCAGATTTCAACCAAACTTGCTACATCACTTCACATCATGGTTAGGGTGTGTGAGAGAAACATTATTTTTCTGTCTGTCTGTCCTGCATCTGGCCATCTGTTCATCAAGCCTTATCACAAGAGTTCCACTCTGGGGTCCCCTGGGAGGATCTCTATGCTGATGACTTCATCACTGAATCGCTTGAGGAATGTGTCAGGAGACTCTTGACTTGGAAAGAAGCAATGGAGAAGAAAGGACTGAGAGTAAATGCAGGAAAGACAAAGATCATGATCTGCGGTATGGGACTGGACCTCCTGCAGTTTAGGCGAATTTTCATGCGCGGTCTGTCGCACTGGAGTGGGCAGCAACAGCATCTTCTGCAATGGCTGCAAGCACTGGGTGCACAAGAAATGCAGTGGGCTAACACGTGTGAAAACCGCCTGGAAGCAGTTCAAGGATCTGCTACCAGTTCTCTCTTCATGCCACCTCTCTTTCAAAACACATGGCCGTGTGTACAGCTCTTGTGTGCGGAGCACAATGCTCCAAGCCAGCCAGACTTGGCCATTGACAAAGCTAAACCTCCAGCATCTGCAGCGAAATGACAGACAGATCTGCAATGTCAGGCTGCAAGACATTGTCACCACCAGGTCCAATGAGCTACTTGGGTGGCTTGGCATTGAGGATTTGGACCTCATTCTGAAGGAGAGAAGACTCCGATAGTATGGACATGTGGAATGTTCCAATGGTGCAGTCAAGACAGCCTTTGACATACAGGTTGATGGAATGCGTGGGCCTGGGAGGCCCAAGATGACATGGAAGCAGCTGACAGAGAGGGATTGCAGAGAGTGGAAGCTCTCGGCTATCAGCCCTCATGATACATGTATATATAGACATACCTGGAGACCTGGTGCGAGATCTGCCATGCGTGCAGCAAGCCAGCTATCTGGAAGGGTGCCCACTGATATGGATGTTGCCCCTGTACCTGCATGTTAATCAAAGATCCGATTATGATATGATGATATGATCTTCTAAACTACTGGGCGGAATTTAACCAAACTTGTTACATGACCTCCCCTCATGGTAAGATGTTGGAGAGTAAGTCCATCTGTTCATCATTCTATTAGTAACAAGCATGGGCATTTGCGACGTCATGCCATCCACTGCACATTCTAGTTTTCCTTGCATAAACAGCCAAGATTTGGACTTGACATTCCTACTTTGTGACCTACGTCCTCCCTTTTCATATGGCAATAAGTACAGGGACAGACATGTCTGTGCAGTGTAGCCTAGATCAAATGCCAAAGAATGTGGCATATTATCAAGGCCTATACTGTTTGCTACTTATCTAGCAACATATAACTGTAAATGTCCTAAAATTTCGTACACCAAAGTGGCTGACAAAATAGCATATGCAAACAGTGCAGACCCAGAGAGCAGACTGATCAGGGTCTACACTGTTTGCCATTCTGCTAAGTATTTTAAGAAATAGCTGCATAAAAAGCAAAGTTTAGGCCAAAATAGTTATCCCCGTGCTTTTCGAGGAAAAAGCGGGGATATTGTTATACCCACCCCCCCTCATCTGTCCGTCCGTCTATAATATCACACAATTGCTCCCAAACCATTTAAACTAGAATCTTAAAACTTTCACAGGCGATAGCCCTATGGATGAGGACTGGAGGAACGCATTTGGAATTTTGATGTGCTTGGAGATATGCAATGGCGCTGGCGCGGGGATATGCGATGGCGCGCCATTGACTTGCTCTAGTTTGGAATGAAGTGTTTTAAATTATAGGACGTTTACCGTATAAGATACAGATGCTTTCAAATTTCAGGACAAATAGAGCGAGTTAAGATGTCCTAATACTTAGGATAAATACAGTATTTTTAGTCTCCAATTTGCACATTAGCATGAAAAGGGACAGACTGCTCAGATCACAGAGGTGTCGTCCCAGTTATTGAAGAAATGTTCATTTTCCTAGTAGTGAGACTAAATATGTTTTACCTGCAATAACCTTAACAACAGGTTTAATATGCTCCAACTGAAACACCTGGATAAACTCTCAGGTAAGTCTGTTTCTGCAGCTGGCCAATGATAACTGGAGGAAAAGAAAACAAAAACAATATGAATAAAATAACAAAAAAAAATCATAGTGCCAGATGAAAGAGGTATCCCAATATATTCTCCATAAAACCTTATGTCCAACTGTTTTGAGAAGGAAATCATTATAAGTATCCATATACCCTTTTTGGGAGCAAATTATTACCTTTTAGTGTAGACCCAAAAGTTATCTTTTAAAATATGGCAGAAAATCTACCAAGTATATCAAGCAGATGACATTTTGAAATATGTTTTCTTGTTTTTCCCAGAAAACAGGATTTAATATTTCATAAAAAATGTCTCCAATGAAATGTCAAAACTTGTTTTCTGAGAAAAATAAGAAAAGTATCACTAATTTGTCATCTGCTGAGTTAGCCCAGAGAGTGGTAAATATGAGGTACAGGCAAACTTCTCCACTAATATGCCTTCTGAGGGATATGAGAGTCCATTATGAAAACAAGCCTATTTAAATACATGTATATAGAAAATTTCACCTCCAAAAACCGAAAATATTCAGATAAAAAACTCTGGTATTTTTCATATTTCTGCACAAAACATAGATTGTGGGTACTCGCTAGAAGTGCCTCGCCAAGCGGTTCTATAGAGTACCCACAATCTATGTTTTTGAGCAGAAATAAGAAAAATAATGTATACCCCTGTAAACCCCAGTTTTACTATGTAAAAGTGGGGTTTAAGGGGGTCAAAATTATATAGGCATGTTTTCGTGATGCACACTTTAATGCAGGCGATCTTTGAGAAAGGTTTGATTGTACACTGTTTGCAAACATAATATAGAAGACTTTCATTTCAGAATTCTTTGTATTGTATATCCTAAATATTCGGAAGTCATAATTCCTTACTGTACTTGTCCTCAAATTTAAACATGTCCATTATACTATTTTGTTGATATTTGTAAGTGGATGTGGAACAAACAGTGCAAAAGCATTCTGTGGCTTCTGATCTGGCTGTCCAAATACTTAGCATCACGAAAACCCCCTTAAACCCCACTTTTATATAGTAAAACTGGGGTTTACAGGGGTATACATTATTTTTGTTATTTCTGCTCAAAACCATAGATTGTGGGTACTCGTTAGAACCGTCTCAACGAGGCGGTTCTAACGAGTACCCACAATCTCTGTTTTGAGCAGAAATATGAAAAATATCAGAATTTTTTATCTGAAAAATTGCCATTTTTGGGTGGTAAAATTTTCAATATATTTGAATAGGCGTGTTTTCATAATGGGGTAAATACAATATTCTCAATGTAATTGATATGGGTTCACCTATCTTCTCTAACAGAAAAAAAGTCTATTTTAACTTTCCAAATAAAATCTATAAAATCTTCCTTTCAGCTGCATCAGATGATAACCTGCTGTAACAGTGACGGCTCTGCATCCATGTAGTCTAGGTCAGACAGCTAGCTAGACAGTCCTGTTTCTGAAATTTAAGGTCAATGGATTCACCTGGAGAATATACCATCATATTACAAAAGGAGGCTACTTTGCAGATAGGATTTTGTTTTTTGGTATGGAAGCCTTTCAAATTTGGGGGCTACTATAAAATGAAAGAATTTGCTCCCACAGAAAAGAAGAAAACAATGATCAATATAAGATCTGATGAATCTGTCCATAACCTGCAAAGTGTTAAGAGCAGGCCCCCAATAAGAAGGCATATAAATATTTCCATGTCACAGTTATTTGTCTTGACACCTTGCATGCTGGGTAAAAATTTCAGCAGAAGACATTTTTATATATTTTTCCTAGAATAGGATCTGACACTTCATGCAAATTGTCTCCTAAGGAGACAATTTGCATGAAGTGTCAGATCCTATTTTTCTATGAAAAATAAGAAAAATATCACAAATTTGTTGTCTGTTGATTTGCCCATAATGTGGTAAGTAGTAAAAGTGTATCCATTCCCCTTGGAAAAACTTCAAAATTAACTATGTTGTAAGAATTAGTGGCCCAACCCCTTTGCTGCAATTGTTATAGCAATAAAATATGCTCCTCAGGAGACAATTTGCATGAAAATGTCAAAGTCTATTTTCTGGAAAAAATAAAAAAATATCATCAGTCTGCCATCTGCTAAATATTCCCACAGAGTGGTAAAGGTTAAAGCAGAAAGCAAAACAGGAGCAGTTCATTTTATTTGTTTTTATTTTTCTGAGAAAATAAGTCTTGACATTTCATGTAAATTGTCTGCTTTGCCAAGCCTTGGTTTCTTGAAAAAATAGACTAAGAAGTATTTTAGAATGTTGTCTTCTGCAGATGTGATTAGTAGCACTTTCAAAGATTAAAATTGCAATATAATCACTGGGAAAGATTAACATGAAATGCTATATAAGCTCTGTTTTCTTGAAAAAAAAAAGGAAATATTTCTATTCAACAGACACAAAGGTTAAACATTTCAAAGGACAGTCAGTGTATTTTACTCTAAAAGTATCAAGCAAAATTAGTAGCAGACAACATTTTGAGTGTCATCTGCTGCAGTTGTGATTGGCATTTTATCAGTTAAAAAGTTCATTTAATGACTTACCTTTTATGACAAGGTCACCATCACTGAACAAAAACAAGCATGTTACATAATTACAATGAATTACCTAAAATTATAATATGTTTATCTGACAAACTTCCATTTTTTTTTTTTTGTATCATTTGTTATACTTTTAAAAGCATTTGTACTCAGCAGAAAAAATATGCACTAAGAAAATAGCTTTTAGGTGAGGGAAAAAGGTCTTAACCAGGAAAACCTCGCACAAAAAAGATATATCCTTCCATCAGTCTTCTGTTATGAAATTGTATGAATTGAGACCAGGTACCCTGAGCAAGCACTGTAGACCCAGCTCAGACTACTCGTCAGTCAAAATATACTGATAACAGTGCCTTCTAAGTTCGTACTAATATTGAGTCTTAGGTATGACCTGCTGGGGATTGAGATTGGCTAGCAGTAATGTTTGTTCTGTAAATAACACAACTGTCTTACATACCTGGTAATCTCGTAAGGGGTAGCTGCTGGTTATGCACTCAAAAGCCTTGCACGAACTTTCGGCCATGACTTATGAGATATCCAAATGTCAACAAAAGGATAAACTCTCCTGATTTATTTATTTTAAGTAAATTTCATAGACATATTTTGAAAAATTGGACAATGTTATTCCCAACAACTTTCATTTCTGCGTCGGAAAAGATAGGTGTGGACTTGAAAAAACTAGCAGCTAATTTTTATTTCAATTTCACCTGGAGAAGGGCAGTCCAATGTTCCTGTTTTGACTTTTTTACCAATGCAAAATAAAGGTATTTTGAGCTATCTGGACTATGAAATACTTATTTGACATATCAAATAAGACATACTGCAACCCACGTCCACGTACACAAGATGCTAAATTTCCCAAACATTTGTTCCAGGGACTGAAATATTTGTGCCGAATCTGACTTACCAGACCGACTACCCAGCTAGCATTCTTTATAAATCTATAGCGGGCCGTTACCGGCCCGTCAGCTACCCTGACGGGCCGATAACAGCCCGCTATAGATTTATAAAGAATGCTTACTGGGTACCCCTTATGGGGGCATTACCCCTTATGGGGACAAGAAAGCCTAAACATCACAAAGCGATTTTTACGTGAGTACAATGAAACTTTTATATGATTTTGCTCAACTGAGAGCTTCAAATATATGCAAACGTGGCATATCAAAACCTTGTTGGTACATGCTGTCTCATTTGCAAGACCTTACATGGTGTTTGTTTGTTTCATGTAAATGGAATATTTTGAAACTGGTTTGGTCTAAAAACTGCATGTTTTTAAATGCAGGATATTCTGATAATGACTAATGTTCCCATAAGGGATAATCAAGCCTTGTAATCAGACACCTGACAATTGGCTTTCTGGTCCCCATAAGGGTTAATGCCCCCCTAAGGGGCACTCGGCGTGGTAAGCCATATTAGGCACAAATATTTCAGTCCCAGGAACAAATGCTTGGGAAATTAAGCATCTAATGTATTTCAACGTAGACATAGGTTGCAGTGTGTCTTATTTGATATGTTAAATAAGAATTTCAAAATCCAGATAGCTGAAAATAACTTCATATTGCACAGGAAAAGAAGTCAAAACAGGAATACAGGACTACCCATCTCCGGATGAAATTGAAATAAAAAATAGCCGCTTGTTTTTCCAAGCCCACACCTATCTTTTCCGACGTAAAAATGAAAGTTGTTGGGAATAGCATTGTCTGATTTTTCAAAATATGTCTATGAAATTGATGAAAAATCAATAAATCAGGAAAACTTACCCATTTGTTGACATTTGGATGTCTCGTAAGTCATGGCCGTAAGTTCACGTAAAGATTTTAAGTGCATAACCAGAGGCTACCCCTTACAAAGTTACCAGGTGTGTCTTATAGAAGTACATTTGTAACTACTTATTTAGTAACTCACAGGAAAAACTGTACATGTACATAGTAAATGTCCTAAAATTTCAATCACATTTTTCCATATTCTACTGCCTAAATTTTGCTTTTTATGTAGTTGCTTCAAAAAATACTTGGGTGGAATGGCAAACAGTGTAGGTCTTGATCCGACTGCTCCTTCACTGGTCTGCACTGATTGACTATGCCATTTTGAACTTTAGTGAATGAAATTTTAGGATATTTACCGTACTGTTTCTTCAAAGAGCACAAGAACTGGATTTCTGCCATAAACAAAACAAGGGGCCCATGGGCCAGAGTAAAACTGCAGATCGATGCCATACAACTTTCTTCTGGTATTGCACATTTGCAAATTTGACCTTGCAAAGAAAGGTCAAAGGTCATTCTAGGATCATCATTTGACTAAACTTAGTAGACCTTAAGCCCCGGATGCTATACACCAAGATTCAGCCTTGAAGCTTTCTTGGTTCTGGAGAAAAAGATTTTTAGGTGTTTTTTCCATATATGGGCATGGCGGCAATCTTGTTTAATGAAGCAGAACCTATTGGTCATTAATACATTATGAGAAACTGAATTTTCAAATTTGACCTTGTTTATGTCTATGGTCAAATGTCAACCTAGGGCCATTATTTGATCAAGTTGGTAGACCTTGAGTCCCTGATGCTATATACCAATATTCAGCCTTCAAACTTTCTTGGTTCTGGAGAAGAAAATTTTTATGTGATTTCAGAATATACGGGCATGGCGGCCATCTTGATTAACAGACCAAAACCATTTGTACAAATTTTCAATTCCCAATTAACAGAAGCCTCCCAAGGCTCCAGGAGAAAGAAAACTGGCCCAGGGGTTTCAAAGGAGCAGTTGTTCAAAAGTGTGCATGGAAAACGGATGGACAACGCAAGACGAGTGATCATAACATCTCATCCCAAGCCTTCGGCTCCGGTGAGTTAAAAGGTGCACCCATATTCTGTACAATCAAAATGTTGATCTTTGTACAAATCTGACACCATTGGTTAGTATTATTATAAATTTTTTTTTTTTGCTCAGTCACATGGATACAAATGCTTCAAGAAATGGTGTCTTTCATTTACTAGTCCACAGCTCCAGATAAGAGGGTATCCAGGTAAATATTTTTCTTATTTCTAAACAAAACAAGAGGCCCTTAGGACTAAAGAGGGCTCACCTAAAACAACTGCACCCAATACGAAAAACGAAAACTGGACAAAATACAAAAAGAAGCCACCAGAATAGCCACTGGAGCAACAAAGTTAGTTTTGGAAACTCTTGAGCAATGATGTAAGAATCACAGGTTAACTCTTTTCTATAAAATGAAACACAATTTAGATCCACAGTATCTATCTTCTTTGCTACCTGAATTTATTAGTAAAGTTTCTCATTTTAATTTAAGAAATTCAAGTAACTAACGAGGAATCAATGCTAGAATCACTCAGTATCAACAATCTTTTCTGCCAATGGCCATCAAAGAATGGAATAATCTGCCATTAGAACTTCAGCAATGTAATTCTGTAAACTCATTAAAATATACATGTAACTTAACCAAAGACAAGGAATAAACACTGAAGTACTATTACACTGGCAGTTGCCATCTCCAGATCTTACACACTCGTTAACATACTCATTGCAGTTTACTGAATCTGGACCTATTCCTGAAAAATGTCTCTGAAACTCCCCTATGTAATTGTTGTAGTATTGAGGATTCACACTTATGCAGCATCATTTTTTCCATTGCTCACATTATCAAACTCAATGCACAGCCTTAATGAATGCTATATCTACCATTCAGACACATACATGTACTTTTAATTTGCTGCTACACGGCAATTCAAACCTCTCCATAGACATAAACAATGGCATTTCTGACAAAGCACATAATATTGGACACTAAACACTTTTATATCTCTGGTAAATCCATGTTACAAGTATAACCTGTCCTGAACAATATCTGCATTACCTGCCTGTGGATGTAAGCTTAGTTATTCCTCTCCCAGAAAGCCATTTTCAAATATTTCATTACAGTAAATGTCCTAAAATTTCGAACACTAAAGTGTCTGATAAAATGACCTATGCAAACAGTGCAGACCCAGATCAGACTGCTCCTAAAGGAGCAGTCTGATCAGGGTCTACACTGTTTGCCATTCTACTAAGTATTAAGCAATAGGTGCATGAAAATCAAAATTTAGGCCAAAATAGTATGGAATAAAGTGTTTGATATTTTAGGACATTTACCGTATACACTGTTTGGTTCTTACTATTGTTTTCTTATACAAACACACATTTATTTATTCTTTCATTTATTTATTTTACCTTATTACATGAAATAACTAGCACAACATTTTGCCTTGAATTGTCTAATAATCTGCCTTCAAGTTAACAAAGCTATACATTGCAGAGGAGAAGAACTCTTAGTATTTAATGCTTTCATTCTTATCCTATATCGTAATGTACATGTATGTCAAATTTGTTACCATGTTGTATAATGAATTTTATAATAATATATGTTTAAACCATACAGTGCCTTATCTGGAGCTCTGCCAGTCTATAAAATTAAAGGAAAGCGAGGGCCACCTTGATTTAGCTGACTTAGTCAACATGGACCAGAAAAGCACATCACAGAAACATGCCTATATAATATTGACCCCCTTAAACCCCACTTTTATATAGTAAAACTGGGGTTTACAGGGGTATACATTATTTTTCTTATTTCTGCTCAAAAACATAGATTGTGGGTTCTCGTAAAATATTTTTTATTTTTCTTTGCTGAAAATTTCAGAAAAATTGAACAAGCGGAACTTGTTGAAAATCTGCCTTCAAATTACCTCCCTTGAGATTTCTGCATAATTTGCATTTGTTTTAACTATGGGAAAAAACGAAATATTTGATTTCTAAACACCTATTAGTAGAAATGTAATTTTCGTCGGTTGATTGCAAAGAATTAGACGAAAATTAATTTCCCCTGTTTAGTCAGCACACCCCTGACTAATATAGATGGCGTTTTATGTATGCAAAGGTTTTTGTTCGAGGTCCTGGGAACTTGATGTGATGCCAAGTTTCATTCAGCCTCACGGTGCAGCCGACTGTAGACGCAGTTACGTTATAAGCTTTTATTTTGTTTTTCATCAATATGGCGGAAAACTTAAATACATTGGAAATAAATGAAACATTAAAACAGTTGTTAAGTGAAGTTAAAGGACAAAAACAAGAATTGAATAGCCTAAAAGAAGAAGTTAGAGGTACATCAGTGTCTGTCTCTTCAGAAGTGAAAAAACTCAAAAAGGAAAAAGAGCTTAAATGGCGTTTTGAAGGACATAAAATTCAATTCGTATTTAACACGGAATTGGAAGATGGGCTTAAACAAGCTCTTTGGGCTTATAATAATAAGAAGGGAGATTATTTGGTGGAACTTTTGAATGAGCTGCTTGACAAAATCAAGGAAAGGAACAAATTTATCCGTATTGCGGATTCTTCCGAAGGGGGCTGGGAAACTGTGAGACAATATGAAAGCAACCCCCTGGCTAGCGATTCGAGTCGCGTATTAGGAGAGCGGAAGCTCAAGCAATAAGGAAGAAGAAGACGAAAAGACCTAGCAGGTACAACAAGGCTAGGCCATTTTTTCCTAACACTACTAGTTCTTTCGGTGCTGCAGCGCCAGCAGGGGCATCTTCCTTTCTATCATCGGGACGAAATCCAGTCTTACCAACATTTCAAGTCAGACAGGATCATTCCTTTCGTCCCTACCCAAGTACATCAACACAGGGACCATTCACCGGAGCCTGTTTCACCTGTGGCGATTTCACTCACTTCAGGAGAAACTGTCCCTTCGTTGGAGCTGAGCAACATAACTCCACAGCCGTCAAGAACTGACTTTGATCAGACAGTCCACGTTGACAGGAATGCTCAAACATTTAAAGATGAGTATTTTTCTGATATTTATTTTGATACAAATTCCGATTTAACACATGATTTCTATGAATATGAGCAAGGGCAAAAAGACATAATTGTTAAAGGGCGTTTAAAGGCAAATATACAGTTTTGGAAAAACATAAATGCAAATTCATTTGTTATAGATACTATTGAGAATGGTTATAAAATTCCATTCTTTTCCAAACCGTCATCCTGTTTCATGAAGAATAATAGATCAGCACTGTCGGAGTATGATTTCGTCTCTGGTGCGATTCAAGATTTACTGCAGAAGGGTTTAATTGAAAAATGTGGGTCAGCGCCTTATGTAGTTAATCCACTGTCTGTTTCGATTCCTAGTAACGGTAAAAAACGTTTGATTTTGGATTTAAGGACCGTAAACAGACATATCTGGAAGCAGACTGTGAAATATGAAGATCTCAGAATTGCGTTGTCATATTTAGAGTCAGGGGACTGGATGATCAAATTTGACATACATTCTGCTTATCATTTTATTGATATATATTATCCACATACTACATATTTAGGTTTCTCATGGCCTAATGATCAAGGAGACACTTGCTATTACACTTTCTTAGTTCTTCCTTTCGGTATCCAGTCAGCACCTTATCTGTATTCTAAGGTTACTTGTCCACTGATTGCAAAGTGGCGGGGCGAAGGGAAAAGGGCGATGATGTATCTTGATGATGGGTTCGCTTGCGGAAAAGGAAATGAATATATGCAGAGAGTGTCTAGTGACATTAAAAATGATTTATTGTTGTCCGGTTTTGTTCCGAAAGTGGACAAGTCCTGTTGGGAACCAGTGCAGCAGCTGACATGGCTTGGTGCTGACTTGGATTCAGAACAGTTTTCTATCAGTATTCCATCTAAGAGAATAGAGAAATTACTTGATTGCATGCAGCGTTTGCAGGGTAGCATTATAAACAATAAACATGTGCAGGTTCGCTCGGTCGCTAGTGTAGTGGGTCAAATTATATCGATGGGTATTGTTGTTGGTAGCGTAAGTCAAATCATGACACGGAGTTTGAGCATAGATATATTGAATGCTCGTACGTGGAATTCATATATCAAACTGTCCTCGGAAAGCATGGAGCAGTTTCTTTTTTGGCAGAGGAATATTACCAAGATTAATTCTAGGAGGTTAAAAGAAATTCATGTAACGTCAAAGTTGGTTTATTCAGATGCCAGTGGAACAGGCTACACGGGTTATGAGGTACATACAATTAATGGTGTTGCGCACGGTATGTGGTCTCCTGAAGAGATATGTCAATCCTCCACATGGAGGGAGTTAGTTGCAGTTCAAAGAGTGTTGAAATCACTCAAGAACAGTTTGGCAAATCATAGGGTCAAATGGTTTACTGATAATAAGAACGTGTGTAGTATAGTTCAGAAGGGATCCATGAGGCCATTCCTGCAGGAAATAGCCTTGGACATATTCAGTTTTTGCAGCCGTCACTGTATTTCTATTGAACCCGAGTGGCTAGCTCGGAAGTTAAACGAAAGGGCCAATTCCTTATCTCGTGTGGTCGATAAGGATGACTGGGGTATCAGTCATGAGTTGTTTCAGTCATTACAAAATAGATGGGGCAAGACGGAAGCAGACTGGTTTGCTTCCAGTCACAATGCAAAACTTCCTCATTTTTACTCCCGCTTTTGGGAAGAAGGGTCGGCAGGTGCTGATGCCTTTACAGAGAATTGGGGAAAGGTTTTTGGCTTCTTTAATCCCCCTATTTGCTTAATTACGCGCGTTTTCAAGCAGATGGAACAACAACATGCGTCTGGAATAATGGTTATTCCTTTCTGGAAATCGGCGCCATTTTGGCCCCTAATTCACTCAAATAAGGAAGGGTTTATTTCTAACGTTGTCGACTGGGTCGACCTTCCAACTTCTAAGCGATTTTACTCGGCATGCAAAAACGGGTTGGGAATGTTTGGCAATGAAGACTTGAAATTCCGCATGCTAGCACTGTGTATAAGCTTTAGTTAATAGCTAGTATCGCTTTAATCTGACATGTAGACGGGTTACTTTGATACGTTCCTGTGTGTCAATTTCTGATGATGCGGAAAATTTTTTATTGTTTTTTCAAATTAAATACCCTGGGGTGTGCCGTTTCAGCTTTGACATATACCTTTGACAAGGTGATTACAGAATTAATTATGGCATGATAGAGGTCTTGCATGGTGCATGGAAAGGGGCATGATATATAATAAGTCACTTTTTTGGCTTCGTGCCTGTGGCCACGTGCCGATTAAGATACAGTGACAGATGAAGTACTGTGTTATCTTTAAATGAAATTACGAGTTGTACTACCGGAGCATGGTCGTTGATATGCATTTGTATGTAATTAGATGAGACAGGGGAAGTCATTATAATTTTGTTTTATACATTTCTTTTTTCAGAGCTTCTCAAATGATATTGGCGGACTGCCGAAAGAGTTGGCGGACAGGGTGGCCTTGCTGCCGGAGCTGCTTAAAGACTCAAGGGCTTCCAGTACAGTTAAAAGTTATCATAGCGGTTTTGTTAGGTGGAAAAATTGGGCTTTAAGTAATGGGTTAGGTAGTAAGGACGTCTTGCCTGCCAAGGCTTTTCATGTCGCATTATATTTGGCTTCGGTCATTCAAACTGCTGAATCGGCCAGTCCAGTGATTAAGGCGTTTTATAGTATAAAATGGTTTCATGATATGTTTGATTTGGTGTCGCCTACAACCAGTAGTTTAGTCTTGAACATTCTTGAATCTGCTAAAAGGAGATTGGCTAGACCAGTGCGTAAAAAAGAACCTATTACAACTGAATTGTTGACTAAAATGTTCCATAGTTTATATGTTGCTGGAAATGCAAAGAATCAGCGTACTATCTGCGCATGCCTCACAGCCTATGCTGGTTTTTTACGTAGCAACGAGCTATTGAGCATTAGACGCTGTGATGTAGTTATAGAGCCTACTCACATGAGCATTTTTAATGAATCAAGTAAGACTGACAAGTATCGAGAGGGTGCGTGGGTTGTTATTGCAAGGACAGGCGGTATACTTTGCCCAGTTATCAACCTTGAACGTTATTTACAATGGGCTAAGATAAAAGATGATTCTTCTGTCTTCATATTTAGTACTCTCAGTGCATGTAAAGACGGGTATAAAGTTAGAAAACAGTGTAAGGCTTTAACCTATTCATCGTTACGTGAGCTGTTTGTTGAAGCTTTTAAACCTCATGTGTCTGATGTTACTAAATACTGTCTCCATTCGCTGCGCGCTGGGGGTGCTTCTTCAGCTGCAAACAATGGCGTTCCTGATAGACTGTTTAAAAGACATGGACGGTGGTTAAGCGAAGGAGCGAAAGACGGTTATGTTAAAGATGACTTGTTAGAGAGGCTTAAAGTCTCACAATCGTTAGGCTTATGAATGTTTGTCGGATTAATTACATGAATTAGTCCATGTATTGATTGTGCGGCCTACTTATTTTCCCGTTCTTTTGTTTCAGTCGTTGTTTCATTTCTAAATGTTTCCGTTTTTCAACGGAAAGCGTCTTCAGAGTGTTTGTCCTAGGGTACAATGGTGTGCTGAGTGGTTCTGGGGGAAATGTAATTTTCGTCGGTTGATTGCAAAGAATTATACAATAATTAATTTCCCCTGTTTAGTCAGCACACCCCTGACTAATATAGATGGCGTTTTATGTATGCAAAGGTTTTCGTTCGAGGTCCTGGGAACTTGATGTGATGCCAAGTTTCATTCAGCCTCACGGTGCAGCCGACTGCCTAGGTAGTAATGGCAAATGGTTTTGCATTAAATCATGACAAAAATAGGACTTCTTCTGTGTAATGCGCCAAGCCAAAAAAATGACTTTCTGAAAGATGTCGAAAGCACAGTTAAAGTATTGGGACACCTTACCTCCTTACCATACTTGTCATAAAATTCGAACATCCATTTTGCTGTCTACCCAGTCAGCAGTCTACGTAAATCTATATCGGGCCGTCATCGGCCCGTCAGCTTAGCTGACGGGCCGATGATGGCCCGATGTAGATTTACGTAGAATGCTAGCTGGGTATTGATGTGTGTAAAAAATGTTGGATGAGTAGCAAACAGTGTAGACCCTGATCAGAATGAGGCGTCTGATCTGGGTCTACACTGTTTGTTCAGGCCTGTCTGTCCCAATATTATGGATAATTAAGGTATACATCTAAGGTATTTGGTTTCCTTATGGTGGGCATCAAGCACTGTATTTACCCTAAGTATATGGACACCTTAACACCTTACCATACTCCTTCATACTCCTTCATACTGAAATAAATCCATTTTACTACTTGTTGATGTGTCTAAAAATTTCTGGATAAGTGGCAAACAGTGTAGACCCTGATCAGATGCATAGTCTGTGGCATCTGATATAAGTCTACATTGTCATTGCAAGCCTGTCTGCATGAATACTTTGGACAAGTACATTTCAGAGACTGGAAATAAGCAACATGCCAATGACAGAACATTTGCACAACATAAAACACAGCTGACTAGTACATCAACATTCAAATACAGATACTGAGCTGAAAGTGACACTACATTTGTTTTCATAACATATCAGATACCAACCTTTTCAGTGCAACCACTGTTGCAAGTTGAACAATATCATGAAAATTGCATTTATGCATAATTAGCACATTTAAACACATATTTCTTTTAAGAAAACTGGGTCCAATGAAAATAAATTTTACTGCACATAATATACTGTATTAACTACACCACAATCTCTTTATAACACTGTTCCTTATAACACAGTTTTTTTATATATAACACGGCTCAAAGATGGATCCCAAAAATGTATAGATTATATTGAAAAATGACCATAAATGGTCATTTTTCAATGTAATCTATACATTTTTGTTTGGATATATCACTGTTGTTTAAGTAACACGGTTTATGCTATGGACCCCAACAATAGTGTTATAAAGAAATTGTGGTGTATTAATATTAGGCCACCTGAACACCTTACCATACTTGTCCTAAAATATAAACAAGTCCAATTATCTACTTGATAATGTATCTAAAAATAGCCGGATAAGTGACAGTGGTCTGATTACAAACTGCATTCTGCAGTGTCTGATCTGGATCTACACCACTTGCTCAGGCCTGTCTGTCCCAATACTTAGGCCCTCAAACACCATGCATTATTCCCGATAATTCACAGTTGAGAAAAATTGTAATTGCTTTGCCTTGCCAAGGCAACTTCAATGAGTACCCACAAGATATGTTTATGTCCAAAAAATAAAATTTATATCCCCATAGGTGAAGAAAAAGTGGGGATATCATAACTTACACTGCCCATCCATTGGTTCCTCTGTCACTTACACTATCCCCTCCTATACTATTGGAGAGATAGTTCAACAAAATTAGCTGTATCATCATGAAAACACGCCTATACAGTTTTGACCCCCTTAAACCCCACTTTTATATAGTAAAACTGGGGTTTACAGGGGTATACATTATTTTTCTTATTTCTGCTCAAAAACATAGATTGTGGGTACTCGTTAGAACCAGTTCTAACGAGTACCCACAATCTATGTTTTGAGTAGAAATATGAAAAAATATCAGTGTTTTTTATCGGAAAATTTTCAGTTTTTGGAGGTAAAATTTTCTATATATTTGAATAGGCATGTTTTCCTAATGGTCTTCCTTATGAGCTCGGATCATGCAACACTACAATGATTTTTGTACCTGACCCCTGCTGCTTGGGCCAGGGATGAAAAGGTTGAATCTTAGCACTAATTTTTATCTCCTGAGGTACTTCAAACTAACTTTATGTCTTTTTTATTGGCTTGGATCTTACAACACTACCATGAATTTTGTCCCTGACTCCTGTGGATTCAGCTAGAGGTCACTAATTTATACCTAAACTCTATCTCTTACTACAAAATTGGAGGTATTTCAACCAAATTTGCTGTATGTTGATCTTTCTTATGTGTTTGAATCATGCAACACTGCAATGACTTTTGTCCCGAATGCAAGTGGTCTTTGATTTATGTCCATACTATTCTCTTCCTACACGACTGGAGGTGTTTCAAACAAATTTGCTATTTGTCCTCCTCGTGTGCTATGCTCACGCAGCACCACCATGATTTTTGTCTCTCATTACGAAAACATGCCTATTCAAATATACTGAAAATTTTACCACCCAAAAATGAAATTTTTCAGATAAAAATTCTGATATTTTTCATATTTCTGCTCAAAACATAGATTGTGGGTACTTGTTAGAACTGCCTCGGTGAGGGGGCGGTTCTAACAAGTACCCACAATCTATGTTTTTGGGCTGAAATAAGAAAAATAATGTATACCCCTGTAAACTCCAGTTTTACTATATAAAAGTGGGGTCTAAGGGGGGTCAACATTATATAGGCATGTTTTTGTGATGTGACCCCTGGAAGCCTGGGACATACATCAGAAGGCCACATCTTGGTAAAGATTTTTTACAGTTACTCCTCCACCACCACTAGATGGGTTTCAACCAAATTTGGCATATACCTTCTTTATGTGCTTGGGTCAAGCAAATTCACAACCATTTTTGTCCCCAAACTCTGGAGCCTGGGACAAGGGTCAAAAGTTCATGTCTCAGTCCTGATTTTTGTCCATTACTCCATCTCCTCCTATAATATGGTAGGATGGATTTCAACCCCAATTTACTATATACCTTCCCCATTTGCAAGGGATGTGCAACAACAAAAAGTTTTGTCCCTGACCTTAAGACTTGGCCTGGTGGTCAAAATGTCATATCATATCTCTATACAGATATTTTGACCATAATTGTATCTCTTCTTCATACACTGTTGAGTGATTTGAACAAAATTTGCTGCAAACCTTCCTCATGTGTGGGGTCATGCAACATCAGAATAATTTTTGTCTCTGGCCCCTAGGTCAGGGCCAGGTCAATATCCAGGCAAGTGTGATGGTTGGTAGTGGCTAGCTATCAAGTTTTGCACTCTTTTGTGTGTGTGTGTGTGTGTGTGTGTGTGTGTGTGTTGTGTGTGAGCATGTGCGTGTGTGTGTTTTCTTTTGATTGCTCCCTTCATCTGGAGCCTTATTCTTCCTACCACTAATGAAATAATTACAGAAAACACCCTACACTGCCTGTATTTATTAAAAATCAGTTATATGAAAACAGTCATAAATGCTGCTTTTTGTCATTTCTATTTCAGCTGCTAATTATTTCAGTTCTAATGTTACTGTATTTACTCTAAATATTGGGAAACCTCAATTCCTTACCATACTTGTCCTATTATTTGTCTGTTTCACTACCAGCCGATGCACTTTAAGATATTGCTTGGAAAGTGGCAAACAGTGTAGACCCAGATCAGATGCCACTTTCTGTGGCATCTGATCCGGGTCTTCATTGTTTGCTCAGGCCTGTCTTTCAAATATTTAAGGTTATTACGGTATCATTATTTCCAAGTAATTTCCAGTTTTTCAATCTAAAACATACCTAAACCACTTCAAAAAATGCTTATATACTTACGATCTGGTCTCATATCTCTTCTATCTTTTAATCTATCTCCCAGGTGCATTGGCAAAAAATAAATTAAAAAACAACTTTTAGAGCAGATATATTTTAAACAAAAATTGACATAATTCAGATTTTATATGCATGTTTATGAAATTGCTTCAAAGGGCTAAGACATGGAAACTGTCCTACAATTGAACCCTTAACACTGTTGCAAACAGCATTCTAAATTCTTTTCATCACTTTTCAGACTCAGAGAATATAACACTTGTCAGATGATTCATTTGAAATGTCAAGCCTTATTTTCAAATACATAAAAAAAACAAAAAAACAATCAAAATGCTATCTTCTGAAGTTGTGATTCCCACCTTAACCCTTGTCCTGCTGAATAAATTAAGATGCCAAGTCCACTTCTAATTTTCAGCCAATCAGATTACTTGATCTGGATTGTTGCTATAAATTCACATACTTAAGGGCAAACAGTGCAGATCCAGATCATTTGGCTTCTTCAGAAGCCAACTGATCTGGATCTACACTGTTTGCAAAGGCAGGGTATATCCGGATTCAGCAGGACAAGGGTTAAGGGTTAATACAGGTACATTAAATTTTCCAACAAATAGTGCAAGTGTATGAAGTATGATGTAGTGTTTTTTACTTACAGTAAATGTCCTAAAATTTCATACATTTTTATACCCCACCACAGGATAGTGACAGGGTATTATGGTTTCAGTCGTCCATCATCCATCCATGCATTTGTATTTTTGTTTCTGGAAGATAACTTGAGTAAATGTCAATGGATTTTCACCAAACTTGGTATGTGCATTGATATTGTCGAGATCTGGTTTGAGATTGCTAATGGGCAAATTCCATCAACGTTTGACTGAGGTTTCTGCCAGTGACACATCTGAGTTTTCATTTCTGGATGATAACTTGAGTAAATATCAATGGCTTTTCACCAAACTTGGAGTGTGCATTAATATTGTAGATATCTGGTTTGGGATTTGGGCAAATTTCATCAATATTTGACAGATCTGC
The DNA here is from genome assembly GCA_964016985.1 of Anodontia alba. NCBI lineage: Eukaryota > Metazoa > Mollusca > Bivalvia > Lucinida > Lucinidae > Anodontia > Anodontia alba. Next base: position 19,008,295 of record OZ024825.1, read on the forward strand.
CAGTTACACATCAATATTTTCTTTTCAAGATGAAAAAGAGTAAATATCAATGGATTTTCACCAAACTTGTGTATTGCTATTGTGAAGATCTGGTTCAGGATTGCTAATGGGCAAATTTTGTCATTTTTAACAGTTACTTGCCCACAACACATCCAGATTTTCATCTCAGGCCAACAAATTGAATAAATTTCAAGATTTTCAACCAACTTGATATATGCATTGATATTGTGGAGATCTGGTTTTCGGATTGCTATTGAGTACATTTCATCAATTTTTGACAGAGTTATCTCCCCATATAATGACGGGGTATTATCGTTTCACATTTTTATTATTCCATACTTATTTGCCAGAGTTTTGTACTTTGTGCACTGATTCACAAAATCTTTCACTGCTCCTTCAGTAGCCATCTCATCTGGGCATGCCCTGTTTGCATACGCCTTCTTGTCGCAAAGGCTGATATATCAAAATTTTAGGACAATCACCTTATCATAGGATCCAGATTTTGCTACATGGACAGACCTTTGTATAAAACATACCCATGTTTCCTATCCCTTGTATAATAAAACCCTTGAAATGATGGCTACCTCCTATATGGGTACAGTACTCCTTACCATCACGAAAACTTATCTATAATTTTGACCCCCTTAAACCCCATTTTTATATAGTAAAACTGGGGTTTCCAGGGGTATACATTATTTTTGTTATTTCTGCTCAAAAACATAGATTGTGGGTACTTGTTAGAACCGCTTCTATGAGGCGGTTCTAACGAGTACCCATAATCTATGTTTTGAGCAGAAATATAAAAACATATCAGAATCTTTTATGTAAAAAATTGCCATTTTTTGGTGGTAAAATTTTCAGTGTATTTGAATAGGCGTGTTTTTGTAATGCAGTCCTTACAGTACTTGCCCTAAATTTTGAACAAGTTCAGTACTAACTACTGATGTGTCTAAAACTGCTGGATGAGCAAAAATGTGGACCCAGATCAGATGTTACCTTTTGTGGAATCTGATCTTGGTGTACATAAACTTCTCCATAATAGAAGAATCACAAGAACAGGAATCCCTGTATTCTGAGAAAACCTTACTCATTTGTTATCCCCTAATTTTGACATCAACACATTTTGGGTTAAAACTTCTCTCAAGGTCTTCCTTTGTGTTGAGGTTTTATGGCCCAGTCAACCCAATGTGGTCATGTTGAGTGCGGTCCCTCGAGTTCTGAATCAGAAATCTTTCAACCATTAAGTATTCATATTTTACTTGATTCTCACAATGCTGTGGGAATTTGTTGGAAATGCCTCATAGAGGCAATTTCAGTGAGTACACACCACAGGTTCATATACTGCTCTTACCCTCTCTATGTACATGTTAGGGCACCTTCACTTCTTAATCATACTTGCTCTAAACTTTGATCAATACCTTGTAAAAGGAATTATTCGGTGGTTTCATTTTTAAATGTTTCCGTTATTTCAATGGAAAGCCTCTTCAGAGTGTTTAGGTTTGTCCTAGGGTACAAGGGTGTGCCGAGTGGTTCTGGGGGAAAAGGAATTACCATTTGAGAGCAAAGAACACACTCACAAACATCACGAAAACACGCCTATAATATTGACCCCCTTAAACCCCACTTTTATATAGTAAAACTGGGGTTTACAGGGGTATATATTATTTTTCTTATTTCTGCCCAGAAACATAGATTGTGGGTACTCGTTAGAACCGCCTTGCTGAGGCGGTTCTAATGAGTACCCACAATCTATGTTTTGACCAGAAGTGTGAGGAATTTTTTACCTGAAATTTTTCATTTTTTGGTGGTTAAAATGTTCAGTATATTTGAATAGGCGTGTTTTCGTAATGACTAAAAACAGCTGAAGTGACAAGTTTTCTGGGCAAGACAAAACAGTTACAGCCAGTTAGGCTTCATCAATTTATTACCTGCCAATTTGTATAAAAATTATTACCTATTACCTGCTCATCACGAAAACATGCCTGTATAATTTTGACCCCCTCAAACCCCACTTTTATATAGTAAAACTATACAGGGTTTACAGGGGTATACATTATTTTTCTTATTTCTGCTCAAAACATAGACTGTGGGTACTCATTAGAACTGCCTCTGCTCAAAACACAGATTGTGGGTACATGTTAGAACTGCCTCAGCTCCGCTGCTCAAAACATAGATTGTGGGTACTTGTTAGAACCACCTTGGCGAGGCGGCACCAAGGCAGTTCTAATGAGTACCCGCAATCTATGTTTTGAGCAAAACATAGATTGCAGGTACTCGTTAGAACTGCTTTGGCGAGGCGGCGCCAAAGCGGTTCTAACAAGTACCCGCAATCTATGTTTTGAGCAGAAATACGAAAAATTTCAGAGTTTTTTATCTGAAAATTTTCAGTTTTTGGAGGTGAAATTTTCTAAATACTTGAATAGGTATGTTTTCTTTATGTGATGTCAATTTTATTACCAGCAGACGTCTCTAAACAAGTGCTGTATAAGTGGCAAACAGTGTAGACCCTGATCAGATGCCGCACCTTGGGGCATCTGATCAGGACCTACACTGTTTGCTCAGGCCTGTCCGTCCAAGTACAATGAGTAAATACAGTATCTACAGCCATGTTCTCAATTTCAGTGCCTGAAAAAATGTGGCATTCACAGAATATGAATTATTTGTCTCTGTGTTCACCAAGCAGAGAAAACTGGCATCATTCACTGTCAGAGATCATCAATTAAATGGAGCCCAGATATTTGAAATAATTAAGTCAGCTTCATCTACCCTGCAATTTCTATGCAAATGAGTGTAGGAGATTAGGAGAAGACAGACTTGGGATTAATCAACCTGTCATCTGATACAGCTGGCTCCTGTACAACCATATTCTCCCTGGAAAATATAAAATACATGTCAGAAACAAATTACTACATTGCTTGTAGCAGTTTTCTTTTGACTGTTATAAGCTGCGGCTGAGATTTTTTCTAGCCCAATAAATATTGAAATTTTACCATTTTTTTCTCCACAAAATTACCTATATTGAGGGTACTCATCAGAATTTCCTTGGCAAAGCCATTCTAGCCTTTATTACTTGTTGAGCAACTTCAGCAGATGACAAACTGGTGATATTTTCCCAGAAAATAGGCTATGACATTTCATGCATACCTATGGTCTCCAATATTGTCTGATTTGTCTCTAGAAGCCTCCAAACATACAGTACACAGCATCCTAACTATTTGGACACCTTAACTGTTACCATTCCCTGGGCAGATTCAGCATTATGGCAAACCTCGTGGCAAACTGACAACATTTTTCTTATTTTTCCCAGAAATTAGGCTTTAACAATCCGTACAAACTGTCAGTTTGTATGAAATATCACAGCCTATTTTCTGGAAAAATATCTGATTGGCTGAAAATTATTAGTGGCTGTGGCATCTCAATTTATTTAGCATGACACAGGTTAAAACTTGAACAAGCTGACTACATAGTACCGTATTTACCCTAAATATTCGGACACCTCAACGCCTTACCATATATGTTCTAAAATTTGAACCAGTACAATTCACTACCCGATGTTGTGTCTAAAAATTGCTGGATGAGTGGCAAACAGTGTAGACCCAGATGAGACGCCGCATTCTGCGGCGTCTCATCTGGGTCTATACTGTTTGCTCAGGCCTGTCTGTCCGAATACATATGGTAAATACGGTAAGCTATATATCTTAAAATGTGATGGCACTGCAAACAGTGCAGACACAAGATTAAACTCAGCAGTCTGATCTGGGTCTTTAGAGTTTGCTAAAGCCTATCTGTCCAAATATGTAGGGTAAATAATACAGAACTACAAAACTTCACCAACACTGAGAAAAAAAACAAACAACAACAACAAAACAGAAATGTCAAAGACTGTCAAATATTGTCTAATTTAAGGTTTGTTTAAGAAGGTAACTTATGAATCAGAAAAATAATTGTTGTTGTTTCACCAATCAAATCATCCGAACTTTCAGGAGACTAGATACGTTATTTATCCTAAGTATTCCGACACGTCAACTCCTTACCATACTTGTTCTAAATTTTGATCACGTACAATTTACTACCCATGTTGTGTCTGAAAATTACTGGATGAGTAGCAAACAGTGTAGACCCTGATGAGATGTCGCATTCTGCAACATCTCATCTGGGTCTACACCGTTTGCTCAGGCCTGTCCAAATACATATCGTAAATATGGTACACTTGGTATAGTGTCATTTTTTTTATTAGGAAGATAACTTTTTGACTTCCTGTTTGCTTTTTGGCATACCAACTACCCTCTGAATTCTTTCCTTTTCAAGCAGACCCTTTTTCATAAGGGAGGCAAAACCAGTTTTGACAGTTACCTCCCTTCCTTGAAAGTGTATCCATTCCCTTTGAGTCTTATATTGCAAAAAGTTGATCACTTCTTAGATAGATTAACTGAAAATCTGAACAAACTAGGTTGTTTGAGCCAAAATAATCATATTGTTGATCACACTCACACTACACTCCTAGCGATGCTGACAAATGTTTGATCAATGTAGGTATGTCCCGCTTTTGTTAACACTTAGCATGCTGGGTAAAAATTTCAGCAGACAATGTTTTGAAATATTTTTCTTATTTTTCCATAAAATAGGCTTTGACATTTCATGCAAATTGTCTCCTTATGAGATAATTTGCATGAAATGTCAAAGTCTATTGTATGTGAAAAATAAGAAAAATACCACCAACTTAATCGTCTGCTGAATTTGCACAGACTGGTACAGTTTAAGAAATATGTTCAATCAAACAGCAAATTAGTTCTATGAATCAAGAAAAATAAGTCAAAGACTATGGTATTTTCCAAACAGACAGGATAGAGCAAACTACATAGACCCAGATCAGATACCTTAGACTGTAGGGTCAGATTATTGTCTTCACTGTTTGCCACTTATCCAGCAGTTCTTAGACAGATTAACAGGTACTCAAATGGAGCTGTTCAAATTTCATATATATATATATATATATATATATATATATATATATATATATATATATATATATATATATATATATATATATATATATATATATATATATATATATATATGCCACGCCAATTACTAATTGTCAGCCAATCAGATTACTTAATCCAGAATGTTGATATAAATTCACATACTGAATGACAAACAGTGCAGATCCAGCTCAGTTGGCTTCTACAGAAGCCAACATCTGGATCTACACTGATCTGGATCTACACTGTTTTCAAAAGCAGGACCTATCCGGGTTCAGCAGGACAAGGGTTAAGATTTTCATATATTTCGGGTAATGTGGTAATGAGGATGGTTAAGTGCCAAGCAAAGGAGTAGCTTTACAAATATTTTGTAATGTCCTCAATGGTGTAATAATCCACAACCTGTTGCATGTGCAGCAGATGCTCTTACAATTGCAATAGGGCAGATTTTGTACAGTAACTGTTCTAAAAAAGTGAACAGTAAAAAAAAAAACATGTGACCTAAATCTATTATCTCTCCTAATCTAGAGAATGAAGAAATAGGAAGTAGCGAAATTTGCAAAAAGAGGCAAATAAATTGTCCTCTTTCTAAAATTACTTACTTCCCTCAAGGAATCTGTGTGTGTGTGTGTGTGTGTGTGTTTCTTTTTCAAATTTAAAATTGGAATTTTCAGAACAGTTACCATATATAAAAACAAGAGTTGTCACAGGACAACGCAGCTCCCTGGAAAGGGCTGGTCGGATAAGAAAACAATCTTTAAATATTAAAGATTAAATGCAGAACTTAAACATAGCTATGAATGACAGAGTATGACCTGACTTTGATGTCAGACAAATGTCAAACTGAGGAATGGGGTATATGCCATTGAAACATCTTCCCTTAGGTTGGTGTGGACAAAATATGAAAGCTATAGCTTACACGCTGAATCCCTTAGGTTAGTGTGGACGAAATATGAAAGCTATATCTTACATAGTGCTGCAGTCATGCACACTTTTCAAACCTTAAACACAGCTGTAAATGACAAAGAAGGGGTGAGTACTACTGAAAGGTCTTACCCTAAGATAGGTATGAGCCAAATATTAAAGCAGCATCTTGAATACTTCAGCAGTTACGAACACTTCAAAACTTAAATGCAGAACTCAAACATGGGTTTAAATGACAAAGTATGACCTGACCTTGACCTAGGCAGAAGGTCAAACTGAGGAAAGGGTGTGGGCTATTGGGAGGTCTTACCCTAACGTTGGTGTGTGCCCAATATTAAAGAGGTACCTTGATTACTTCAGCAGTTACAAACACTCATCAAACTTAACTCAGAACTCAAACATGGGTTTAAATGCCAAAGTATGACCTGACCATGACCTAGCCAGAATGTCAAACTAAGAAAGAGGTGTGCTATTGAAAGGTCACCCTAAGGCTGGTGCGGGCCAAATATTAAAGCTCTATCTTGAATACTTCAGCAGTTACGTACACTTTTCAAAACTTAAACACAAAACTTAAACATGGGTGTAAATGACAAAGTAAGAACTGACCTTGACCTACATAAAGGGTCTAACTTGGGGATGGGGTGTATACTATTGAAAGGTCTTACCCTAAGGTAGGTGTAGGCCATTTCAAATGCCAGAGTATGACCTGACCTTGACCTAATCAGAAGGTCAAACTAAGAAAGGGGTGTGCCATTGAAAGGTCTAACCCTAAGGCTGGTGCGGGCCAAATATTAAAGCTCTATCTTGAATACTTCAGCAGTTATGTACACTTTTCAAAACTTGAACATAAAACTTAAACATGGGTGTAAATGACAAAGTAAGAACTGACCTTGACCTACATAAAGGGTCTAACTTCGGAATGGGGGTGTATGCTATTGAAAGGTCTTACCCTAAGGTAGGTGTAGGCCAAATATGACAGCAGTACCTTTAACAGTTAAAAAACTATGCACACCTTTGAAAACTTAAACATTATGCTAACGTGGACGCTGACAGAAGCCGACGCCAATGACTAGGTGACAACATAGGCTCTCCAGGGACATAGTCCCGGCGAACTAAAAAAATGAAGAAAATATCCACACTGTGAACCCGTAACATAGTATTTGTAATTTCAATTTTTCACAACTGCAGCAGACGCCATTTTGAATTTTTTTTTAAACAAATTTTGTCTTGATATTTCATGTGAATTATCTGCCATGTAGATGAAAAAAAACAAACAAAAAAACATTTAGAATGTCATCTGCTATACATTTTGCTTTAACACTAGACATTATTAACCTCTCACAAAATCAAGCAAAATTTATAGCAGACGACATTTTAATGTTTGTTTTTATTTCTAATAGAAAATAATAAGTCTTGACATTTCTTGTGAATCATCTGCTTAGCAGATGAAAAAAAAAAACTGTTAAAAGTGTTGTCTGCTGCAGTTGTGATTGGCGCTTTGAGAGTAAAATAAGAACTCAAGGGAGATACAATAACATCTAATTTTCTCTGGAACCACTAAGTTACCTGATAATCCTATAATTTATTGAGTTAATATGATTAATTACAGTGCTATTACAGTGTGATCAATATCCTGATGTTTTCTGAACTTCAATAATTAATAATTTGGAAAGCTTGTAGCACACACCCACACCTGGGTATTGTAAACCTTTAGAGTGTCAAACAAAATTGTAGCAGACAATATTCTATTTTTTTTTAAACTATTTTTTCAGAGCAATAAGACTTGCTTTTTCAGAGCAATAAGCCTAGCAGATGATCCACACAAAATGTCAAGCCTTATTTGCTCTAAAAAATACAAGAAAAAAAAATAAAATAAAATGCCACCTGTTATAGCTGTGAATAGTGCTTAGCTCAGCACTGACTTCAGCTGCATGGAGTGAAAAACGGGGCTTGCCATGATGACATTTGTGTTACATTTTTACCTTATTCTGACAAAAAGGGCTGATCAAACAGCGCTGACCTAGATCAGATGATGCAGAATGTGATGTCTGATCAGTCTACACTGTTTGTCACTCATCCAGCAGTTTTCAAACACAGGTAAAAAATAGACTGTGTCCCAATATTTAGGATAAATACAGATTTCTACTCAGATATAACCAGAGGAATTATTAACCCTTAAAACACCAAGAAAACCTGCATCTGAAAATGTCGTCTGTTATGTTGTCTGCTGAATATTCTTGCAAACTTTTCAAACCTATTTTTGCATACACGCAAACAGTGTGGACCCAGATCAGACTGCTCCTTCAGGAGCAGTCTGATCTGGGTTCACACTGTTTGAAGAAATGACTTTTAAAATCACAAGCAGATGACAAAGCGGAAAACAATTGTTGTGAGTGGCAGTTTAAGGGTCAACCCTTGTCCTGCTGAACCCGGATATGTTCTTTTTTGCAAACAGTGCAGATCCAGATCAGTTGGCTTCTGAAGAAGCCAACTGATCTGGATCTGCACTGCTTGCCATTGAATATGTGAATTTATATCAACAATCTGGATCAAGTAATCTGATTGGCTAAAAATTAGATGTGGGTGTGGCATCTTAATTTATTCAGCAAGACAAGGGTTAAGGAGGAGTATACTGTTTTCTTATTTCTCATCAAAACATATGTTGTGGCCGCTCTTTACAAGTGCCAACCTAAAGTGCTTCTAATGTGTACCCACAACAAACGTTTTTGTAGAAAACGCAGGAAATTACTCCAGGATTCTCTTCAATACTCTTCCTTAATAAGTCCTCTGTACAACTCTAAAATATTAGTGGTTACTTAGTTCTGGTGAGTACCTAGATAACATATTGTCATGCAGTACAAAAAAAAAAAATAAGATCCGCGTAAGATTTTTCTTTTAATCCAGATAACTCTTTCATGTTTTTTCTTTACATTTTACGTATATTACTCTAATCATTTTTCTTTACTTTTGTTACTTTTCTATAAACATTTTAGATTTTTCTTTAAATTTTAAGCCCCTGTTTTTCTACAATTTGTTATTTTTTAGCCATTTTTTCTCTTTTATAAAAAAATTGGCCATTTTTCTCAAATCAACAACCAAAGTTCTTGATAGGATACTTTTTCAGTTCAAAACTATTGATATTTACCTTATTTCTCCATGAAAATATATGTTGTGGGTACCTCATTAGAAGTGCCTCGCCAAGGCACTTCTAAAGAGTATCACAACATATGTATTCATGGAGAAATAAGAAAAATATCAACCTGAGACACACCCTTATCTAGACCTATAGGCTGCAACCCCATCCAGACTAAAACATCACTGGAGCCACAACATGAGAAAAGGCACCGTCTGACATGTGCATCCAAAGAAGACTAATCAGCATCTACACAGTCTGATCAGAGTATTCACTTTCAGCATGAAGAAACATTGCACCCTTGACTACCCAAAATGCACCCAGTGAAAATTCGGTAAACTATGCAAATGCGCTGGCTGACCTGCATCCCATTAAACACACAACGTCACAACAACGCCGTTACAATGTCACTGCAACGTCGTGACGTTGCAGCGACGTTGTAATGACGTTGTGGTGACATTGTGTTTTTGCTGGGATCTTTGCTAAACACATGTGTCCAAAGATACATTTTCTGACAGTGCGGCTCACTAAATGACAATGTCAATCAAGCACAAGTCATTCAGAAATTATGCAAATCTTGGTAGTCTCCAGAAAATAATATTTTGCTGACTAACAACATGTTTAGACTCACTCTTCTAGTTAATTACTAATAATGAAGATTGAGTTTCAAGGAAAAAGCTTGAAATAAAATCAATGACTTATCAATCTTCTTTTATTAACTGGCTAAATCAGTCCAGTTTAACTGTTATTTCACCTTGGGCTAATTCAGCAGACGACAGATGATAAACTGAAGATTTTTGCTACTCTTCCCCAGACAATAGGGTTTGACATTTCATGCAAATTGTCTCCCAAGGAGACAATTTCAGGAGACAATTTGCATAGATGTCAAACCTTCTTTCTGGGAATATAAGAAAAAAAAAACAAAAAAAAAAAAAAAACAGTTTTTTTTTTAGAGAAAACAGATGTCCCCTCACACCTCTCCCCCATCCCTCCAACAATTTTGCAGCTCATGTGCACTTAAAAATTGGAAATAACCTTGATAATTAGGTCAGTAAAACCTTATCCAGCTCATCATTAAATCGCAATTGCACATGTAAGCAAATCTGGAAAGAATGCACTTACTGGGCTTACGACAAGAAAAAGTCATGTCGATGCTGATGCCAATGCCAGTTAGATCAGCATCAAAACAATTTGTCCCACCAGCTATCAGGGTCAACCAGTATACTGTTTGCCACTCAACCAGCAGTATTTTAGAGGACTTGTTGCAATTTTAGGATATGTATGGTAATAAGATTACATGTCCCAATATTTAGGTAAATACAGTATGCTTTCAATAAGGTACCATTTCACTAGAACAGTTGACTCATTTACTAAGATTCTGCATGCCAAGTCAACACCAATGACTGTTTCATCAATTAACAAAATTGACACTTCAACAGTATTACTAACACAACTGCAGAGAAGATTTTCTCTTAATCATACATTAATTCAATATTAAAAAGAAATCAGTCATCCTCTAGTTACAGTAATCCAAGCTGTCATAGGAAAAAAAAGCACCGTCTTATGAACAGCCAAGTCTCAGGCAAGCCAATCGGAGTTATCAAGTATTTGGGTAAATACAGTATGAAAGCAGCATAACTAACTCCTTTGCAGAACTAACTGACAACCAATGAAAATAAAGTCACCTGTGAAATAATTTGCATGAAATGTCAAACCGGTTTTCTGGGAATAAGAAAAAAAATATTTCAAAATGTCATCTGCTGAAAATTTTACCCAGTGTGCTGAGCAATTAGTAAGTTATGCAGAAGACTCAATTTCAGCCTACCGTATTCAACCTAATTACTGTACTATGTGTTTAGGTTTTTTTCAAAATTAGTCAAAAACTTAATATGTACCTACCTATACTAAGGGTACATTTAAAAAAAAAAAAAAAAAAAAAGATCAGTGAAGGATTCATCAAATGATGCTTATGTAATGTTTTTTGTGTTTTTTTTTTTTTTTTTCTGATTTTCTTCATGAAAGCATATGGTGTGGGTACTTATTTGAGTTGCATCAACAAGTTGATGCAATTCAAATGGGTACCCACAAAATATGCCTTTATAAAGAAGTAGACAAAAAGTACACTGGCTGTTACCTGAAGACTACGGAATTTCTTGACTAGGTGCTTAAAGGGGTATGTGAGGTAATTAGGTTGAATACAGTATTCTGTGTCAGTCATAATGTGCAATTAATGTATAAACCTTAAAATTTTGGAAATCTTAATTCTAAAACTTTAACCCATTGTAGTTGGGAGACCTGTAAGGTAATTGGCAAACAGTGTAGACCCAGATCAGATGCTGCAGAACACAGCGTCTGATCAAGGTTTCCACTGTTTGCAAATAGTTTAGCCATTTTTCTCTAGGAATATGTAAATCTCATAGCCAGATGTACCTAAAATTGAAATTGGACTCTTCCAATATAATGTGTGGGAGAGTCTATTCAGTCTACAATGGGTTAAGGTCTAGTTTACTACCTGTTGATGTGTCTAAAACACTGCTGGATGAGTGGCAAATAGAAAAGACCCCAGCATATACCAGATTCTGTGGCATCTGATCTGGGTGTACACTGTTTTGCTCACTGCTCAGGCTTACCTGTTTGAATACCTACAGAAAATTCAATACCGACTACATACGACAAGAGGTTCCAGTGTATACATTAACCCTTAAAGCACCAAGCAATATTTGTAGCAGACAACATTCTAAAAAAAATTTTTTTTTTTTTTTTTTTTTTTTTTTTTTGCGAGAAAACAAGTCTTGACATTTCATGTGAATTGTCTGCTTGGCAGACAATTCACATGAAATGTCAAGAATTATTTACTCTGAAAATAATTATAATAATAATAAAAAAAAATGTCGTCTGCTGCAGTTGTAATTGGCGCTTTAAGTGTTAAAGAAAAAAAAATCAGTAAAACGTATCAATATTTTATCTCAGAAAGAAATCATTTAGCTGGAACTCTCTGTCCATTGATTACTACAGTATATCTGTGTCATCTTTCTGTCTGTGTCATAGCAAAAAGGAGTCATTGGGTCTATATATGAGCCGCAACATCAGAAAACATACCTTCGAACAGTTTTTGTATGCTTGCAGTCTGATCAGTTCCTATTCTATATGACTACATAGAAAATGTACCTTATCACATAAGCAGTCACCAAAGACTCAGATCAGCCTGCTCTTCACAGTCTGATCAGTTATTGCTGTTCATCTGATGATGCCTTGGGGGTCATGGCTGATCTATAAGTGTCAAGCAAAAACATTGATCTGACAGTGCAGATACACAGGCTAATCTGAGTCTGCTTAGTGCAGAACATTTCCTCTCTTCAAAACTCATGGCATTCTGTATTTACCCTAAAGAATGAGACTATTTATCTCCTTAACCCTTGACCTGCTGAACCCAGATATACCCTGCCTTTGCAAATAGTGTAGATCCAGATCAGTTGGCACTGATCTGGATCTGCACTGTTTGTCATTCAGTATGTGAATTTATATCAACAATTAGAAGTGGGCGTGGCATATTTATTTATTCAGCATGACAAGGGTTAACATACTTTTCCAAAAATTTGAACACATCCATTTTACTACCTCTTCCTGCATCTAAAACATAATGAATTTTAGCAAACAGTGTAGACACTGACCAGATGCCCCATTCTGTAGCATCTGATATTGGGTCTACATTATTTGCTTTGCCCCTGGCCTGTCATGCAGCAAACTAATTATTATTTTCGCATTTTGCAAAAGTATAGACCAAGATCAGAGGCCACAGAATGCAGCATCTGATCAGTGTCAACACTGCTTGCCATCAAGCAGTTTTTGGAAATGGACTTGGTCATACATTTTTTGTGAATTACCTGTCATTTGCCTTGATTGTGTTATGTTTCCTTTTCTTTATAATAGAACTATCGTTTTCAAATTTTGGACAAATATGGTAAGTAGTCCCAATATTTACAGTACCATGCATGTCCAAAACTTTTGTACATCAACATCGTCATCATCATCATCATCATCATCAGATTTTTTATTAATGTGCAGGTACAGGGCAACATCCACATCAGTGGGCCCCCTTCCACCTGGTAGCTGGCTAGCTGCACAAATAGCAGATCTTACACCAGATCTCCAGGTATGTCTGTCTTATGGGTTGACAGCCGAGAGCTTCCTCTCTCTACAACCCCATATGCAAACAGTATATACCCAGATCAGACTGCTTTGAAGGAGCAATGTGATCAGGGTCTACACAGTTTGCCTTTCAGTAAGTAATTTGTGGAATAAATGCATAAAAAACAAATTTTAGGCAAAAGGAAGTATGAAATAAAGTGTTTGAAATTTTGGGTAATTTATTGTAAAATTAATACACTATGCTGGGGGCATCATAAAGCTCCAAGGTGGGTGGCTTCCTCAAAGACCCAAATTAAAGTATCCATGTCCTTATTACAGTACATGTCTAGACTGGAGGTAAGTAATTCTTACATAATCAAAGAGCAAGATATAAAAATTCAGACCTCTGGATCAGCAGAGTACACATATTCTAAAGTACCAGAAAAACATTTTTATTCCTCCACTGAAAACATAACTTTGAGGGATCCCATCAAAACCAAGCAAATCTTAATGCAATCCCAGTATATATTTTGTTGAGTGGAAATACAAGGCTGTCGATATTTTCATCTCTTAAATAACAAGTTAACTGCAATTCTGTAAAATTTTAACATCTACACCTGACCTAAAAATTGCAGACACCAGAGGAAAATTTAAGGATTCCATTACAAATGGGCCAGAACAAAATCAGGCAGTATTAAAGCTTTGCTTGCTGGGTAAAAATTTAAGTAGATGATGTTTTGAAATATTTTTCTTATTCCCCAGAAAATAGGCTTTGACATTTCATGCAAATTGTCTCCTAAGGAGACAATTTGCATGAAATGTTAAAACCTATTTTCTGGGAAACTAAGAAAAATATCATCAGTTTGTTGTTTGCTGAATTACCCCAGGGAGTGGTAAAGGTTAAAGATATTCTATATTAGCCTCACTGTTAGAAAAGAGGTCTATGCAATTATACTGACAGTCTGTTCAGGTTCTTCAGTTTGTTTAGAGAATACTTGCACACCATTTCTATCCTATGTATTGCAACAGACAGGCCTAAGCAAGCAGTGTAAATCCTGGTCAGAGGCATCAGATCAGGATCTACACTGTTAGCTCATCCAGCAGTTTTTAGACACAAGTGGCAGTAAATAAACTTGTTTAATTTTCAGGAGTTAAGATGTCCCAATATTAGCTACAGAATGCACCGAGAAAGACAGGTGACTCACAGTCCAACATAGATGCACAGCCTTCCTTAAAGGCCTTACCTGTTTACACACAGCATAACAGCCTTTGCCCATGTAATGATGAGGCTTACAAATATTATGTAATTACATGTATATAAATAAATATGACACTAACATTCCGATAGGGCTTTCTGTTCTATTAGATAGTACACAACAACTCTATAAGCAGGGAGTGAAGATCTGATCAACTACATACATTAATGCACAGGCTGATGTGGGGCTTTGCCGTTCACATGACATAATACTATTTTCCCATAGTTCTGGGTAAGGGCTAATGTATTGGTATTTTTCTTACTTCTTCACGAAACATATGTTATGGGTACTCATTAGAAGTGCCTCATTGAGGCACTTCTAATGCGTACCCATAACGTATGTTTTTGTGGAAAAATAAGAAAATACTTACCTGGCTACCCCTCTTATCTAGAACTGTGATTTTCTCATACCCTGCCTCAAAACTTAGGTGTGTTGAAAAGAAGATTGTTTGCAGACCAGCATGCACAAGAAAACATAATATCAGCAATATCAGTCTAATCCCCACTATTTTTTTTTTTTTTTTTTTTAATTTAAGACGTTTCCCCCCAACAATCTGCATCAAAGTACCATTGAAATAGTTCAAAATCAAACTATTCTGAGATATAAATGGACCCATGAAAAGGTTCACCTGCTAGGGTCTCCAGGCCTTAAAGGTTCATTGAATGTCTATTACCACTTTAACAGTTCAGATCACTTGTGAAAGGGTGTGAGAAAAAAGCCCTTACAGGATATGCAAGCAACAAAGTCAAGTCAAAGTATAACTGTGGCAGACAATGTTCTATTTTTTGTAAATTATTTTTCAGACAATAATAGGCTTGGCATTTCAAGTGAAGCATCTTTCTAGCAGACAATTCACATGAAATGCCAAGTCTTATTTTCTCAGAAAAAAAAAAAAAAAAAATAAAAATACTGTCTGTTGCAGTAAGCACTTTAAGGGTTATTCAGCAGTTTGAGCAGGATATTCATTGCCAACTTGCAGGATCATTGCAGGGATACTGTAGAATATATTCATGAAAAGACAAAACACTGACCTGCTTGGGCAGAAGCACGGGTATGATCTGGGATTTCACTGTTTCAATGTTTGTACCATCTTTACCATATGTATTCGGACAGACAGGCCTGAGCAAACAGTGTAGACCCAGATGAGATGCCGCAGAATGCAGGTCTACATTGTTTGCCACTCATCCAGCAATTTTTAGACACAACATCTGGTAGTAAATTGTTCTTGTTCAATTTTAGAACAAGTATGGTTAGGAGTTGAGGTGTCCAAATACTTAGGGTTAATATGGTATATGATGTAAGGACCCTGTTTTCATACTGTTGCTCTCTTCTATTAGGAACCAACATTATACAGTATTTGCCATATTTACAATATATGTTCGTAGAATTATAAGCCTCTGACTACCTATTGATGCGTCTAAAATATTGTACGGCAAACAGTGTAGACCCTGATCAGATACTGCATTCTACAGCATTTTACACTGTTTGCAAAGCCTATCTGTCCTGATACTTAGGGTTACCCCTGTATATTAGGATAGGTCTGAGCAGCAATGCAAATCCAGACAGATGCTAAAGAATTTGGTGTGTGATCATGGTCTTCACTGTTTAACACAAGTAGAGTAAGGAGATAAGGTATCCCTACATTAAGGGCAAATATGGTAATCTAGAATTATTGCAACAGTTTATGCACAGACAGAGGCCACCCTACACATCCTCTAAAACTGACCGTCTAGCCTGCACATCACAAAATTTACCTGTCTGATACAATATGGTAACCCTAAATACAGGGACACATTTCCTCCTTACCATAATAGTCCTAAAATATGAACAAATCCTGTTTGCTATCTGTTCTTGTGTCTAAAAACTATAGCATACTGGATGATTGGCAAACAGTGTAGATCCTGATCAGACACTGCATTCTGCAGTGTCTGATCTGGATCTACACTGTTTGCACCATGAGTGAGGCATGTCTGTTCCATTACTAAGGATAAGTATTGTACACTATCAGGCTGGAAAGGATGTATATGACTGAAATGTTGTTTTTCCCACGGCAAGTCTCATTTGGGATCAGTCTGAACTCTCACAGGTTGATTGAGCTACAGCTTGATAAGAACTTTCACTTTCACCTGAACTCTTAGGTCTTAACCCTTGAACCACCCTTATTTGAAACTATTTTAAATTCTGAAATATCCCACAGTGAAAGCTTAACATAGTACTGCACTCTGTCAATGGATTATCTTCTTTTTTTTTTTTTTTTTTTTTTTCTTTATTTTTACAATATGAACACTTTGCATGCTGGGAAAAAATTTAAGCTGATTATATTTTGAAGTATTTTTACAAGAAAACAGAATTTTGGCATATTAGGCAAAATGTCTGTGAAAGTGACAATTTGCATGAAATGCCAAACCCTATTTTCTGGGAACATTAGATTGTCCTTTTCTGAAGCTGCTCATAGCATGCTAAGGCAGCATTCAAGGGTGGAGCCAGAAAGGAATTATTTTTGTGAACACCTAGAAAAAGTCTGGAAAATTCTTCCTAGCATCACTTCCAATTGGGTTCTACTCTTAAAGGAAAGAGGGGGAACAAACTCTTTTCTTTAAGAGCAGCCCCTATGATAAAGGAGGAGAATACATTTTTTGCACATGCTAAATGTGCGTAAAGTTTGTTATGCCTATTAGGCAGGTTTCTCAATTCTCGTATCTTTGCCATATAACGTAACCCTAGCATCAGAAAGATATACGGCCAAGTTTTTGTACATATAAAGCTTGGAAATTGGGTCATACAAAACCTCTGTATAGCAATGCAAATCGGAGTGCAATTTGGAGAAACACATGCATTTTGCATGATACTGCTTTAGAGTTTTGTCAAGCAACTGTAAGTTCTATTAAGGGTATTGTACACATGTACGGTATATACTAACAGGTAAAATACACCCAATATACACAAAACTTGCGATCAATTAATCTGCCCAGTTGATGTCTGAATATAAATTAGCACCGATTGTTTAAAATTCTTGTCGTGTTTTGTAAAACAGCTTTTATCTAATGGAATTTTGATGAACATTTTAGTTTGTGGAAAATATGTCAGTTATTATATTTGATCTTCATACATTCTTACCCAATGTAGTTCCTCAACGAAGGTTTTAAAATTATGTACATGAAGAAGTGCACGGCAATTCCCTCAACAAGCATGTTCAAGACTTATATAAGTACAATACAGTGTTCGATAAGAATATTTTTCATTGAAAACCCTTAAGCACGAATGACAGAAAGATGACTGGTAAAATTAAAACGTGTCATTCAAAATGGTATCATAAAATTTGCAATCAAAATTAATATTTTCTTGCAGGTTTATTGTAGTGGCCATATTGGACGAAAAATCAAACATTTTTTGTATTACTCCATTACTGTATACCTTCTAATAAAGGCTTAAGAAAAGGGTAGAAGGTTTATTTGAAAGGCAATTTGAAATTTAAAAACTGATGTCAGACAGGAAAACTGGGTACATGTACTGTACTCTCCCTTAAATGTGGAAAACAACAGAGGTGTCACTGATGACATCATGTTTGCATATGCGCATGAGAAAATAAACATTTTGCTTTCTGTTTTGAGCATTTTTTCTTTCTTTTTTTTATGATTTTAACCTGAATACACAAGGTTTTGTATACTTAGAAATTGTTAGTTATCAACTGGGCCTCCATAGAAATGTGCAAGTTTTCGCGAAGTGCAAAGTATGCATATCTGCTATACAGGTGTTTTATATACAGCCATGTCCAGGCTTTCTTCCTATATTGAAATAAATTGTACATTTTTCCGATGCTTAGGTTAGCAAAAATTGAGTACTTGAGTCCTTACTATATGGCATGTAATGTATAAGCTGTTACTGCTGTGATAGTGCAAGTCCTTTTTATTTCAGACCTCTTTCCATAGAAATTTAGTTCAGGGCTCATTTAGGTCAAGGGATACATTGTAATCAATTGTATCATCATTCCAACAGAATTAAAACACCAACACAGCTCTATCATTTGCTTTAACCATTACCACACTCTGTACTAATTCAGCAGACAATAAACTGATGTTATTTTTCCAAGAAAACAGGATTTGACATTTCTGGCAAATTGTCTCCAGAAAAGACAATTTGCATGAAATGTCAAAACCTGTTTTTCAGAGAAAAAAATAAAAAAAATATTTTAATGTGCTGTCTGCTGAAATTTTTACCCAGAGTGCTAAGCGTTAAAGAAGTTTACATAAGAAAGTGATGTAATACATCTATAAACAAATATTCTGGTGTATGTGGGTGCAGTATCACATAAATCTATTAACATCATAGATATGGCTGTATTTCACACTGAAATGCAAACTTAATATCAAGGCTATTAATTACAGAGAGAAAATTACTGCTTTAAAAAGACATAATTGGCATAGGCATGCAAATGTCAATTTTAATACCATTAATTTTACTGCTCTATGCTCAAATTGCTACAGGTAAAATGCAACTGTGCACATTTTACAACTCAAGACAAGTGCAAAAGTGCATGTAACATCGCCTTGCCAAGAATCTAAAACAATCAATACGCGGTATCGGACAGACAGCCATAAAATGCTCATTTTGGTTACTGGAGCGGAGAAACCAGGCTAGAACAGAAATAAAATTTGGTGCTCTGTGGGAAAAGCAACATTATTTGAGATGCACCAAGTAGGTCTCGTAGCTCAAGATTAGAAGGGTATCGGGTAAATATTATTCTTCATTACGAAAACACGCCTATTTAAATATATTGATAATTTCACCACGAAAAAACCTGAAAGTTTTCAGATAAAAATTCTGATATTTTCCATATTTCTGCTCAAAACATAGATTGTGGTTACTTGTTAGAACCGCCTCAGTGAGGCGGTTCTAACGAGTACCCACAATCTATGTTTTTGAGCAGAAATAAGAAAAATAATGTATACCCCTGTAAACCCCAGTTTTACTATATAAAAGTGGGGTTTAAGGGGGTCAAAATTATATAGGCATGTTTTCGTGATGTATTTCTCCACAAACCATGTTGTCATACTCATTAGAAATGCCTCAGCAAGGCACTTCTAATGAAGACCCACAATATATGTTTATATGGAGAAATAAGAAAAATATTAGTTTTGGGTTAAAAAAAAAAAAAAAAGCACATTTATCTGGCGCTATGGAAACTGTCCTCAAGGTATATGCAAAGTATATGGAGTAAAGTTCCAGGTCAGTATGCACACCCAAAACCTGATCAGGGTCTCCTATATCTGCTTACAGATTAATTGGATTCCTAACTGGACTCCCTGAAACAAACAGACAGACAGAAAAGGTTCAGGCAGAAGTGTACAGGTGTGCAAGAAGATCTGAATCAGCATATTTCAAATATGGTCAAAGACATCTTTTCTCATGACAATCCATTTCCTGTGAACAGGAGATGCAGTATGACAGAGTCTTTGCTGTGCTTGCATGCGAGTTGTATAACTGTATGCAGAAAACAGTTGACTAAGCAGATGGCAAGATTCGACCAGTCTGGTACATTTCCAATCCTAAAATGTGCATGTGAGAAGAGGGCTCCTATGCCATATGCTCATCTTGTGAACTTCCACTAATTTCTGGACCTTTTGATTTGTATGAAACCATGAAATGGGTGTGTGGTGATGGGGTGTCTCTGAAAAAAAAAAAAAAAAAAATGAAGCATTTGTTTTTATATGCTGTGTTTAAACCCTCAGAAATAATTAAAGAAAATGTTTATTGGATCACCCACTGAAAAGAAGTGAAACCTAACTATGCAAGAATATAAGAGAAGTTCCAAAGTTGAAAACTTTGACCAGCAGACTAAAAATAAAAGCAGATAAAATTTCAAAAATGTTTTCAAACTTTTCACAGAAAATAAAGCTTGAGATTTCATTCAAATTGTCTCATTTTCTGTGAAAAGTAAGAAACTATCACTAATTGTCATCTGATGACTTTGTAAGGCTGAGTGCTAATGCTTAACCCTTGTCCTGCTGAATAAATTAAGATGCCACACCCACTTCTAACTTTCAGCCAATCAGATTACTTAATCTGCTATAAATTTACATACTCAAAAGCAAACAGTGCAGATCCAGAACAGCTGGCTTCTTCAGAAGCCAACTGATCTGGATCTACACTGTTTGCAAAGGCAGGGTATATCCGGGTTCAGCAGGACAAGGGTTAAAATGTATATGGGATAGAACATGTAATATGGCAAAGAAGGATCACACCAGCCTGACAATTCAGGAAATCAGAACAGGGCTTTCAGAATTAATTGAATGTATTGAGAAAGTCCTGAACAGACTGCATGAAAGTGCTGGCTAAGCTGTGTTTTCATTTCCCCCCGTTATGCCTTGGAGGTAAATTTTCACTTATCTCTCACAGCAACAGGGGCTTCAGCATAAAATTCCAAAGGAGACAATTTCATTAAAACTTCAGGCCTTTTTTTCGGTGAGAACGAAGAAAAAATCTTTAAAAATGTCATCTGTTGTTATTTGTAGCCAACAAGTTAAAACTAAACAGAGAGATGGATCAGCTGGAGGTGCATTTTAGTTGGTGTTTTGTAGTCAACTATTTTGGATTCCATGCATATCACATGATCTATAAATGGCTTTCCTAGTGCAGGATGTGGACAAAGTGTTCAGCCTCTGTAGATACCTTCTCCATGTTTATAACTTGACTTGGAATTCACTGATGCCAGGAAAACTGTGCATGCCTATTAAGGATCCATGTTCACTGACAATTTTAAGATAATTTGATAGCAACTTGTCCACATCACCTGAATACTTTCTGCACATCTTCCACTAGGCCGTTTCATAAAAATACTAAGTTTTAATAATTCTTAAGCAATTGTCTACAAAATTCTGAATATGTTGTATCCATTGATCAGATACTATAAAAATCATATGTGCTTAGGCTCAAACTATTTAAGTCTAATACACAAGTTTACAAATTTATTATTCAGAATCGAGGACTATTAATCCCCCAATTCACTACTTATATACCATATTTACCCTCAAGTATTTGGACTGACAGTCCCGAGCGGTGAAGACCCAAGCAGATGCAGAACATGGACTCTGATAAGAGTCTACACTGTTTGGCACACGTCCAGTAATTTTAGACCTATCAACAGGCAGAAAACTGGACATTCAAATTTTAGGACAAGTATGGTTAGTAGTCCAGTGTCTGAATCATAGAAGTAGTGCTCATTACGCAAACTGGCTAGACTTTAGAATATGTCCGCCACTACTTACTGACTACAGCTTGAGAGTCTTCAAAATCATTAATTGTATAGAAAGTTAGGGTTAGAAGAGAGCTAGGTTACTGACAGTTAGGGTTAGGTTAGGTTAGTTAATGGATCATATGAGGGTCCTGCAAAAAGTTTTGTCACTGGGTTCAGATTACTTCAGTGCTATGTTTTATCAAACATATTTTTATTATAAACCTTCAAAGTATCCCCCCTTTACTGAAACACATTTTTGTAACTTTTTTACCCAGTAGCGAAAAGCAGATAAATAGTCTTCTTTTGGTGTCTGTTTGAGACACTGATAAATAGTGCTGCCAAGAGAACTTCTAGATGTATACTTATTTCCAGAAAGCATTTTCTTAAGCCTTGGAAATAAAAAAGAAGTCACAGGGACTCAGGTCAGGTGAATAAGGTGGATGGTTTAAAAGTTTCACCTTTTCAGAAGCCAAGAAAGACTTAACAACCTCACACTTATGAGAGGAGGCACTGTCATGTAAAAGTTAGACTCCTGACCATTCTTTGCTTGGTCCATGTTCCAATGTAACAAGTAAATTGGTCAGTGTATATGACTGCATCTATTTCAATTTGAAATAACTCGGTCAGTTGGAAAGCAATTTGCATGAAATAAATAGGTATCGTTAGCTATTCAACACACCATTCAAGTGCAGTGAAGCATTTCAAAATATACCTGGGATAAAACTAAAGAAGTCTATTAGTGACAGAACTTTTTGCATGACCCTCATATTTAGCATATCTATATTTGGAATATTTACGGACAGACAGGGTAAGATGAAGTGCCGGACAGATTCTAAAGGCACTCCCGCACATCATGCATGTGGGTAAGAAAAATATTTATAATAAAGCACCATAATAACATAAATAATTTGCTTCTCAACCATACAGGCTACTCTTAAAGGAAAGATTTGGCTCTTACAAATTGGCTCCCTATGGGAGCCAATTCTTTCCTTTAAGAGTAGCCCATATTTTGGGAGCAATTCTAGAACAATTTTCTTTTCAAGATTTTTCCTGGGAGTGCATAAAAATATTTCCATTCTGGCTATGTCACTGAGAATTATTAGGGTAAAGACGGTAGCAAACTAGGTAAATGCGGAGGTTCAGGTTTTATAGGAATTGTGTATACATGAAGGGCACATTTCACATGAAGCTATCATGTTAAGTAATAAGTTTGCTTTTTCCTCAAGACACCTGTAATCTACTTAAAAACTAAAACAGGACAGCTGATTAACCAACATAGCTCTAGATAACATGAACATCCAGATAAATATTTTTTTCCTATTTCTCCATAAAAACATATGTTGTTGACACTCATGAGAAGCGCCTCGTTGAGGCGCTTCTCATGAGTGTCAATAATATATGTATTTTTGGAGAAATAAGAAAACAAGTATACATTTTGGATGAATACAGCATGTTATCTAGAGCAATGTCAGATTTGCAGGTGATTGCAGAAAAATCAGCTGCACAGATTACTGAAGGAACTCTGCTATCAATATAAGCTTGAAGAAGGGATAGGTACAAGGTTCTGGTAACATGGTTTGTTCCAAAGTGAAGAAATAAAAAAAAAAATGTCTAAGTTCTATAGATTTCAGATTATCAGATTAGTGGAATAAAACATTGTTTCCTGTTCCCAGACAGTGAGATTTTCAACTGCCAACTCTGACTTTTTTTTTTTTTTTTTCTTCATGGTTTTGGAATCTGTATTAAGATTTTAAGTTTTGGCCTTTTCCTCACTGATTTGGTTATAACTATTGCAAAGCTGGGGTCCATTGTGCAGTTGGTATTACATCTGACTGCAGATCCTGGGGTCGGGAATTCGAATCCCAGCTTGGCCATATAACTTTCTTGGAGACCAATCATGACACATTTCAAAGGTCAGTCTCCACCTTCTGCTGATTCAAGATTGATTGTGTTGGGGTTTAACGACGGTAGTCGGAAAAGGAGCACCGCTGCAGGGTTCATGAATATTCATGACCGGGTTAAAACACGCCTTTTTATTAGTATTGGTATTTACCGGAACCAACAGCAAAAGACCGGAATCTAAATAGCGGACCATTAATAGCAATAGCTCTTAGACCGAATATTATTATTATGAGATCCACGTGACAGTAATAAAGATGCGCTGTTTTGTTTATTTGGCATTACTACAAGGGAGCTCTTTTACACGATACAGGGACACCATTATGGTTAAAGAAACTCCCAGCTCAAATTATGCATTATGAATAAAGAGCAACATGAACCTGTCGCATATGGTAGTACTACATGGGGGCTCCTCTATAGAAAAAAGGAGCACCCGTGTGGATGTATCTTGTTTGTGGTATATACCGGTATATATGCAGTTGACGGAAGTATGAAAGAGCGCTAGTAGTGATATAATCTTATCTATTGTTATCAAATAGAACTACAGAGGAGCTCTTCTATATGTTAAAGAGCACCAGTTGGGGTATATCTCAACTTACTTACTGTTAACTTACGGTTCCCGAGACCTTCATTTAAGCTTCAGTAGCTTGTAATGGCACATGAAAGCGTCTAAACAACCTTCTTAGGAAAATGTATAAAACATGTCCGTTTTGTTGTATATACGATTACTACAGAAGTGTTTCTGCAAAGTGAAAGGAGCTAAATAGAGCATCAGTAATGATGTACCTTGTCTGTTGTATGATAATTGTACAGAACACAATAGGATACATCTACAGAGGAGCTCTTCTATACGACAAGGAGCACCAGTAGGAGTATAACTTTTCTGTTGTGTGTAGTACTACTGCAGAGGTGCTCCTAGGAGTATATTTTGTCTGTTGTATGTGTTACTACTGCAGAGGAGCTCTTCCTTATGACAAGGAGCACCAGTAGGAGTACTCTGACTTGTTGTGAGTGTTAAAACTTAAGAGGAGTTCTTCTATACGACAAAAAACATGAGATGGAGTATATCTACCCTGTTGTGTATGGTAGTACTACAGAGGAGCTCTTCTATACAAGGAGCCCCAGTAGGAGTATCACGTGTCTGTTGTGTGTGTTAATACTGCAGAGGAGCTCCTTTATATAACAAGGAGCACCAGCAGGAGTATATCTATCTTTTTGAGCGTGTTGATACTGCAGAGGAGCTCTACCATATGACAAGGAGCACCAGTAAGAGTATAACTTGTCTGTTGTGTGTGTTAATACTGCAGAGGAGCTCCTTTATATGACAAGGAGCACCAGTAGGAGTATATCTATCTTTTTGAGTGTGTTGATACTGCAGAGGAGCTCTACCATACGACAAGGAGCACCAGTAAGAGTATAACTTGTCTGTTGTGTTTGGTAGTACTGAAGAGGAGCTCTTCTGTACGACATGGAGCACCAGGAGTATATCTACCTTGCTGTGTGTGTTAATACTACAGAGGAGCTCTTCAATAAGACATGGAGCATCATAGGAGCATATCTAACTTGTCTGTTGTGTTTGGTAGTACTGAAGAGGAACTCTTCTGTACCGTGGGAATATATCTACACTGTTGTGTGTGTTAATACAACAGAGGCGCTCTTCTATACGACATG
Organism: Anodontia alba; assembly: GCA_964016985.1. Classification (NCBI taxonomy): domain Eukaryota; kingdom Metazoa; phylum Mollusca; class Bivalvia; order Lucinida; family Lucinidae; genus Anodontia; species Anodontia alba. The sequence continues at coordinate 19,033,522 of OZ024825.1, forward strand.
GAGCAACATATGACTATATCTACCATGTTGTATGTGGTTGTACTGCAAAGCAGCTCTTCTATACCACAAGGAGCACCAGTAGGAGTATAACGTCTGCTGTGTGTCGTAGTACCGCAGAGGAGCTCTTCTATACAACATGTAGCACCAGTAGGAGTATATCTATCTTGTTGTGTGTGTTAGTACTGCAGAGGAGCTCTTCTACACGACAAGGAGCACCAGTGGGAGTATACCTACCCTGTTGTGTGTGTAAATACAGCAGAGGAGCTCTTCTACAAGACAAGAAGCACCAATAGGAGTATATGTACCCTGTTGTATGTGTGTTAATACTGCAGAGAAGCTCTTCTACAAGGCAAGGAGCACCAGTAGGAGTATATCTACCCTGTTGGGTGTGGTAATACTGCAGAGGAGCTCTTCTACACGACAAGGAGCACCAGTAGGAGTATACCTACCCTGTTCGGTGTGTAAATACTGCAGAGGAGCTCATTTATACGACAAGGAGCACCAGTAGGAGTATATCTACCCTGTTGTGTGTGTTAATACTGCAGAAGAGAGCTCTTCTACAGACAAAGAGCATCAGTAGGGGTATACCTACCCTGTTGTGTGTGTTAATACTGCAGTGGAGCTCTTCTACAAGACAAGGAGCACCAGTAGGAGTATATCTACCCTCTTGTGTGTGTTAATACTGTAGAGGAGCACTTCTACAAGACAAGGAGCACCAGTAGGGGTATACCTACCATGTTGTGTGTGTAAATACTGCAGAGGAGCTCTTCTACAAGACAAGGGGCACCAGTAGAATTACATCTACCCTGTTATGTGTGGTATTACTGCAGAAGAGCTCTTCTACAAGACAAGGAGCACCAGTAGGAGTATATCTACCCTGTTGTGTGTGTTAATACTTCAGAGGAGCTCTTCTACACGACAAGGAGCACGAGTAGGAGTATACCTACCCTGTTGTGTGTGTAAATACTGCAGAGGAGCTCTACTACAAGACAAGGAGCACCAGAAGGAGTATATCCACCCTATTGTGTGGTATTACTGCAGAAGAACTCTTCTACAAGTCAAGGAGCACCAGTGGGAGTATATCTACCCTGTTGTGTGTGTCAGTACTGCAGAGGAACTCTTCTACAAGATAAGGAGCACCAGTGGGAGTATATCTAACCTGTTGTGTGTATCAATACTGCAGAGGAGCTCTTCTACACGAGAAGGAGCACCAGTGGGAGTATACCTACCCTGTTGTGTGTGTAAATACAGCAGAGGAGCTCTTCTACAAGACAAGGAGCACCAGTGGGAGTATATCTACCCTGTTGTGTGTGTCAGTACTACAGAGGAGCTCTTCTACAAGACAAGGAGCACCAGTGGGAGTATATCTACCCTGTTTTGTGTGTTAATACTCCAGAGGAGCTCTTCTACACGACAAGGAGCCCCAGTGGGAGTATACCTACCCTGCTGTGTGTGTTAATACTGCAGAGGAGCTCTTCTACAAGACAAGGAGCACCAGTAGGAGTATATCTACCCTGTTGGGTGCGGTAATACTGCAGAGGAGCTCTTTTACACGACAAGGAGCACCAGTAGGAGTATACCTACCCTGTTGCGTGTGTAAATACTGCAGAAGAGCTCTACTACAAGACAAGGAGCAGCAGTAGTAGTATAGCCACCCTACTGTGTGTATATACTGCAGAAGAGCTCTTCTACAAGTCAAGGAGCACCACTGGGAGTATATCTACCCTGTTGTGTGTGTCAGTACTGCAGAGGAGCTCTTCTACAAGACAAGGAGCACCAGTGGCAGTATATCCACCCTGTTGTGTGTGTTAATATTGCAGAGGAGCTCTTCTACACGACACGGAGCACCAGTGGGAGTATACCTACCCTGTTGTGTGTGTTAATACTGCGGAGGAGCTCTTCTACAAGAGAAGAAGCACCAGTAGGAGTAAATCTACCCTGTTGTGTGTGTTAATACTGCAGAGGAGCTCTTCTACACGACAAGGAGCACCAGTGGGTGTATACCTACCCTGTTGTGTGTGTAAATACTGCAGAGGAGCTCTTCTACAAGACAAGGAGCACCAGTAGGATTCCATCCACCCTGTTGTGTGTGGTATTACTGCAGAAGAGCTCTTCTACAAGACAGCGAGCACCAGTAGGAGTATACCTACCCTGTTGTGTATGTTAATAATTCAGAGGAGCTCTTCTGCACGACAAGGAGCACCAGTAGCAGTATACCTACCCTGTTGTATGTGTAAATACGGCAGAGGAGCTCTTCAACAAGACAAGGAGCACCAGTAGGAGTATATCTACCCTGTTGTGTGTGTTAATACTGCAGAAGAGAGCTCTTCTACAGACAAAGAGCATCAGTAGGGGTATACCTACCCTGTTGTGTGTGTTAATACTGCAGTGGAGCTCTTCTACAAGACAAGGAGCACCAGTAGGAGTATATCTACCCTCTTGTGTGTGTTAATACTGTAGAGGAGCACTTCTACAAGACAAGGAGCACCAGTAGGGGTATACCTACCCTGTTGTGTGTGTAAATACTGCAGAGGAGCTCTTCCACAAGACAAGGAGCACCAGTAGAATTACATCTACCCTGTTATGTGTGGTATTACTGCAGAAGAGCTCTTCTACAAGACAAGGAGCACCAGTAGGAGTATACCTACCCTGTTGTTTGTGTTAATACTTCAGAGGAGCTCTTCTACACGACAAGGAGCACGTGTAGGAGTATACCTACCCTGTTGTGTGTGTAAATACTGCAGAGGAGCTCTACTACAAGACAAGGAGCACCAGAAGGAGTATATCCACCCTATTGTGTGGTAATACTGCAGAAGAACTCTTCTACAAGTCAAGGAGCACCAGTGGGAGTATATCTACCCTGTTGTGTGTGTCAGTACTGCAGAGGAGCTCTTCTACAAGATAAGGAGCACCAGTGGGAGTATATCTAGGCTGTTGTGTGTATCAATACTGCAGAGGAGCTCTTCTACACGAGAAGGAGCACCAGTGGGAGTATACCTACCCTGTTGTGTGTGTAAATACAGCAGAGGAGCTCTTCTACAAGACAAGGAGCACCAGTGGGAGTATATCTACCCTGTTGTGTGTGTCAGTACTGCAGAGGAGCTCTTCTACAAGACAAGGAGCACCAGTGGCAGTATATCTACCCTGTTTTGTGTGTTAATACTCCAGAGGAGCTCTTCTACACGACAAGGAGCCCCAGTGGGAGTATACCTACCCTGCTGTGTGTGTTAATACTGCAGAGGAGCTCTTCTACAAGACAAGGAGCACCAGTAGGAGTATATCTACCCTGTTGGGTGCGGTAATACTGCACAGGAGCTCTTTTACACGACAAGGAGCACCAGTGGGAGTATATCTACCCTGTTGTGTGTGTTAATACTGCAGAGGAGCTCTTCTACACGACAAGGAGCACCAGTGGGAGTATACCTATCCTGTTGCGTATGTTAATAATTCAGAGGAGCTCTTCTACACGACAAGGAGCACCAGTAGGAGTATACCTACCCTGTTGTGTGTGTAAATACTGCAGAGGAGCTCTTCTACATGACAAGGAACACCAGTAGGAGTATATCTACCTTGTTGTGCGTGTTTATATTGCAGAGGAGCTCTTCTACACGACAAGGAGCACCAGTGGGAGTATATCTACATTGTTGTGTGTGTCAGTACTGCAGAGGAGCTCTTCTACAAGACAAGGAGCACCAGTGGGAGTATATCTACCTTTTTTGTGTGTTAATACTCCAGAGGAGCTCTTCTACACGACAAGGAGCACCAGTAGGAGTATACCTACCCTGTTGTGTGTGTAAATACTGCAGAGGAGCTCTTCTACAAGACAAGGAGCACCAGTAGGAGTATATCTATCTTGTTGTGCTTGTTAATATTGCAGAGGACCTCTTCTACACGACAAGGAGCACCAGTAGGAGTACGCCTACCCTGTTGTGTGTGTCAGTACTGCAGAGGAGCTCTTCTACACAACAAGGAGTACCAGTAGGAGTATATCTACCCTGTTGTGTGTGTTAATACAGCAGAGGTGCTCTTCTACATGACAAGGAGCACCCATGGGAGTATTGAGCTCTCTTACAAGACAAGGAGCACCAGGAGGGATATACCTACCCTGTTGTGTGTGTAAATACTGCAGAGGAGCTCCACTACAAAACAAGGGGCACCAGTAGGAGTATATCCACACTTTTGTGTGGTAATACTGCAGAAGAACTCTTCTACAAGTCAAGGAGCATCAGTGGGAGTATATCTACCCTGTTGTGTGTCAGTACTGCAGTCGAGCTCTTCTACAAGACAAGGAGCACTAGTGGGAGTATATATTCCCTGTTGTGTGTGTTAATACTGCAGAGGAGCTCTTCTGCACGGCAAGGAGCACCAGTGGGAGTATACCTACCCTGTTGTGTGTGTATTTACAGCAGAGGAGCTCTTCTACACGACAAGGAGCACCAGTGGGAGTATACCTACTCTGTTGTGTGTGTTACTACTGCAGTGGAGCTCTTCTACACGACAAGGAGCACCAGTGGGAGTATACCTACCCTGTTGTGTGTGTTGATACTGCAGAAGAGCTCTTCTACAAGACAAGGAGCACCAGTAGGAGTATATCTACCCTGTTGGGTGTGGTAATACTGCAGAGGAGCTCTTTTACACGACAAGGAGCACCAGTAGGAGTATACCTATTCTGTTGTGTGTGAAAATACTACAGAGTAGCTCTACTGCAAGACGTGGAGCACCAGTAGGAGTATATCCACCCTATTGTGCGTTAATACTGCAGAAGAGCTCTTCTACAAGTCAAGGAGCACCACTGGGAGTATATCTACCCTGACGTGTATGTCAGTACTGCAGAGGAGCTCTTCTACAAGACAAGGAGCACCAGTAGGAGTACATCTACCCTGTTGGGTGTGGTAATACTGCAGAGGAGCTCTTCTACACGACAAGGAGCACCTGTTGGAGTATATCTACCCTGTTGTGTGTGTTGATACTGCAGAGGAGCTCTTCTACAAGACAAGGAGCACCAGTAGGAGTATAGCTACCCTGTTGGGTGTGTTAATACTGCAGAGGAGCTCTTTTACATGACAAAGGGCACCAGTAGGGGTATACCTACCCTGTTGTGTGTGTAAATACTGCAGAGGAGCTCTACTACAAGACAAGGAGCACCAGTAGGAGTATATCCACCCTATTGTGTGTTAATACTGCAGAAGAGCTCTTCTGCAAGTCAAGGAGCTTGGAGTATATCTACCCTGTTGTGTGTGTCAGTACTGCAGAGGAGCTCTTCTACAAGACAAGGAGCTCCAGTGGGATTATATCTACCCTGTTGTTTGTGTTAATACTGCAGAGTAGCTCTTCTACACGACAAGGAGCTCCAGTGGGAGTATATCTACCCTGTTGTGTGTGTTAATACTGCAGGGGAGCTCTTCTACACGACAAGGAGCACCAGTGGGAGTATACCTACCCTGTTGTGTGTTAATACTGCAGAGGAGCTCTTTTACACGACAAGGAGCACCAGTGGGAGTATACCTACCCTGTTGTATGAATACAGCAGAGGAGCTCTTCTACAAGATAAGGAGCACCAGTAGGATTATATCTACCCTGTTGGGTGTGGTAATACTGCAGAGGAGCTCTTTTACACGACAAGGAGCACCAGTAGGAGTATACCTACCCTGTTGTGTGTTTTAATACTGCAGAGGAGTTCTACACGACAAGGAGCACCAGTAGGAGTATATCAACTTTGCTCTGTGTGTTAATACTGCACAGGTCTACCATACGATATGGGGCACCAGTAGGAGTATCTTGTTTGCTGCGTGTAGTAATACTACAGAGGAGGGCTTCAATACGACAAGAAGCAGATGTACGAGTATATCTTGTCTGCTGTGTGTAGTAATACTGCATAGGAGCTCTTCTATACGACAAGGAGCACCAGTAGGATTATATCTACCTTTTCATGTGTGTTAATACTGTAGAGGAGCTCTTCTATACTACAAGAAGCACCAGTATATAATAGTACCAGGGGAGCTCTTGTACAGGTTGAAGAACATCCGTAGGGGTATATATTGCCTTTACAATATAATAGCACTTCAGGGGAACTTTTCTACAGGTTGAAGAGCACCGTTAGGGGTATATCTTGTCTTTTATTTTAAAACAGCACTTCGAGGAGATCTTTTAGAGGATGGAGCATCAGTAGGGATACATCTTGCTTTAATATATAATAGTACCAGGGGAGCTCTTGTACAGGTTGAAGAACATCCGTAGGGGTACATCTTGCCTTTACTGTAAAACAGCACTTCAGGGGTGTTCTTCTATGGGTTGAAGAGCACCAGTGGGGGTACTTGCCTTTACTGTAAAACAGCACTTCAGAGGAGTTCTTTTACAGGTTGAAGAGCACTGGTAGATGTACATCTCAGATTTGCTATATAATAGCACTTCAGGGGAGCTCTTTTACAGGTTGAAGAGCACCCTATAAAACAGCAATTTAGAGAAGCTGTTTTACAAGCTGAAGAGCACCAGTAGGGGTATATCTTGCCTTTACTATAAAACAGCACTTCAGAGGAGCTCTTTCACAGCTTGAAGAGGACTAGTATGGGCACAGCTTGCCTTTACTATATAATAGCACTCCAGGGAAGCGCTTTTACACGTTGAAGAGCACCAGTAGGGGTACATCTTGCCTTTTACTATAAAACACTCTTCAGAGGAGCTCTTTTACAGGTTGAAGAGTACCAGTAGAGTACATTTTGCCTTTACTATAAAACAACACTTCAGACGAGCTTTTTACTGGTGTTCCTCAATCTTTATAGCAAAGGCAAAATGTACTCTACTGGTACTCTGCAACCTGTAAAAGAGCTCCTCTGAAGTGCTGTTTTAGAGCAGTTCAGGGGAGCTCTTTTACAGGTTGAAAAGCAGTAGTAGGGGTACATCTTGCCTTTTACTATGAAATAGCACTTCAGAGGAGCTCTTTTACAGGTTGAAGAGCACCAGCAGGGGTATGTCTTGTCTTAACTCCAAAAAAACATTTCAGAGGAACTCTTGTACAGGTTGAAGAGCACCAGTAGGGGTATATATGGTCTTAACGGAACAACACACTTCAGAAGAGCTCTTGTACAGGTTGTCTTGACTTTAAAACAGCACTTCAGAGGTGCTAGTTTACAGGTTGAAGAGCACCAGAAGGTGTATATCTAGTCTTAACTGTAAAACAGCACTTTAGAGGAGCTCTTGTACAAATTGAAGAGCACCAGCAGGGGTAAATCTTGTCTCAATTGTAAAAAAAACACTTCAGGTTGAAGAGCACCCGTAGGGGTTTACTTTACTGTACAACAGCATTTCAGGTTGAAGAACACCAGTTGGGCTATATCTTGTCTTAACTGTAAAACACACTTCAGAGGAGCTCTTTTACAATTGCAGAGCTCCAGTAAGGGTATATCTAGTCCTAACTGTTTAACTGTAAAACACACTTCAGAGGAGCTCATGTACAGATTGAAGTGTAAGTGAGTGTATATCTAGTCTTAACTATCAAACAACTCTACAGAGGATCTCTTGTACAGCATTTCAGAGGAGCTATTTTACAGGTTGAAGAGCACCAGTAGGGGTATATCTAGTCTTAACTGTAAAACAACACTTCAGAGGAGCTCTTGTACTGCCAGTCATATTGCAGAAGGAGCACCACTAAAAGAGCTAAAAGTATATATTGTCTGCTGTATGTAGTTATGCTCGAAAAGAGCTCTTATACACATTAAGGAGCACCAGTAGGAGTATATCTTGTCTGGGTATACTTTTGTACTACCAAGGAGCTCCTCTACATGATAAGGAGCACCAGTAGGAGCATATCTTATCTGCTATATATGGTTGTACTACAGTGGAGCGCCTCTACAAGATAAGTAGCACCACTAGGAGTGTATCTTGTCTGTTGTATATGGTTGTACTACAGAGGGGCTCTTCTACATATTAATGAGCTCCAGTAGTGGTATATATTCTCTGTTTTTTGTGGTAGTGCATCAGAAGCTGTCCTCTACATGATAAGGAGCACCACTAGCAGCACCAGTGGTACCAGCACCTGGTGCTCTTCAACCAGTACAATAGCTCTTCCGTAGTGCTATCACACAGCAAAGACAAGATATACTTCTTCTGGTGCTCATCAACCTGTGAAAGAGCTCTTTTGTAGTGCAATTCTAATGCAAAGGCAAGATATAACCCTACCTGTGCTCTTCAGCCTGTACATTAGCGCCTCTGTAGTGCTATCATACAGCAAAAACAGGATATACCCCTACTGGTGCTCTTCACCATGTAAAATAGCGCCTCTGTAGTGCTATCATACAGCAAAGAAAAGATAAACCCCTACTGGTGCTCTTCAATCTATAAAAGAGCTCCTTTGTAGTACAACATAAATCAAAGACACCCCTACTAATGAGCTTCAGTTTGTAAAATAGCTTCTCTCTAGTGCTGCCTTACAGTTAAGACAAGATACACCCGACTGGTGCTATTCAACCTGTAAAAAGAGCTCCTCTAATGTGCTGTTTTACAGATAAGACTAGATATACCCTTAGTGGTGCTCTTCAACCTGTAAAAGAGCTTCTCTGAAGTGCTGTTTAACAGTTAAGATATACCCCTACTAGTGTTCATCAACCTGTATGCAAGCTCCTATGCCGTGTCGTTTTATACTTAAGATATATCCCTAGTGGTGCTCTTCAATCTGTGAAAGATCTCTGAAGTGCTGTTTTACAGGTAAGACTGGATATACTCCTACTGGTGCTCTTCAACCTGTACAAGAGCTCCTCCGAAGTGCTATTTTACAATAAAGACTAGATATACCCTTATTGGTGCTCTTCAACCTGTAAGAGAGCTCCGCTGAAGTGGTGTTTCACAGTTAAGACGAGAAATACCGCTAGTGGTGCCCTTCAACCTGTACCAGAGCTCCTCTGAAGTGCTGTTTTCCAGTTAAGACTAGATATACACCTACTGGTCTTCTTCAACCTGTACATGAGCTCCTCTGAAGTGCTGTTGTATTGTAAAGGCAAGATATACTCCTACTGGTGCTCTTCAACCTGTATAAGAGCTCCTCTGAAGTATATTTTACAGGTAAGACAAGATATATCCATACTGGTGCTCTTAAACCTGTACAAAAGCTCCTCTGATGTGCTATTTTACAATAAAGACTAGATATACCCTTATTTGTGTTCTTCAACCTGTAAAAGAGCTCCTCTGAAGTGCATGTTTTACAGTTAAGACAAGAAATACTGCTACTGGTGCTCTTCAACTTGTACAAGGCTTCCTCTGAAGTGCTATTTTACAGTTAGGACTAGATATTCCCCTACTGGTGCTCTTAAACCTCTACATGAGGTCCTCTGAAGTGATTTTATATTGTAAAGGCAAGATATACCCCTACTAGTGCTCTTCAACCTGTACAAGAGCTCCTCTGAAGTTTGTTTTGCAGTTAGAACTAGATATACACTTACTGTGTTCTCCAACCTGTAAAAGAGCTCCTCCGAAGTGTGTTTTACAGTTAAGGCTAGATATACCCTTGCTGGCGTTCTTCAACCTGTAAAAGAGCTCCACTGAAGTGCTGTTTTACAGTTAGGACTAGATATTCCCCTACTGGTGCTCTTAAACCTCTACATGAGGTCCTCTGAAGTGATTTTATATTGTAAAGGCAAGATATACCCCTACTAGTGCTCTTCAACCTGTACAAGAGCTCCTCTGAAGTTTGTTTTGCAGTTAGAACAAGATATACACTTACTGTGTTCTCCAACCTGTAAAAGAGCTCCTCCGAAGTGTGTTTTACAGTTAAGGCTAGATATACCCTTGCTGGCGTTCTTCAACCTGTAAAAGAGCTCCACTGAAGTGCTGTTTTACAGTTAGGACTAGATATTCCCCTACTGGTGCTCTTAAACCTCTACATGAGGTCCTCTGAAGTGCTTTTATATTGTAAAGGCAAGATATACCCCTACTAGTGCTCTTCAACCTGTACAAGAGCTCCTCTGAAGTTTGTTTTGCAGTTAAGACTAGATATACACTTACTGTGTTCTCCAACTTGTAAAAGAGCTCCTCCGAAGTGTGTTTTACAGTTAAAACTAGATATACCCTTGCTGGCGTTCTTCAACCTGTAAAAGAGCTCCTCTGAAGTGCTGTTTTACAGTTAGGACTAGATATTCCCCTACTGGTGCTCTTAAACCTCTACATGAGGTCCTCTGAAGTGCTTTTATATTGTAAAGGCAAGATATACCCCTACTAGTGCTCTTCAACCTGTACAAGAGCTCCTCTGAAGTTTGTTTTGCAGTTAAGACTAGATATACACTTACTGTGTTCTCCAACCTGTAAAAGAGCTCCTCCGAAGTGTGTTTTACAGTTAAGACTAGATATACCCTTGCTGGCGTTCTTCAACCTGTTAAAGAGCTCCTCTGAAGTGCTGTTTTACAGTTAAGGCAAGAAATACCGCAACTGGTGCTCTTCAACCTGTAACAGAGTTCTTCTGAAGTGTGTTGTACAGTTAAGACTACATATACCCATACTGTTGCTCTCCAACCTTTACAAGAATTCCTCTGAAATGCTGTTTTACAGTTAAGACAAGTAATACCGCTACTGGTGCTCTTCAACCTGTACAAGAGCTCCTCTGAAGTGCTGTTTTACAATTAAGACTAGATATACCCCTACTGGTCTTCTTCAACCTGTACATGAGCTCCTCTGAAGTTCTGTTGTATTGTAAAGGCAAGATATACTCCTACTGGTGCTCTTCAACTTGTACTAACACACACAACAGGGTAGATATACCCCTACTGGTGCTCCTTGTCTTGTAGAAGAGCTCCTCTGCAGTATTTACACACACAACAGGGTAGGTATACTCCTACTGGTGCTCCTTGTCCTGTAGAAGAGCTCCTCTGCAGTATTAACACACACAACACGGTAGATATACTCTTACTGGTGCTCCTTGTCTTGTAGAAGAGCTCCTCTGCAGTATAAACACACACAACACGGTAGATATACTCCTACTGGTGCTCGTTGTCTTGTTGAAGAGCTCCTTTGCAGTATTAACACATACAACAGGGTAGATATACACCTACTTGTTCTCCTTGTCGTATAGAAGAGCTCCTCTGCAGTATTTACACAAACAACAAGGTAGGTATACTCTTAATGGTGCTCCTTGTCGTGAAGAAGAGCTCCTCTGCAGTATTACCACACCCAACAGGGAGATATACCCCTACTGCTGCTCCTTGTCTTGTAGAAGGGCTCCTCTGCTGTATTAACAAACACAACAGGGTAGGTATACTCCCACTTGTGTTCCTTGTTGTGTAGAAGAGCTCCTCTGCAGTATTAACACGCGCAACAGGGTAGATATACTCCCACTGGTGCTCCTTGTCTTGTAGAAGAGTTCCTCTGAGTATTACCACATACAAGAGGGTAGATATACTCCTACTGATGCTCCTTGTCTTGTAGAAGAGCTCCTCTACAGTATTTACACACACAACATGGTAGGTATACCCCTACTTGTGCTCCTTGTCTTGTAGAAGAGCTCCTCTGCAGTATTAACACACACAACAGGGAAGATATGCTCCAACTGGTGCTCCTTGTCTTGTAGAAGAGCTCCTCTGCTGTATTAACACACACAACAGGGTAGGTGTACTCACACTGGTGCTCCTTGTAGTGTAGAAGAGCTCCTCTGCAGTACTGACACATACAACAGGGTAGATATACACCCACTGGTGCTCCTTGTCTTGTAGAAGAGCTCATCTGCAGTATTACCACACACAACAGGGTAGGTATACCCCTACTGGTGCTCCTTGTCTTGTAGAAGGGCTCATCTGCAGTACTAACACACACAACAGGGTAGGTATACCCCTACTGGTGCTCCTTGTCTTGTAGAAGAGCTCCTCTGCAGTATTACCACACACAACAGAGTAGGTATACTCCTACTGGTGCTCCTTGTCCTGTAGAAGAGCTTCTCTACAGTATTTACACACACAACATGGTAGGTATACCCCTACTGGTGCTCCTTGTCTTGTAGAAGAGCTCCTCTGCAGTATTACCACACACAACAGGGTAGATATACTCATACTGGTGCTCCTTGTCTTGTAGAAGAACTCCTCTGCAGTATTACCACACACAACAGGGTAAATATACTCCCACTGTTGCTCCTTGTCTTGTAGAAGAGCTCCTCTGCAGTATTATCACACAGCAGAGTAGATATTCTCCTACTGGTGCTCCTTGTCTTGTAGAAGGGCTCCTCTGCAGTATTAACACACACAACAGGGTAGGTATACCCCTACTGGTGCTCCTTGTCTTGTAGAATAGCTCCTCTGCAGTATTTACACACACAACAGGGTAGGTATACACCTACTGGTGCTCCTTGTCTTGTAGAAGAGCTCCTCTGCAGTATTAACACACACAACAGGGTAGGTATACTCCCACTGGTGCTCCTTGTCTTGTAGAAGAGCTCCTCTGCAGTATTAAAACTCACAACAGGGTAGGTATACCTCAACTGGTGCTCCTTGTCTTGTAGAAGAAGTCCTCTGCGGTATTACAACACACAACAGGGTAGACATACTCCCACTGGTGCTCCTTAACTTGTAGAAGAGCTCCTCTGCAGTATAACCACATACAAGAGGGTAGATATACTCCCACTGTTGCTCCTTGTCTTGTAGATGAGCTCATATGCAGTATTAACACACACAACAGGGTAGATATACTCCCACTGGTGCTCCTTGTCTTGTAGAAGAGCTCGTCTGCAGTATTACTACACACAACAGGGTAGATATACTCCCACTGGTGCTCCTTGTCTTGTAGAAGAGCTCCTCTGCAGTATTACCACACACAACAGGGTAGATATACTCCCACTGGTGCTCCTTGTCTTGTAGAAGAGCTCCTTTGCAGTATTAACACACACAACTGGTTAGATATACTCCCACTGGTGCTCCTTGTCTTGTAGAAGAGCTTCTCTGCAGTATTAACACACACAACAGGGTAGATATACTCCCACTGGTGCTCCTTGTCTTGTAGATGAGCTCCTCTGCAGTATTAACACACACAACAGGGAAGGTATACCCCTACTGGTGCTCCTTGTCTTGTAGAATAGCTCCTCTGTAGTAATACCACACACAACAGGGTAGATAGACTCCTACTGGTGCTCCTTATCTTGTAGAAGGGCTCCTCAGCAGTATTAACACACACAACAGGGTAGGTATACCCCTACTGGTGCTCCTTGGCTTGTAGAAGATCTCCTCTGTAGTATTAACACACACAGGGTAGGTATACTTCTACTGGTGCTCCTTGGTTTGTAGAAGAGCTCCTCTGCAGTATTAATACACACAACAGTGTAGGTATACCCCTACTGGTGCTCCTTGGCTTGTAGAAGAGCTCCTCTGCAGTATTTACACACACAACAGGGTAGGTATACTCCTACTGGTGCTCCTTGTCTTGTTGAAAAGCTCCTCTGCAGTATTGACACACACAACAGAGAAGATATACCCCTACTGGTGCTCCTTGTAGAAGAGCTCCTCTGCAGTATTAACACACACAACAGAGTAGATATACCATTACTGGTGCTCCTTGTCTTGTAGAAGAGCTCCTCTGCAGTACTGACACACACAACAGGGTAGATATACACCCACTGGTGCTCCTTGTCTTGTAGAAGAGCTCATCTGCAGTATTACCACACACAACAAGGTAGGTATACCCCCCCTACTGGTGCTCCTTGTCTTGTAGAAGGGCTCCTCTGCAGTATTAACACACACATCAGGGTAGGTATACCCCTACTGGTGCTTCTTGTCTTGTAGAAGAGCTCCTCTGCAGTATTAACACACACAACAGGGTCGGTATCCTGCTACTGGTGCTCCTTGTCTTATAGAAGAGCTCCTCTTCAGTATTAGCACACACAACAGGGTAGATATACTCCTACTGGTGCTCCTTGTCGTATAGAAGTGCTCCTCTGCAGTATCTACTCACACAACAAGGTAGGTATACTCCTACTGGTGCTCCTTGTCTTGTAGAAAAGCTCCTCTGCAGTATTTACACACACAACAGGGTAGGTATACTCCTACTGGTAATCCTTGTATTGTAGAAGTGCTTCTCTGCAGTATTAACACACACAACAGGGTCGGTATCCTCCTACTGGTACTCCTTGTCTTAAGGAAGGGCTCCTCTGCAGTATTAACACACACAACAGGGTAGATATACTCCTACTGGTGTTCTTTGTCTTATAGAAGAGCTCCTCTGCAGTATTAACACACACAACAGGGTAGGTATACTCCTACTGATGCTCCTTGTCGTATATAAGTGCTCCTCTGCAGTATCTACTCACACAACAAGGTAGGTATACTCCTATTGGTGCTCCTTGTCGTGTAGAAGAGCTCGTCTGCAGTATTAACACACACAACAGGGTAGATATACTCCTACTGGTGCTCCTTGTCTTGTAGAAGAGTTCCTCTGCTTTATTAACGCACACAACAGGGTAGGTATACTCCTACTGGTGCTCCTTGTCGTGTAGAAGAGCTCCTCTGCAGTATTAACACACCCAACAGGGTAGATATACTCCTACTGGTGCTCCTTGTCTTGTGGAAGAGTTCCTCTGTTTTATTAACACACACCAGGGTAGGTATACTCCCACTGGTGCTCCTTGTCGTGTAGAAGAGCTCCTTTGCAGTATTAACAGACACAACAAGATAGATATACTACTGGTGCTCCTTGTCTTGTATATAACAGGGTAGATATACTCTTGCTGACGCTCCCTGTCGTGTTGAAGAGCTCCTCTGCAGTATTTATACACACAACAGGCTATGTATACTCCTACTGGTACTCCTTGTCCTTTAAAAGAGCTCCTCTGCATTATTACCACACCCAACAGGGTAGATATACTCCTACTGATGCTCCTTGTCTTGCAGAAGAGCTCCTCTGCTATATTAAAACACAGAACAGGGTAGGTTTTCTCCCACTGGTGCTCCTTGTCTTGTAGAAGAGCTCCTCTGCAGTATTAACACACACAAGAGGGTTGATTTACTCCCACTGGTGCTCCTTGTCGTATAGAAGATGCTCTGCAGTATTAACACACACAAGAAGGTTGATTTACTCCCACTGGTGCTCCTTGTCGTATAGAAGATGCTACTACCCCTACTTGTGCTCTTCAACCTGTAAAAGCTTCCCTGAAGTGCTATTATATAGTAAAGTTGTACCCCTACTGATACTCTTCAACCTCTAAAAGAGCTCCTCTGAAGTGCTGTTTGATAGTAAAATGCAAGATGTACCCCTACTGGTGCTTTTCCTCCTGTAAAAGAGCTACTCTGAAGTGCTGTTTTATAGTAAAAGACAAGATATACCCCTAACGGTGCTCTTCAACCTGTAAAAGAGCTCCTCGGAGACCGAACATATCCGAATCAAGAAGGGCGGACCTCTTAAATATTCATGAACCCTGTAGCGGTGCTCCTTTTCCGACTACCTTTAACGACACGTCATACCTTGTGGGTCATTTTGTGTCATCTCCCAGAGAAAGGGAGAAAAGAGATAGAAGAGGAGATGAAAGAGAGGGACAGGGAAGAAAGAGAAACAGGAATGAAAATGAAGAAACAGATGAAACTAGAAAAGTGTCCATAGGATACGGATGCCCCCGCCAAAATGCCATTCAGAAAAAGGTTACATATGTAATTATGACAGGTACAGCATGAAGTTATTATTAAGGTTGGTATGGACCACACAGGGTTTACTATATGGAACTTAGTCAAGGGCAGATAATTTATAAACCAAATAAGCAAGAGTTGTCTTCCATGTCCATTACACATCGTCTCAATGTCATGCATGCATCTGTAAATTTTCATAAATATATTCCATATGGTTTAGGAGTTATGGCCCACACACGGTTTACTATATGGAACTAAGTCAAGGGCAGATAATTCAAAATCAAACAAGCAAGATTTGTCTTCCTTTTTCATGACACATCACCTCAATGTCATGCATGCACCTGTAAATTTTCATAAACATATTCCATACGGTTAAGGAGTTATGGCCCTGCCACAGTTTACTATATGGAACTAAGTCAAGGGCAGGTAAATCAAAAACCAAACAAGCAAGAGTGTTCTTCCTTGTTCATGACACATCGTCTCAATGTCATGCATACACCTGTAAAGTTTCATAAATATATTCCATAGGGTTTAGAAGTTATGGCCCAGAAACGGTTTACTATATGGAACTAAGTCAAGGGCAGATAATTCAAAAACCAAACAAGCAAGAGTTGTCTTCCATGTTCATGACACATTGTCTCAATATTATGCATGCACCTGTAAAGTTTCATAAATATATTCCATACGGTTTAGGAGTTATGGCCCGGACACGGTTTACTATATGGAACTTAGTCAAGGGCAGATAATTCAAAAACCAAACAAGCAAGAGTTGTTTTCTTTATTCATGACACATCGTCTCAATGTCATGCATACACCTGTAAAGTTTCATAAATATACTCCATAAGGTTTAGGAGTTATGGCCCGGACACGGTTTACTAATGAAACTAAGTCAAGGGCAGATAATTCAAAAACCAAACAAGCAGGAGTTGTCTTCCTTGTTCATGACACATCGTCTCAATGTCATGCATGCACCTTTAAAGTTTCATAAATATATTCCGTACCATTTAGGAGTTATGGCCCGGACACGGTTTACTATATGGAACTAAGTCAAGGGCAGATAATTCAAAAACCAAACAAGCAAGAGTTGTCTTTCTTGTTCATGACACATCGTCTTAATGTCATGCATGCACCTGTAAGTTTCATAAATATATTCCATATGGTTTAGGAGTTATGGCCCTGACACAAATTGGGACGTACGTACGTACGGAACGGACAGGGGTAACACTTAATGCCCTTCCGCTATTCTTCGAATAGGCGGGGGCATAAAAATTTCCCCAAACTACCACTAAATATTTATATTTGTTGTTGTTGTTGTTTTTGAGAATTTCCTGGGGACTCAAAAGGGAGTTCGAATCAGCCATGATAAACGAGACATCAGTGTTTGAGGCATCGAAGTTTACTATATATCAATGCAAAATCTTTCCCTACTATAAACTTCTAATTGAGCACAGGTCTGCAATTTATCCCATTTTAGTCTAGAGACCCCCAAAAGGGTAAATAGTAAATAGTGCAGACCCAGTGCCACAGAATGTGGCAGTTGATCAAGGTCTCGATTGTTTGCAAATATAGTTTAGCAATTTTTTATTAGAAATCTAAATCACATAGCCTAAGTCAAGTTGACTCTTCAAATATCATAGTGTTGGGGGAATTTATTCAGTCTAAAATGGGTTATAGAATATGTTTATAAAGCAAGCAGTGACTATAATTGTCACTGTGTTTGGGCCAGACTACCAGGATATTTTTGTCAAAAGCTGCTTCCTTTATTGACTTCTGCAAGTTAACCCTAGTCCTGCTGAACCCAGATATGTCCTGCCTTTGCAAACAGTGCAGCTCCAGAAAACCACTTGACCTGGGTCTATAATATATGTTTGCCACTTAGTATGTGAATGTATATCAACAATCTGGATCAAGTATTCAGATTGGCTGAAAATTAGAAATGGGCATGGCATCTTAATTTATTCAGCAGAACAAGGGTTAAGGACTTATGCATTTGCGATTGAACAAACACAATTTACAGTACATTTTTAAATTTCAGACAAAGAATTGCACAGTGTCATTGTCCGAATCAGGTTTGTAATAGCACTTGGTGCTTAGTGGTAGTGAAGTTTTAATTGTCTAGGTTGAAGGACAGACACTTCAGTCTCTTAATGCACAATTGTCCAAGCTATATCAATTACGCAAAAAATTGTCTCTGAGCCCTTAAAGATAAGAGAACTATTGAAGTAGGAAAACTTGTTCAAGAAAGACACGGTAATAGATTTTGCAAGATGGCTGACTATGATACCCTATGAGTCAAGTGGTCATTGAAGGCAGGTTCTGATTGTACCAAATGCTCTTAGATTAAATGTAAACAAAGCCAGTTACATCATCAAAACAGGAAAAAATTGTTACAGCACAAACATTTGGCCTAACTCACTGGGTCAGTAGAACTGCAGTACTTACCCTAGTTGTATAGACAATGGGAATGAGAAAACAGTGTAGATCCACCCCAATCAATCTGCTCCTAAGGAGTCACTGGATCCAGTTCTATAGTGTTTGTCAATTCCATCAGTACCTTTTAGACACAATTTTTAAGATAGTTCAATGTTTTTTTTCATTTTTTTTTTTTTTTTAAATTTTCTAAGGGACAGTTCAAGGTATTAAGGAGTCCAAAAATTTATCTTAACCCTTGTCCTGCTGAAACGATATACCCTGCCTTTGCAAACAGTGTAGATCCAGATCAGATGGCTTCTTCAGAAGCCAACTGATCTGGATCTGCACTGTCTGTCATTATGTGAATTTGTATCAACAATCTGGATCAAGAAATCTGATTGGCTGAAAATTAGAAGTGGATGAGGCATCTAAATTTATTTAGCATGACGAGGGTTTATTATAATAGCTACAAATTTCCTTCATCATTTCTTAGCTTATTCTTTCTCTAATTTTACCAGTGTAGCCAGAAGTTTTCAGACAGACATGCCTGATCCAGTTCAAACTTCTCAATGTTTGTCTTCTCAAATGGGGTCTACTGTAAAAAAGGTAACCAAATTCTTTCCATTTAGAGTAGATCCCATTTCAGAGGGAAGGCAAAACCAATTTTGACAGGATTCTCTGAAATAGTATCCATTTCCCTTAACCCTTGTCCTGCTGAGCCCGGATATACGCTGCCTTTGCAAATGGTGTAGATCCAGATCAGTTGGCTTCTTCAGAAGCCAATTGATCTGGATCTGCACTGTTTGTCATTAAATATGTGACTTTGTATCAACAATCTGGATCAAGTAATCTGATTGGCTGAAAATTAGAAGTGGGCATGGCATCTTAATTTATTCAGCAGGACAAGGGTTAAGGTAAGTATGATAAGGAGTTGATGAGTCTGACTATTAAAGGTAATTATGGTTATAAAAATCAAATTTATATCATTTGTTGCCAGAGAGAACAACCAAGGCACTGACAGCACTGGTAGGTGGATTGTCTCTGAGTGTAGGCTGGGAAAATGGTCCTGAATGGGGACTTAAGACTGTTTCTTTTAACCCTTATTTTCCTGTAATTCACACACAGTGCAGATCCTGATCAGATGCTGCAATCTGCAGCATCTGATCTGGGTCTGAACTGTTTGCCAATCCCCCTAATATCCCAGCTGGTCAATGATAAATCATGTGGCTAACTACCTTAAGGAAATTTTGGCATCTGTATACTATGGCTCGGTTGTGAACAATCAACCCCAAAACATTATCATTGTCAGCTGAAAAAATGCAAACACTTAAAAATGTCCCAGACATACTGTGCATGCCAATTTATGCAGACTGATCACAGCCTTTGCCATTTTCCTTTAGTATCATTGAATATTGGTTACTACCACATTTACCTACCTTAATCAGACAGACAATTCAGCACCCAGATCAGACACCTCAGAATGCAGTGTCTGATCAGGGTCTACAGATTACCACTTATCCAGCCAGCAGTTTAACATGTCAAGAAGTAGGAAAAATTGGACTTGTTCCTTATCTATAACAAGAATAGTCATGAGAATGTGTCTTAGCGTTTAGGGCAAATAGGGTATATCAATAGCTAATAAAGACAGTGATCAGTCTGTAATTGTTATTTCGTCGTTTACTCTTCCTGTATGCCTCAAAAACCATCACGAAAACACGCCTGTTTGCCATTAAGTATGTGAATTTATAGCAACATTCTGGATCAAGTAATCTGATTGGCTGAAAATAAGAAATAGCGTGGCATCTTAATTTATTCAGCAGGACAAGGATTAAGTTATGATTTATTGCCATCTTATGTTTCATTCATATCTATAATGCTTATAAGCAAGTAAAGGGAGAAAATCCAAATTTAGTGACTTCTGAAATTCCATTTACTATTGTCCTCAAATACTAACCAGAATTTTTTGCATGTTATTTTTTTCTTGTCAGACAGTCTAACTTGTACAAAATATAATGTAGAATTTCTAACAGTTTATACGAATCAAACAGCATAAAGTTTGGTTTAATGAGACAAATTTGCCTGTGATACCACTGTTCAACTGTAATTTTTTATCCCCAACTCTTTGCCCGCTAGTGGCGACTTTTGTCGTCTGCTGATAACCTTTGCAAACAGTATGGACCCAGATCAGGCCTGACAAAACATTGGGCCTGATCTGGATCCAAACTGTTTGACACTCTGATGGTATTCCTGAAAGATTTTTTTTGAAAAAGTTAATTAAAAAAAAATCCACAGACAACCAAAAAAGCATGCAAAATTACCCAGCATGCAAAGAGTTAAACCCCACAGACACAGCAGCAGCTGCCAAGAACCCTGACTATAAACTACATTTCACTTTGTTTCATCCCTTTATTCTATGATTAAATATACCAGGTTATCCATAAAGTCAAACATTGGTGTCAACCATCTAAGTTCTACCCACAATTACATTGTTGAACTTTGTTGGGAAGACAAATACTCAGGCCATCTACAGCAAGGCTGTGGAAATGATCTATACACCTTTTCTATTACATTTCTCTGGAGAGGATGGTGGTGTCATCTCCCACCCACTGCTGGCACCAAATGTAGCATTTTGTCAGATCACCATTGATACACTATACAGTATCAAATGAATCTGTAATATTGGGATACTGTAACTCCTTAACATACATGTCCTGACTGAACTGCATGCATGCACAGGCTGATTTGGGCCTTGACTGTCCACATATCACTAATGTACTTTAGCACAATGTGGCCCACAAGGACACATAAGGATGGAATGAAAACTATTCCAATCTAAGAAATTAGATTTTCCTTAAGTAAACATATGACAAATCTTTCTGTGATGTGGTTTTGACTTGCTCAAAGTCAAAATCACCCTTGCAGGTTCAGCCCAGGGCAAAGGTCACTTGAGAAGGTCATGTGACAGAAACAGGGTAAAGCAATGGGATTGTGTTTCACTTTTAATTTCAGGTGTGAATTAAAATGTTTAGTCAGCCACGATTAGGACACTTATCAAAATATCGGCAATCTGTAAGACTAGTGTTAGGTGGATAACACTATAAATGATGATTGATACAAGTTTTGTCCAGTTGATAATAGTCACTTAAATCAGCAGTGACTTTGATAAATTGAAGATCTCAAATGACACCGTCAGCAAAAGTTTGCATCCTATAGAAGCACCCGCTCAACCAACTATCCCTATGTCAGCTGTTCTTATTGACTTTAATTTACCCTTGTCCTGCTGAACCCGGATATACCCTGCCTATGCAAACAGTGTAGATCCAGATCAGTTGGCTTCTGAAGAAGCCAACTGATCTGGATCTGCACTGTTTGCCATTAAGTATGTGAATTTATATCAACAATCTGGATCAAGTAATCTGACTGGCTGAAAATTAGTGGGGGTGGCATCATAATTTATTCAGCAGGCTGGATGCACCAGGTAGATCATTAGAAATTTTTGAAGGGAGGTAACTTTTGTGACTTCCTGTTTGCTTTCCCACACACCCAGTCCCTTCTGAAAATGGTTCTACTCTAAAAATAAAGAATTGGCTTCCAAGGGGAGAAAATTCTTTCCTTTTGGAGTAGACCCCTTTTCAGAAGGGAGGCAAAAACAAAAAAGAAATACAATTGCCTCTCTTAAAGTGTACCCATTAAATGTTAAAGAAAATTATCGAATTTGTATGTAACATAACATAATACTGTTTACAAAACATGTACCAAAACAACCAAGTGTCGTTCCTTCTTTACCATATTTATTCTAAATACTGGGACAACTTCTTAACATACCTGTCCTGAAAATGGAACAAGTCCAATTCACTTCCTGTTGATTTGTCCAAAAACTGCTGGATTAGTGAAAAGTAAACCCTGATCAGATGCCACATTCTGTATTCTGTAAGGTTTATTCTTTGTCTATGTAACTGTTTGCTTGCGCCTGTCTGTTTGAATATTTAGGATAAGTATAATATAGACTGAATGTATCAGTAAACAAGCTGTTCATTGACAACAGATTCCAATGTTACAAAGCCGAAGAAATGATATATTCATAGGTATTCTGGTTCTTACAATAGTATATCTTTATGAGTATTCCTTACCTTCTTATTGGGTGCGTTTCCTAGGTGCTTTCCCATCATCAAGAGAGGTAAATACCAGTCTGTGTCAGTGCAAAAGGAACGGTGTTTAAAAAATAACCTACACTGTTCAGAATTAAAATGGCTTATAAGACTCATAGCTCTGGATAAGATGGGGTAGCAGTTAATTAAATGTTTTTCTTAGTTCTCCATAAAAACATATTATGGGTTCTCATTAGAAGTGTCTCGCTGAAGAGTTTCTAATGAGTTCCCACAACATGTTTTTGTGGAGTAAGAGGAAAAATATCAATAAAAGTGTACTTTAACTTAAATTATGGTCTGAAAGTTTAACATATTAAACAAGAGGCCCATGGGCCATGGCTCGCTCACCTGAGTGAAATAGCCACTGCAGAGATACATTTTGTTATGCAGCATTTTTTCAATTCTGTCATTGCAACTAATGAGAAAAGATCATCATTTAAGCAGTTCTTGGTTTTGAAGAAGAGGAATGTGTTTTTTACACATTCTTCTTCAATTATCATTTTTTGGTTTAGAGGCTAACTGATGCATTTTAAACGGAATAAGTCTCAAAATACCTCATAATTATGTCCAAAACAGCCCAAAAATAGCCCCTAAACCTTGGATGTTCACCCGAACAGATGGATGGACACTTACAAATTCAGACGGTATAACATAATACACATGCCATTTTTTGTGGCTGGGCATAAAAATGCAATTTAACCATTTCCCATTATGTCAATGAAAGCTTTCTGTTGCCATGGCAACCAAACCAAGAGGCAGACCACCAAACTTTTGGCTATTTTGAATTGTCCTTTTGTACCAAATTATAGTCCTACTGCTTCAGTGTTTTTCTTCGGAGTTGTCATTTAAAACATATTGCTTTTTTAAAAATTTAATGTTGCCATGGCAACCAAACAAAATGGCCACTGGTCATCAAACACACAAACCTGGTAGACAATCATCTAATGAACATAACTGCCAAATATGGTTCACATCACTTCACTAGTTATGAAGATGCAATTTAATCATTTTCCTATTATAAGTCTATGGGAGCTTTCTGTTGCCATGGCAACCAAACCAAGAGGCAGATCACCACAATTTTAGCTATTTTGAATTGCTCTTACACAAGCAACATTTGTACCAAATTAGAGTCATACTACTTCAGTGGTTTTGAAAGAGTTGTCATTTAAACAAGAGCTGTCAGCAGACAGAATAGCTCACCTGGAATTGAGTGATACTGGAGTGTCAGGGTCCTTTTTAGGACCAGTCTGATCTGGGTCTGCACTGTTTGCTTAGGCCAATCTGTCCCAATTCTTAGAATCATTAAGGTAAGAGGAAATGTTATGGCATTTTAGCTCGATAGGATTTCTTGTGCTATGGTTTGGTCATTTGTTGTCTGAATTTGACATTATCAGGGATAAATTATAAAATTTCTAAGTCTGTGACCTTGACCTTGTGGTCATAGGCATGGGTAGGGGTGATGATGATAAAACTTTGGACCTGTATCTATCATCATTCCAAATATGAACCAAATCTATAATAATGTTTGGAAAAAATGAGCTCTTAAAACACTTTAATATAAAATTTCTAAGTTCTTAACTTTGACCTTGAGGCCATGGGCAAGGCAGTGAGTATTGGTGAATAAAACTTTGGACCTGTA
This sequence comes from Anodontia alba, assembly GCA_964016985.1. Taxonomy (NCBI): domain Eukaryota; kingdom Metazoa; phylum Mollusca; class Bivalvia; order Lucinida; family Lucinidae; genus Anodontia; species Anodontia alba. The sequence continues at coordinate 19,057,296 of OZ024825.1, forward strand.
TCTATTATCATTCCAAATATGAACCAAATCTATCATATGGTTTGGAAAATATGAGCTCTTAAAACACTTTAATATAAAATTTCTAAGTTCTTAACTTTGACCTTGAGGCCATGGGCAAGGGCAGTGAATATTGCTGAATATGAACAAAATCCATCATATGGTTTGGAAAATATGAGCTTAGGCATGGGCAGGGTATTGCTGAATAAAACCTTGGAACCGTATCTATCATCATACCAAATATGAACAAAATCCATCACACACTTTGGAAAATATGAGCTCTTAAAAATCTTTAACATTAAAAATTTCTAGGTCCATGAACTTGACCTGGACTTGACCATGAGGTAATAGGCAGGGGTATTGCTGAATAAAACTTTGGAACTATATCTATCATCAATCCAAATATGAACCAAATGTATCGTATGGTCTGGAAAATATAAGCTCTTAAAAATTTTAACGTAAATGTGGATGCCGACACAAATGCCGACGCCAACGCCGATACCAGGGGTAGTGCAATAGCTCTTCCTGGACTTCGTCAAGGCAAGCTAAAAATACTTTTTTGAAATTTAATGTTGCCATAACAAAATGGCCTCTGGTCATAAAATACATAAACTGGGTAGACAATCATCAAATGATCATAACTGCCAAATACAAGGGTCCTGCAAAAAGTTTTGTCACTGGGTTCAGATTACTTCAGTGCTACGTTTTATTAAACATACTTTTATTACAAACCTTATTCCCCCTTTACTGAAACTCATTTCTGTAACCTTTTTACCCAGTCACAAAAAACAGACAAATACTCTTCTTTTGGTATCTGTTGGAGACACTGATAAATAGCGCTGCCATAAGAACTTCTAGACGTATACTTATTTCCAGAAAGCATTTTCTTAAGCCTTGGAAATAAAAAGAAGTTACAGGGACTCAGATCAGGTGAATAAGGTGGATGGTTTAAAACTTTCACCTTTTCAGAAGCCAAAAAAGACTTAATCTCACACTTATGAGAAGAGGCGTTGTCATGTAAAAGGTGGACTCCTGACCAGCCTTTGCTTGGTCGTTTCTTATTCTAAATCTCTTTCACTTTCTTCAGTACAGAATTCTTGTAGAATCGGCCAATGACTGTATGACCAGACGGACAAGGAACTTGAATGACTGGCTAACTTGAATTAAGGAAAATTGCATACAACATCTTTTTCGAACTTACGATTCTCTTGGCAATATATGGGCGTTTTTTTTATCTTTTTGCTTCCAGATGCTTATTATCAGCCCTTCTTTGTGGCTCAAACATGTGCACCCAGGTTTCATCACCTGTTAGCAAGTTAGAAATAACCTGACTATTACAGCCTTTGTATGTTTTCAAAAGTTCCCACGCACATTTAAGGCGTTGTGTCTTTTGCTCCTCAGTGAGCAAATGAGGTACCCACCTAGTGCAAACCTTTCTCAGGTCCAAACGCTTTTTCAGAATGGTTTGCACACTGTCTTCTGATATGCCAGTACAACTAGCTATATCTCTGACAGACAATCGCACATCCTGTTCGACCACAATCTTTACAGCAGAGTGATTAGCCTTGGTAACAGAGGTTTTAGGCCTTCCAGGACGGGTATCATCTTCAACAGAAAATTTCCCAGCTTTAAAAGCTTTAACCATATATACCACACAATTCATTAAATATCTGCTTTGAATCTATATTAAGCCTAATGCGGCATTTAATATAGCTACGAATTTTAGTCTTCTGGTCCATGTTCCAATGAAAAAGTAGATTGGTCAGTGTATATGACTGCATCTATTTCAATTTGAAATAACTCGGTCAGTTGGAAAGCAATTTGCGTGTAATAAACGGGTATCATTAGCGATTCAACACACCATTCATGTGCAGTGAAGCATTTTTAAATATACCTGGGATAAAACTGAGGAAGCCTATTAGTGACAGAACTTTTTGCACGACCCTCGTATGGTTCACATCACTTCACTGGTTATGGAGAAAATAAAATTTAACCCTTTTCCCATTATAAGTCTATGGGAGCTTTCTGTTGCCATGGCAACCAAACCAAAAGGCAGATCGCCATAATTTTAGCTATTTTGAATAGCCCTTACCCAGACAACATTTGAACCAAATAAGAGTCATACTGCTTCAGAGGTTTTGTAGGAGTTGTCATTTAAAAAAATCCTTTTTTGAAATTTAATGTTGTTATGGCAACCAAACAAAATGGTCGATGGTCATTAAACACATAAACTGGGTAGACAATCATTAGATGATCATAACTGCCAAATATGGTTTACATCACCTCAGTGTTTATGGAGAAAATGCAATTTGATCGTTTTCCCATTATAAGCTTTCTGTTGCCATGGCAACCAAACCAAGAGGCAGATCACCATAATTTTAGCTATATGGATTGCCCTTATCTAAGCAATATTTGTATCAAGTTAAGAGCCATACTGCTTCAGTGGTTTTGAAGGACCCAGCGAGCAAAAAATATAGGACCTACATGGGCCCCAAATGGGTTTTTATATGGGTCCTATATGGGCAACCCATAAGGGACTCATAAGGGATTTGCAACATGGTTCCATGTTGGACCCACATGGACAAAGCAATGTGGGAAACATGTGGGAACTATATGGGTCCAGTATGCGAAAAATCAACCCACATTTCCAGAAAAAAACAAAAAAAAAAAAAAAAACATTTTTACACAAATGATTATGTCCCCATTCCCAGTCCATTTGATGGACTGGTAAGGTCCCAAATGAGAGAGGCCTATGTACTCGTGCAAGTTATTGCACATTCGTACAATCAAGATGCCTTAAGGATATAGGCGTCTTTTTTAACAGTTGGAAATGGTGGCTTCATGCGTATTTATATATACCTCTCAATTTTAAAAGTAATAGGGACATACAAGTTAAAATAAAAACATGACCATGAATCGACGTCCATGTCGGGAAAATAGTTAAGATAAATTTAATAGATACTTTCATTTTGTAATGATCAAATAATTATTTTTATTTTATTATTATCATTATTATTTGCATTTATGTCAGGAAATTTACCATTTTTTGATATTATGTTTAAAAAGTGGTACAGTTGTTCCCCTTAATACCCATATGGGTCCCATATAGTAATGGGAGGTCAATATTGGAACCATAGAAGTCCTATATCTGTATCACATGGGAGCCATGTGGGCCCCAATTATCTATCTTGAAATTATCACTTTTCCAGGATTATTTCAGTTTTATATCGGGTACCCACATATTAGTATTTAATTTTATAGTTATCGAATTTTACCAATATGGGACCTATATGGGTCTTACATGGGCAGAAAAGCCTATATGGGGCCCATGTAGGACCCGAATGGGATAAATGACTAGAATCTGCCCATATGATTCCAATATATACACGTTTGCTGGTCGAATTTTTACCAATATGGGACTTATATGGGTCTTATATGGGCAAAAAAGCCTATATGGGGCCCATGTAGGACCCAAATGGGACAAATGCCCAGATTCTGCCCATGTGGGTCCCATATATACATGTTTGCTGGGGAGTTGTCATTTAAAAAATTCCTTTTTCAAAATTGAATGTTGCCATGGTAACCAAACAAAATGGCTGCTGGTCATAAAACACATAAACTGGGTAGACAATCATCAGATGATCAGAACTGCCAAATACAGTTCATATCACTTCAGTGGTTATGGAGAAAATGCAATTTAACCATTTTCCCATTATAAGTCTATGGGGGCTTTCTGCTGCCATGGCAACCAAACCAAGAACCAGATCACTATAACTTTAGCTATTTTTAAATCCCCCTACCAAAGCAACATTCTTACCAAATTAGGGACAAATCACTTCAATGGCTTTAGAGTTGTCATTTGAAAGTGTTAAAGGACTAGCTGACAGACGCACAGAGGCACAAACAACGGACAAAAATTGATCACTATAGCTCATCCTGTTGAAAAATTTTGAATGTAACGAAAAAGATTTACTACTTTAATCATATACTGTATGTTTCAGCCAACAGTCTTTATCACATTTCGAGAAAATGATTTTTCAACATTTTTCCCCATATAAATGTATTATATAAGAGAGGCAAACTTGACCTTGCCGTAAAAAGATCAAAGGTCAACCTACAACTTGACCTTGCCGTAAAAAAAGTCAAAGGTCAACCTACAGTCATCATTTGAACAAACTTGGTAGACCTTGAGTCCTTAATGCTATATATATGAAGACTCGGCCCCAAAGCTTTCTTGGTTCTGGAGAAAATTTTTAAGTATTTTTACCATTATATGGGCATGGTGGCCATCTTGATAAATGGACTGTGATCATTTGGACTGGGACATTGGCAAACAGTGCAGACCCAGACCAGACACTACAGAACATGGTACATGATCAGAGTCTGCACTGGAACATTGGCAAACAGTGCTGACCCTGATCAGATGCTGCAGAATGTACCATCTGAACAGGATCTGCACTGTTTGCTTAAATTACAGGAAGGGTTAAATGAAAGAGTCTTTAACCCTTGTCCTGCTGAACCCAGATATACCTTGCCTTTGCAAACAGTGTAAATCCAGATCAGTTGGCTTCTAAAGAAGCCAACTGATCTGGGTCTGCACTGTTTGCTATTAAATATGTGAATTTATAGCAACAATCCGGATCAAGTAATCTGATTGGCTGAAAATTAGAAGTGGGCATGGCATCTTAATTTCTTCAGCAGGACAAGGGTTAATAAGTACCCATTCAGTACTATTTTCCCAGCCCACACTCAGAGACAATCAATCCACCAGTGGGTACATTTAAGAATACCATATTTATCCTAAGTATTGGGACATTTGAACTACTTACCATACTTGTCCAAAAAAATTGAAAAAGTCTATTTTACTACCTGTTGATGTGTCTTAAACAGTGCTTGGTGAGTGGCAAACAGTGCAGACCCTGATCAGTCACTGCATTGTAACATCTGATCAGGGTCTACACTGTTTGCAAAGGCCTATGTGTCCAAATACTTAGGGTTATTACGATATGCTTAATTTATAGAATGGGCCAAACATTTCATGCAACTAAGACAGTATACATTTAGGACAAGATCAACATTTAATGTTTAGTTACAATCATGTGTCCAGAATAAAATGAAGCCCCAAAGCAACCTATCCATGTCAGACTAAATCTGTCATTAAACACATCTGTTCTTACATGTTTTTTTTTTTTTGCTTTTTTATTTTACTGACATAATCAGTATAATTTATCCTGTATACATCTGTTACCTTTTCATGCCCATTTCAATGGGAACCACATGTTATTATATTTTAGTCTGTTTATTTTCTTTACTTTCGGCATACAATATACACCCTAAAGAGTCAGACAGACAGGCTGTAGCAAACAGCGTAGCCCTAGATCAGATGCCACAGAAAAACCATCTGACCAAATTCTACAAGACATCCAGCAGATGTTTAGACATAGGCACAGGCAGTAAAATTGATTTGTTCAAATTTTAGGACAAGTACAATAAGGTGTTAACCCTTGTCCTGCTGAATAAATGAAGATGCCACACCTATTTCTAATTTAACGTATGACTGAGGGACGTATGGACAGACAGACAGCCAATGTGAAACCATAATACAATGCCACTATGGTGTGGTGAGGTATAAATATATGGTAAATATGGTAGATTGCGAGTAAAATGTATGTTGCACATACAGGTGAGTGAAAAAAAGCACGGTGGCCTTCAGTCCCCAACAAGCAAAAATTCTATTCAACAAATAATAGTCTAGTTTAATGTCCCAGAAATTTGTATAACATTCAGTATCCCTTACGAAATGGATATCAGTTTATTTTTGTTTTCTTTATGAAAACATTGTAATATTCTTAATACAGCCAACGATTCTGCAAAGATAAGCCGTGGCAAAATTGCCAGGAAGACAAAAGAAAAATATAATTATTTTTGGTGGGTGGCTGAAAAACAACAATTTGCCTGGGGTCCTCATATGATGTTTATCAATTGTTGTCCTCATATGATGTTTATCAATTATTTTCTTTATCAAAATCAATCCTACTTAGGTGATTGTAAAGAAACATTGCCAAGGAGGGCTTGGACACATTTTTCCAGAGAAATAATATATTTTGTATTTCTTCTGGAAAACTTATATTGTAACATTTTCTGTACGGATCTTCTCAGCAGGACAATTCCATGATGAAGTCACAGCATAAGTTTTTGTAGCTAAATCAGAAAACCCATTTTTTTGTCCAAAAATCATGTTATCTGGCAAGCTGAAATTTATGTCTTTCCTATGTCTGGAATTCGGCAATTAGTTTAACAGTTTTAAACCTTGTATACTTATGTTTGTGACTACAAAAATAGTTTTGCAGATGTTTGCTGCCAAAAAAACTGTTATTTCAAGTGGATTTCATCAGAGAATCATGTTAAGTTTTTGAAGACCTCTTCATCCTCAAAATATTACAAAACTTGCTCTTAAAAAATGGTAAAGTCAATCAAAAAGGGCTTTAACAGAATTCACTGCAGTCTGATCAAAGCTTTCATTGAACACCAAGGGGAATATAACACTAACATGGAAATATGTGCCACCTTTCTCATAGTGTTACTTCTTATAGGCAAGAATTTGAATCCACAGGGAGCAATATTTCTAATGATAAAGTACCACACTGTACCAACAAAGTACATGTACAGGCAATATTTCTAAAGATAAAGTACCACACAGTATCCACAAGTACATGTACAGGCAATATTTCTAAAGATAAAGTACCACATTTTATCCACAAAGTATATGTACACGCAATAATTCTAATGATAAAGTACCACACAGTATCCACAAGTACATCAATGTTACAGGCAATATTTCAAATGATAAAGTACCACTATATAGGCAATATTTCTAATGATAAAGTAGCACATAGGACCCACGAAGTAAGCATGCTCGAGAGTACACAAAGTACATGTACAGGCAATATTTCTAATGATAAAGTACCACAAAGTATATGTACAGGCGATATTTCTAATGATAATATACCACAAAATACCAACAAAGTATATGTACTGGTAATATTTCTAATGATAAAGTACCACAAAGTATATGTACAGGCGATATTTCTAATGATAATATACCACATAATACCAACAAAGTATATGTACTGGTAATATTTCTAATGATAAAGTACCACAAAGTACATGTACAGACAATCTTTCTAATGATAAAGTACCACAAAGTACATGTACAGGCAATATTTCTAATGATAAAGTACCACAAAATACCAACAAAGTACATGTACAGGCAATATTTCTAATGATAAAGTACCACAAAGTACATGTACAGACAATATTTCTAATGATAAAGTACCACAAAATATATTTACAGGCAATATTTCTAATGATAAAGTACAACAAAGTATATGTACAGGTAATATTTCTAATGATAAAGAACCATAAAATACATTTACAGGTAATATTTCTAATGATAAAGTACCACAAAATACCAACAAAGTACATGTACAGGTAGTATTTCTAATGATAAAGTACCACAAAGTATATGTACAGGCAATATTTCTAATGATAATATACCACAAAATACCAACAAAGTATATGTACTGGTAATATTTCTAATGATAAAGTACCATAAAGTATATGTACAGACGATATTTCTAATGATAATATACCACAAAATACCAACAAAGTATATGTACTGGTAATATTTCTAATGATAAAGTACCACAAAGTACACGTACAGGCGATATTTCTAATGATAATATACCACAAAATACATGTATAGGCAATATTTCTAATGATAAAGTACCACAAAGTACACATACAGGCAATATTTCTAATGATAAAATACCACAAAGTACATGTACAGGCAATATTTCTAATGATAAAGTACCACAAAGTACATGTACAGGCAATATTTCTAAAGTAACACAAAGTACAACCAATATTTCTAATGTCAAAGTAAACATAGTTTTATACCCTCTTGTGTAAACTGCAGCAATAATGTCACAAGGGAGCTTGAATGATTTCAGAGTTTTTCATAAGGTACCTTCTTGTCCGAAAAATCCCTGACAAAAATATCCCACCTTATTCTACTTTTCCTGCAATATAAGGACACCAGCAGCTATGTGCAACCAAGGGACCCCAATAATTTCAAGGTCAGTGATATTGTCTAATGTGGATAGCCTTCTGTTATGCCCCATTAACCATGCTACTGAAAGGAACAGCTGTCTGTCAGGATTGAAATTAACACTAAAATGTTTACCATTTCAAAACAGATGGAAAACAAATTTCTATCTCCACTCCACTTTTGGCACACATGAAGAAATGATTACAAGTTTTACAATTTGAGTCTTTTGACATCATAAAATGCAACATATATCAAATATGAATCTGTTCCCATCATCACTGGAACACTGACAGATTGAATGATTATAAACACATTTTTAAAGATGTTTCATTTTTTTATGGAAAGAATGCACTGATTGTATCTCTGATTCTGCTATTATCTTAGTTTCACCTTATGATTTTCTTTAGTGCTTAGCACATAGGGTAATATAATTTTTAAAAGGTGACATATTAAAATATTTTTCTTATTTTTTCCAAGAAAACAGATTTTGACATTTCATGCAAATTGTCTTCATCAAATCCTGTTTTCTAGGAAAAAATAAGAAAAATATCACAAATGTGTCAAAGAGTAAAGGATAATTTGCTTATTTTTTTTTTAAAGCATTCTATAATAACCTTCAAACTGCTGCACCATAGATAAAAATTACGGGAAGTTTAATGCTTTGCACACTGGGTAAAAATTTCAGCAGATAACTGAGAAATATTTTTCTTTTTTCCCCAAAAAATAGGCTTTGACATTTCTCTTGAAGAGACAATTTGCATTAAATGTCAAAGCCTATTTTTGAGAAACACTGAGCTAAATATCATCAATCTGTCATCTGCTGAATTTGGCAACAGAGTGGTAAATCAGAAAATAATTATTTTTACTCTGAAAGCATCAAATCATCAGATTACGGTATTCTACCACACTGCTCTGTGAGCCTAGGTTTTTCAGAATTACTGGAAAAACTTGTAGTAAAATATCCACCGAATAAGGGCGCTCTTTGGACTTCTTTAATGGTACGTATGTAATATTTTTTTCTAGATTCATATTATGAGAGATAAATTTGTAGTCTTAGAATAAAGTACATGTTCCATGTAAGAAGTACATATGCTGGGATGATTTTACGCTCCTGATCTTGCATCAGACACCTGCCCTTTTATGGGTTGTGAAGTATAAGAAATAGAAGTTATATTTTACATGGAGAAGGCCCCGTGATATTACCAGTGTCAGCCACAAAAAAAAAATTCACTGATAAAATAATAAGACTGACCACAGCATAACAGGAACATGCATTTGTTTGTTTGTTTGTTTGTTTGATTTGGGCTTAACGTCGTTTTCAACAATCTTTCAGTCATATCGCGACGGTGTCTGGATGTGACAGGGAGCTCAATGCTCACTTTTAGAGTGCTGCCGCACTGAAATATCATGCCCCAGAGAACATGCATTTAACCCTTGTCCTGCTGAATAAATTAAGATGCCACGCCCATTTCTAATTTTCAGCCAATCAGATTAATTGATCCAGATTGCTGATATAGATTCAAATACTTAATGGCAAACAGTGCAGATTCAGATCAGTTGGCTTCTTCAGAAGCAAACTGATCTGGATCTACACTGTTTGCAAAGACAGGGTATATCTGGGTTCAGCAGGACAAGGGTTAATCAAAGGTAACACAATTCATTATTGGGGCCTCCATGACAAGTCTGATATTTCTGTTTGTTCTTGATTTTTATTTTATTTATTTATATTATTATTATTTTTTTTTTTTTTTTTTTTTTGTAATTCTTGTGAATATTACAACAGAGACACTTCATTTGTATTTGTCATCACATTTGCTACGTTGAAATTTCCATAGATCACATCAAGACAACTTCTCCATGTCATTTATAGGTGTCTAATACCTGAATGCCTTGATGCATACATTTGTCTATTAATCAACCAACACAGGACCAAAATCATTCAGATTCCAATTAATATGAGAAATAAATATATTAGTCATTGAGACACCAAAGCATATCTTCCACATAAAAATGCCTAAACCCAATGTAGGCTGAATGAACTCTCCCACACTATATACTGGAAGATTTTTATTTCGATTTTAGGTATATGATTTAGATATTCCTAGAGATAAATGGTTGAACTATTTGCAAACAGTGGAGACCCTAATCAGATGCTGCATTCTGTGGTGTCTGATCTGGGTCTCCACTGTTTGCCAATTACCCTTTAGGGATCTCCAGACTACAATGGGTTTAACCCATACAGAATTCACCAGTCAGACTGAATTCCAGACAAGAGATGCTTCCCTATTATTGTTAAGCTTTACTTACCAAAAGACATAATACATTGGCAAGTGGAAAAGCTGGCACTTCAGAAAACTATCTGCTTATATATCTGGTGCATGCAAATTACATTTCTTCACTCTTTCTTCCTATTGCCTCTGAAGCCAACTTGCTGATGTCAGATCTTATGTCAACATAATTTAAGCCACCATTTTGGGACTAAAAAGACTGCACAGAATAATTCACATGACTATGTAACTACCATAAACTCACACATTGTACTTCTTTCATAGTCAGACTAATAGTGCATGTATGCACTGAAAGAATCAAGCAAGGCAAATTAAATTTTGCAAATTTTTACCATAAGTATAGAGACAAACAGTGTAGACCACATCAGACACTGCAGAACATGGCATCTAGTCAAGGTCTACACTGTTTACCACTCACAGCAGTGTTTTTAGATATATCAACCAGTTGTAAAACAGATTTATTTAAACTTCAAAAGTATTTTTTGGAGTTAAGGTGCCAAATAAATATGGTAAAATTTACAAAATTTCTGTGGTGACTCTGGACAGTTGTGTATTGTGAAACTTGGTAAAAATCCAAAGCAAGTGCGAGATACATTCTGTTCAGACACCTTGACCCCTCACCGTCCTAGAATTTGAACAAGTTCATATTTTCTACTTACTGATGCCTCTAAAATTACTGGATGAATTGGATGCACTATCTGTCACTCATCCAGACACATCAACCATGAATAAAATGGACTTGTTGAAATTTTAGGACAGGTAAGGTAAGTACCCAGCTAGCATTCTACGTAAATCTATATCGGGCCGTCATCGGCCCGTCAGCTACCCTGACGGGCCGATAACGGCCCGTTATAGATTTACATAGAATGCTGACTGGGTAGTTAATGTGCCTGAATACTTAGCGTAAATATAGTGTATTCAATGAACTGAACTGTGAGCAGTATAGAAATCACATTACGAAAACATGCCTATACAAATATACAGTAAATTTCACCTTCAAAAACTGAAAGATTTCATATAAAAAACTCTGATATTTTTCATATTTCTGCTCAAAACATAGATTGTGGGTACTCGTTAGAACCGCCTTGGCTAGGCGGTTCTAATGAGTACCCACAATCGATGCTCAACATATTGTGGGTACTCGTTAGAACCGCCTCGGTGATGTGGTTCTAACGAGTACCCACAATCTATGTTTTGAGCAGAAATAAGAAAAATAATGTATACCCCTGTAAACCCCAGTTTTACTATATAAAAGTGGGGTTTAAGGGGGTCAAAATTATATAGGCGTATTTTTGAGATGCAAAGCACATTCAATCCCATATATGTTAAGATATTTAATGGCAAATTCAGCATTTCACAAACTGGCAAAATTTTTACACCACATGCTAAGCACCAGTGAAAATTTCCTTAGACCCAAAATTCAAGAAAACTTAAGAGCTGCGGACAACCATGACCAGTGTTTTGTATCCTCTTATACAAAACTGGACAGGACAGTGTGGATTAAGTTCGGTTAAAAATCCTATGTGGCAGACTTTCCCCTTACATGGATCCATTCATAGCTAATCTATAAAATCTTTCAACTACGAAACTTTGAACAATACCTACAAATTACATTTAGTAGAACCATCCAGTAGCAGCAGTCACCATCAGTGAAGTAAACAGCATGCTGGGTAAAATTTCAGCAGATGATATTTTGAAATATTTTCTTATTTTTCCTAGAAAATAGGATTTGATACTTCATGCAAATTGTCTCTTAGGAGACAATTTGCATGGAGTGTCAGATCCTATTTTCAAGGAAAAATAAGAAAACTGTCAGCAGTTTGTCCTCTGCTGGATTTGCCCATAGTATGGTAAGTGTTAGTAAATCTGTTCTCAAAAAACAAGGGAGACATCTTGGGTGCTGTATTATACAAATACAAAAGCATAAAAGGTAATATGATTATCCTTGTCTTTTGGTATTATCACAAATGTTGTGTCAAACCAGTTTAAGGAACACATGTTCTATACAAAATAAATCCATAAAAAATTATCAAATTTCTTATCTTTGAAAACAATCAATTCAGTTGGCTTTCAACATGTTGCTTAATTCTTTCAAACTTTTACATTTTAGGTGTTCTCAGATGAATAAAATGGCACCATCTGCTAATGAACCAGACCACAGGTCCAGATAATCTGATAGTGTTGGTGTTAATTTAGGATAATTCTTTTATTATTTCTCTACCAAAATGTATGTTGTAATTACCCATTAGAATTGCCTCAATTATGCATTCTAAAGAGAACTGACAGCACACAGTTTTTTATTATTTTAAGTGCAAAAAACAGTAAAAATTATCTTCTATCTGCTCACTTTATCTGGAGCTAACCCTGTATACTAAACAAAATTAGTTATGTCAGCAATGCATATACATTACCTATTCAAATATGTAGTAAAATTTCACCTCCAAAAACTGAAAATTTTCTGTTAAAAAATCTCTGATATTTTTCATATTTCTGCCTTAACATAGATTGTGGGTACTCGTTAGTTTTTGAGCAGAAATAAGAAAAATAAAGTATACACTGTAAACCCCAGTTTTACTATATAAAAGTGGGGTTTAAGGGGTAAAAATTATATAGGTGTGTTTTTGTGATGATCTAAAATTTTATCCCTATTCCATTAAACAAACAGCAAAACTGTCTGCCTACAGGGTGATACCCAGTCACTACCCTGTACATGTAAACAGACTGGGCAAGAATAATGACAGTATAATCTATAATAATAAGTATAATAATGTAGAAATAATTATTATTTAACCTTCATCATTCTCTGGGCTAATTTGGCAGATGACAAATTTGAAGGTATTTTGCTCATTTTTTCCAGAAAAAAGGGTTTGATATTTCATGCAAATTGTCTCCTACAATTTGTATGAAATGTCAAACCTTATTTTCTGGGAAGAATAAGAAAAATATTTCAAAATGTTCTCTGTTGAAAATTTTACCCAGCATGCTAGGCAGAGTGGGCCTCAGTGGAGGTAGCTTGTGTAACTATAGAGTCTCTCATTGTGCCCATGCTGTGAACAGACTAAGATCCTAACCATAACATTTCAAAGGGAAAATCTTTAAAAGCTATAAAAGCACAATGTATGTCTTTGGTGGACAATGTCAAAATACATGTACACTTCAGCCTCTTTATGACACAGTTCGTTATAACACTCCTTTGGATATAACACGGTTCAAAGATGGATCCCAAAAATGCATAGATTATATTGAAAAATGACCATAAATGGTCATTTTTCAATATAATGTATACATTTTTGTTTGGATATAACAGGGTTGTTTAACTAACACGGTTTATACTATGGATCCCAACAATAGTGTTATAAAGAGGTTTTGGTGTATATACATGTATGTTAATAATACAAATGATAAATAATAATAATTTGAATTTTCTCAAATGGAATGTCATCTTATTTTCAGTGAAAAAAAAAAAGTATTTTTAAATGCTGTCTGCTTTTATTCACAGTCAGCAAGCTAAAGTTTAACTATTCAAGTTTGGAACCTCTTTAAAGTGCTTGCAGCAGTTTGGTTGTGTCCTTTGTCAGTGGGCAGTTCAATAAATCATAAGATTCATAATTTTTTTCTCAGATATTAAACACAGCCATCAAAAGATATGCTTTATTTATTCAGAATACCCCCTCCCCATCTATTACTTCACCATTCAATGTAGTAAAAAAGAGGAATCTTTGGGAGTGGATGAAACCTGTGAGGATGGTCATGTGATGGTAGATTTTCATGCGGCTCATCCTCACATGCAACAATTGTGCCATTACATGAAAAAAGCTCCTTATCACATATGCAAGCAACAAAAGCCCGGATCAGCTTGCACATCTGCCCAGTCTGATTGGCCTTTGCTATTCATGGGGACTTGATACACTTATTAGATTTTCTGCCATTTTTGATAAGGGAGATGACTGTTGTGGCTTCCTGTGTGCTATTCTGCACACTATGCCCCATCTGGAAAGGCCCCTTTTCAGAAAAAAGACAAAATGATTATGACAAGAATTGCCTCCCCTGAAAGTGTATCAATTACCCTTAAAATGTGCTCTTCATATAAGACACAAAAGCGCTCGGGTAGCTGAGTGGTTAAAGCGTTCACAACTTTCTGGGTTCGAATCCTGCTAGAGGTGGACTGTATGGCACTTCATTGCACAGAGCCTTTCATTATCATCCTTCCATCATCTCAGTATGACCTAAGTAATGTTGAAAGGGATATAAAACACCAAATCAGTATCATCATATAAGACATAATGTCCTTTTAGACATGGTGTGGCCCAAGTGGTTTTCAGTAATTATCAACAAGCTGTTTTTCTATGTAAAATACAGTCTGAGAATTTAATAGCTTGCATTTTACAACAGCTGGAGTATCACAAAAATCACAAAATAAATTATGTGCAAGTTTATGCATAACAAAAAAACCCACCCTAATCTAGAATACTTTCCTTTGGGCAGTGAATAAAGAAAAACAGTAAAATTATCACCACAGCTGAGTCATATACAATAGATATTGTATGTAAGAAGTGCTGTACCTTTGGACATGTGAGCCCGGCAGACAAGTCAGATTGCTTATCTGCACTGTGTGATCAGTGTTTACTATCTGCTTGAAGAAACTTGGATACTTGGCTGTCCAAGAATGCAAGCGAAGTCTGATCAGAGGGCATAGATGTTGATCTAAATGGGCACACGTGACAGAATACACCATATTCATACACTAAATATACATTTTCAGGGGAGGCAACTCTTTCAAATTTATCCTTCCCTTCTGAAAATAGGTCTATGCTTACAAGAAATTCCTCTCTGGGTCTCAGATAAAAGGAAAGAATTTGCTCCACTTGGGAGCAAATTCTTTCCTTTTATCTGAGACCCAGAGAGGAATTGGTGTGCAAGAAAGCAAACTGGGATCAAAAAATTGTCTCCATTGTAAAAATGGCAGAAAAACTGCCAGGTATATCAAGTCCCCTTAACCCTTGCCATGCTGAATAAATTAATATGCCATGTCCTCTTCTAATTTTAGCCAATCAGATTACTTGATCTGAATAGTTGATACAAATCCACATACTTATTGACAAACAGTGTATATCCAGATCGACTGGCTTCTCTGATCTGGATCTACACTGTTCTCAAAGGCAGGGCACATCTGGGTTCAGCAGGATCAGGGTTAACCTTTATCATTCTTTCCTAACATTTGAAGAAATCCATTTACTACCTGCTGATCTGTTTAAACTTTTACCAGATAAGCGACAAACTGTGTAGACCTGATCAGATGATGTGTCCTGTGGCATCTGATTTGGGTCTACTCTGTCTGCCATTCCATCAAGAATTTTGTGAAAGAAATGCACAAGAAATTAAATTTGGACAAAAAGGTTTAATACAGTGGAATAAAGTGTTTGAAATTTTAGGACATTTACCGTACCAATATGATACAAGTTGTCAATCATCAGATCAAACTTTTTGTAAAGCTTTTGTTAATCATACACCCAGAAGCAACAGTGTACCTTTCCAAAATGTCACCGTAATCACTGAAGCATGACAACTCATCAGTGACTGGACCGTTAGATCGATTTTTAAATTACGTTTAGAATGAATTTTACAATGGCTGACAGATTGCAAGCCCTTGGGAATAGTTGGTGACATATTGAAGACACATGAAACCTTTTTACAAATCTCTGATACTACTTTTGATTATCTCCAATTATACATGGGGAAAACATATGAGCTGTGACTGAATGTACCTTTGGATGTGTGTTCAGTGAAGACAGATCAGACTGCACAGATGCACAGTCTGATTGGAGTCTTCACTGAGCACTCTGTTGACAAGCATCCAAGGCCTCTTCAAGCACTCACTCCCACTCTGAAGACTCTGATCTGACTGTGCAACTGTGCATGCAAATCTGAATCTTCAGTGGGTAAAATTCAGAAAGTACATTTTTACAAGCTGTTTCTCACACTTTTTTGTTTGTGCTGAGGTTTTATGGCCCAGTCAACCCAATGGGGTCATGTCGAGCGTGGTCAGTTTACCTAACCGCACCATTACTGGGCAGGCTTAGTCCTATAAGTGGTTAACCAGCATTGTGCTGCATTCTTTCACCAGAAACTGACAACTGCCCTTCTTGAATCAGCGGAAGGGAGAAAATGACCGCAGAAAATATTTCATGATCAATCCTCACAAAAGAATGTTGTCGACCCGTCATCCAACTGAATCATGGAGGCTGGCACTTCGTGAAGAACAGCCTCCTTTATTTCAGATAAGATATTTCTTTTTTATCGAAAATTACTAGTGTTTTTCTTGTGACTCTAATTCATAACTCTGGGTAAGGTACCTTTTTTCAAGTTAAAAGTACCAATAGTTTTATTATTTCTCCACGAAAACATGTTGTGGGTGCTCATTAGAAGTGCCTTATTGAGGCACTTCTAATGAGTAGCCACAACATATGCTTTAGTGGAGAAATAAGCAAAATATATAAGCAAAATATTTTGTGGATACCCCCTCTTTTCTGGAATAATGCTTCATGAAAAATGACCTACTCCGAATAGAAAAAGATCTTATGACATATTAGACCAGCAAATACTAAGATCAGCCTGTATATCAGCAGCTGTTTGCTAATAGTGTTTAATGTCCATAAATTATGTTAGTGACCATTGTAGATACTGATTAGACTGTGGTTGTGCAGGTTGATCAGAGAATATGCTTGTCACATAGACATCATGTTCTGCAGTGTCTGATTTAATCTGCAGTGATGGCTCAGGCCTGTCTATTCCTATACTAAGGGAAGAATCTCACGTTAAGGTTAGCGCTTACAACTTCGATCACAAGATCATGGTGGGTTTGACTCCCACTGAAGGCAGAATTCAGCTCTAGATCTTATGGTGCTTCACTGCAGTCTTTAAATCTTTGCATGGTGGGTAATTTTCCATGCTTTTTTATCATTTGTGTATTATTCTTAATAATTAACTTTTTTCAAAAAAAATCAGTCAGGAATACCATCAGAGTGTCAAACAGTTTGGATCCAGATCAGGCCGGACATTTTGTCGGGCCTGATCTGGGGCAAAACTGTTTGCAAAGGCTATCAGCAGACGACAAAAGTTGCCACTAGCTCAGAGTTAAGAAGTGTTACAGAAGGAAAAGGTGTGCTATTATTAGAGCATGTACACTATTTGCAGAGAATATTTGCAGAGAATATGGTAGTTTTAGTGTCAACTTTGATCCTCATGCAGTAGCTGACATTTGTTTGACAGGTTTATAATTTTGTATATTTTTTTTCATGTAAAACCAAACTTTGGGAGCTTCACTGAAATCCAACAGATTTGTAGAACATAACATATTTACCCTAAATATTGGGACATCTCAACTCTTCACCATACTTTTCCTAAAATTGGAACAAGTCAATTTAATTACTGGTTGATGTGCCTAAAAATTGCTGAGTTGGCAAATAAAGTATAGACCCTGATCAGATGCCACATTCTGTGGCCTCTGATCAAGGTCTATACTGTTTGATCAGGTCTATCTGTCCCAATATATAGGGTGGATAGTGCAGAATGCTATGAAATTCAATATCTGTCTAAAAATGTCTTTTCTATTAACATTACAATGGTATTCTATATTCAGTATTGAAAATGAATAATTTTAGAGATTTTATTGAAGTTTTATGACATTCTGTGGTATATTTGTTTCCAAAATGATACTATCTGCAGAATTTGTCCAACAAACCTGACTATATCTAGACTATCAGTCTTCTATGTATCATAACATGGAATAATAGGGACATTCTTCAGACCACTGGTCTTCAAGTAAATTAACACAATTAACAATCTCTGGGCCGCTGAAATTTAACAGATAACAAATAGATATTTTTCTTACTTTACCCAGATAATAGTCTTTGACATTTCATGCAAATTGTTTTAACAATTTGCATGAAATGTCAAAGCCTATTCTTTGGAAAAAAAAAAAAAAAAAAAAATATTTTAAAATGTCGTCTGCTGAATATTTACCCAGCATTCTGAGCATATGACCAGAAGACACATTTCCACATGGCAGGGATCATTTGAAAGCTGTTGTTGTCAGGTAGAAAAAGCCATATAAGTAGCAATAAAATATAAACCATTGTATTAAATTATTTATTTACTCATAAAATAATAATTGCTGCTTTTCTGGGTGAAAATGGACAAGACATCCTGTCTATCAATATTGAAATGTTAAAGTGTAAGTAAACCACAAGGGTATAAATATACCTGCAATTTGATTTGTTGTAGCAATAAAATCCAAGTTTAATGGCATTTTGAGCATGTTAGATTTTTCAATAATGGTATAATATTTTGCTCTAGTCATTGTAAGCTTACTATGGTGTCAGAAGGGTGGCTCATTAACATTTCGCCTGCTGTTGGCAAAATCAGTTGACAAATAATCATAATTCTGGTATTTACCCCAAAATATTTGAACACCATTATTTTTTTTCATTCAAGCTCTTAAGAGTGCTCCTTTTTGATGCTGAAACTGTAAAAAGCATTTCAAAACAACATAGCTTTTCTCACTGACAAACCAGTGCTAACTGATCCTCACTTTCGGAATTCAAAATTTTTGGTCGTCTGTAAAAGGGTATACTGATTTGGGATAGTTAGAATTTACTTAACCCTTACAATGCCAAGAAAACCTGCATCTGAACATGTCGTCTGTTTATGTTTGCTGCATATTCTTGCAAACTTTTCAAACCTTTTTTTGCATACAGGCAAACAGTGTGGACCCTGATCAGACCGATCCTATAGGAGCAGTCTGATCTTGGTCCAAGCTGTTTGCAATAAAATCTTTAAACTATAATGCCCCGCCATTACCGTGTCATGGGCAGATAACTGTCAAACATTGAGGAAATTTGCCCAAAAGCAATCCAAAACTAGATCTCCTTCATATCAATGCATGTACCAAGTTTGGTTAAAATCCCTTGACATTTACTCAAGTTATCATCTGGAAAACGAAAATATGGGCGTGTCTCTGGCAGAGAACTCCGTCAAACTTTGATGAAATTTGCCCATTAGCAATCCCAAACCAGATCTCCACACTATCAATGCACATACCAAGTTTGGTGAAAATCCATTGATGTTTACTCATCATCCGGAAACAAAAAACAGATGGATGTACTCAAGTTATCATCCGGAAACAAAAAAACAGATAGACGGACGGACGTACGTCTGACGGACGGAAGGACAGACACACGAACGTCCAACGTGAAACCATAATACCCCACCACTATCATGTGGCAGGGTATAAAAATGACTTTTAAAATCACAAGGAGATGACAAAGTAGACGACAATTGTTGTGATTGGCAGTTTAAGGGGAATGGATACCCTTTCAAGAGAGACAACTCAGTCAAAACTGTTTTCCTCCTTTCTGAAAAGGGTCTACTCTAATTGACATACCTGTGTAACCTGCAATCTTTGGTTGCTGTAAATGACTTCTACTTCATATTGGCCAGCAAGCCCTGGCAAGTTCTTATATTACCATTTTTTATCCTAAATAACTAGACATTTTAATTCTCTATAATACATTTCCTAAGATTTAAACAGGTCCATTAAATATATGTCAGATAAGGTGTCTAAAATAAGACAGAATGGCAGACAGTGTAGACACTTATCAACTTGCTCCTTTAGAAGCACTAATTTATCTGGGTTTACACTATCTGTTCAAGTCTATCTGTGTAAATACTTAAGATAAATAAGGTAACAACCATAACAGGAGCACTCCCAGCTTTTTATTCTTTCACAGTTTGCATAAAAAATGCCATCTCTGGGAAGAAAAATGCACCTCTGTGACTTTAAACTTTAGAATTTAGAATCAAAATGATTTACCTGTTTTTCAGTATAGGTATATGACTCTGTCAAGATCATGCTGCACAAAATTGTTCCAGCCATGTTTTCTTTTCAACAGACAGATAAATGGACTTGCATAAAGTTTAGGACATGTATGATAAGGAGTTCAGATATCCAAGTACTTAGGGTAAATACAGTATGTTTTGTTGATGCCTTGCTGTATGAGGGTCATCCAAAAAATAATGCAAACTATCATTTTATTCCTTAATAGCTAACTGCATGATCATGAAATTTGGCAAGTAGATAAAATGAAACAACATGCATGCTTCAAAGTGATGCCAGTCGTATGATGTCATCATTACTGACGACATCAATGCGCATGGCACTAGTGAAGATATGGTGGTCCCATTTTCGTTAGAGAAATGCATCTATATTTAATTTGAATCTATCATAAGAAGAATGAAAGGGGGAAATTCACATTGCCTTGCAGGAAGTTTGTGGCAATTAAGCCCTTTTTTTATTATAAGTTGCCAGACAGGCTAACCAATTTAACAACGGTAGGGCGAGTGTATAATACAGTTAGGGGGAGAGGTCGGAAAATTTCAGTAAGTGACGCATACTTTGTAAAAAAAGTTGGAGAATTTCTAGAAAGTGATTGACAATATACATGTGAGGAAACAGCCCTGGAACTGGATTTAAGCCACAGTACTGTTCATTTAATTATTCAAAATCTTCTTGGAATGCAAAAGTATCAGCTTGTTGGGTGCTTCATCATTTGAGGTCTAGCCAAGTGCAACATCATTTAACTGTCACCACCAACTTTCAAGCTTTGAAACAGAAGACAATAACTTTGTTTCCAGAATCATTGCTACTGATGATCGAGACTTGGGTTAGATGATATGAACTTGAAATGAAGAGATAGACCACTGAACGGCTTACGCCGAATTCTCTTAGGCCGGCTAAGTTTCAATGCGAGCAAGGGAAATTAAAGATGCTCATGATAATATGTGCCTATGAAAATCGCAGTGTTCTCATCAGTCATAGGGTAGAGACTGGCCAAACTGTAAATGGCATGTACTACAAAGGCTATATTCAAAAGGTATTGTGACCTGCTATCCATAGGAAGTGTCCAGAACTTTTGGCAGTAGGTCCAATTGTCCAACATGATAATGCTGCACCACATCTTTCGGAGGGGGTGACATCACTACTCGCACACTACAATTGGGAAATGGTGCCCCATCCTCCTTGTTCTCCAGACCTCAGCCCATGTTACTTCCACTTTTTCCCTAGACTGGAAAAAAAAAAAAAAAAAACATGCAAGGGGTTAGATTTGAGGACATAGAGGAACCAGAAGATATCTTGGCCAAGCTGATTCGGATGTATGAGAATGGTTGCTTAGCAACAGGAATACAGAAGCTGCCGAGTCTGTGAAGGTTGGTGATTGAACACATGCTAGGTATGTTACTTTGAAGGATTTTAGTAAGGTTAGTTTGATATATCAAATAATTCCTAATTTAGAGAGTAGTTTGCATTATTTTTTGGATGACCCTCGTATTTACCTTTAATTAGTATTAGGGCACCATAACTTCTTACAACTTGCCCTAAAATTTGAAGTCCATTTTAGTCCTGTCAATGTACCTAAAAACTGTAGGATGCGAGGCAAACAGTGTAGACCCTATCAGACACACCAGTTTGTGGTGATCTGATCTGTGTCTACGTTTGCTCAGGCCCAGCTGTCTGAATACTTTGGGTAAATATGGTATACTTTGTCTTCCTGTCTTTACCATTAAAGTTATGAATTTAAAGTTTAGCAGAAATCATTTTAAGATATCTAATTTTCTGGAGAAAACAGGACTTAATATTTAATGTGATAGGAGCCAATTAACATGAAATGTCAATCCTAATTTCTTAACAAGAGGCCCATGGGCCACAGCTCGCTCATCCGAGTGAATTGGCCACTGCAGATATTTGCAACATTTTTCCAATCCTGTCATTGCAACTAATGAAAGGACATCATTTGAGCAGTTTTCTTGGTTTTGAAGAAGAATGTGTTTTTTTATTTTTATTATTGTTTTATCATATATGGGCATTTTATTTTTATTATTGTTATACGCTATATGGGCATGAGAGTCAATGGAACATGATCCTTTGAACTAATTCTCAATCCCCTTTCATCGACATGAAATTTGGTGGAAGCTGGCCAATGGCATGTATAAAATCATGATTTGACAACATCATGATTTTATGCATGTATACAGCACAGGGGCAGGGGAAAGTAACCCTCGCAGAATTAAAATTTGATGTAACTTAAAACTTTTGCTACTTCAATCATGTATTGCAAGTTTTAGACACTTCTGCTACATACCGTATTTGACCTAATTACCGCACTGTGCGGTTAGCTTTTTGAAAATTACTGGGAAAACTTGTGGTAAAATATGCATATATCTACGAAGGGTACATTTAAAAAAAGATCAGCAAAGTACTTATTTGATGATGATTTGGTGAATTTTATCTATTTTTTTATAAAAGCATATGTTGTGGGTACCCATTTGAATTGCATCGACGAGTCGATGCAATTCAAATGGGTACCCACAACATATGCCTTTATACAGTAGACAAAAATACACTGGCTGTAATCTGAATACGAAATTGCTCGACTGTGCGCTTATAGGGGTATGTGCGGTATTTAGGTCGAATACGGTATATACTGCTTTGTGCGTGTGTTCATTATTCTCAAGGGTCATTCTTTCTATAATCTATTCATCTTCGCCAGTAAATGCAGGGATTTGCCAAGCTCTCACCTTCATTGAATAAGTAAAGAAATGATGAAATGGTATTTCAATTGCATGTTGCCTCTCTCACCTATACTACACTTCCTATGTGTCTTTATATGGCCAGACAAGAGGCAACCTTTCCCTGATGGTGCTTCATAGGGTCTTCTTTCCCTGCTAGTGCTTCACATGGTCTTCTTTCCCTGCTAGTGGTTCATAAATTTCATTCTTCAAACTTTTGCTATGGCAACCAAACACAATGTCCACTGGTTATAAATAGACTAATCATCAAATGATCATCTTAACTTATGGAGAAAATGCAATTCAACCATTTCCCCATTATAAGACTATGGGACATCAACCTAACAGACCTCTCTATGCTGTGAGTAAACTTTGAAAATGTACTTTAAGCCAAATAGCCATTTGAACAAACATATTTTCTTTTTCATGTTAAAAATACCTAGTTTGCAATGGCAAGCAAAGTAATGGAGTGGCCACCATAAATATGGAGATCACAGCATTTTTCTTATCAGAGTTTGTTGTCCACACCTGCTGATTGGTTGAGCATATTATCATGTACTGTAAGCAGAAAGTGGCTTTGACCATCACGAAAACATGACTATATAATTTTGACCCCTTTAAAC
The DNA here is from genome assembly GCA_964016985.1 of Anodontia alba. Classification (NCBI taxonomy): domain Eukaryota; kingdom Metazoa; phylum Mollusca; class Bivalvia; order Lucinida; family Lucinidae; genus Anodontia; species Anodontia alba. Next base: position 19,080,938 of record OZ024825.1, read on the forward strand.
CCCACTTTTATATAGTAAAACTGGGGTTTACAGGGTATACATTATTTTTCTTATTTCTGCTCAAAACACAGATTATGGGTACTCACTGAGGCAGTTCTAACGAGTACCCACAATCTATGTTTTGAGCAGAAATATGAAAAATATCAAAACTTTTTATCTGAAAATTTTCATTTTTTGGTGGTAAAATTTTCAATATATTTGAATAGGCATGTTTTTGTAATGCTTAGTACTGGCTACATAGTTCTACATAAGTTTCGTTTTTTTTTTTTGTTTTTTTATGTTCTTTTTTTCTATCAAAAAGGACTGATATTTTTCTTATTTTTCCATGATATGGGTATTTTTCCATGATATGGGTATGACGGGTCCTGGGTATGATGTAAAACTGCATCCAGCTGTGACACTCAACATGAGTGTGGGAATGTGAGGCTGCCCTCTATCACAGTTGCCTCCCCACCTTCAGGGTAATGAGGCTGCCACAACCTGGGTGGCAGAGCTAGGCAGCAATCATCTACAGACTGATGGCTTGGTGTTCTAGCTATTGTGGTTTGGCGGACGATCCTTTCTTTATAAGGACAACGGCAAAGCACACTGCCCGAGTGCGGGAACGGAGCGCATACTCAGATGCCGTAAAAGAACTGAGTTGGGATGTCAGCTAGGACAGGCGATCCCGTAAAAAACAATTGTTCCAAAAATTTTACATGGCAAGAAGAAAAATAGGTTCAGAGTTAGGCGGTGCCAACAGACATTCTGTTGGTAACGTCTCCGGCTTGGCCTCCTGTCAGGTGTGGGAGGCAGGGTCGGGCCATTGTGGCAAATCCAGCAAGCACCTGAGGAAATTCAAGGTGGGAACACTCAATGTGAACACCCTGAGAGGAAGAGTTTGCGAGGTAGTGGAAACACTATCCCGCAGGAAAGTGGATGTCTGCTGCATTCAGGAGACCAGATACCGTGGTGGCAGCTGCCGCACAATCAAGGGCAAGGACACCAGGTACAAGCTCTACTGGTCAGGAAATGACAAAGGCACTGCTGGTGTAGGAGTGTTTGTGGCAGAAGAGTTTACAGAGAAAGTTTTTGAGGTTCAGAGAGTCTCCGACAGAATTATTTTAGTGAAACTCATAGTAGGCCAGCGTGTGGTTACCTTTCTGTCTGTGTATGCCCCACAGAGTGGTCTAAGTGATGAGGTTAAGGACCTGTTCTTTGATTAGCTGCATGCTGTGACTGCCAGGATCCCAGCATCAGAATTTCTGATCCCATGTGGAGATTGGGACGGCCATGTTGGCCGTGCAGGCACTGGATACAGGGAAGTGCATGGTGGGATGGGGTATGGCAAGCTGGAACCAGATGTTGAGGTTGAGAGAATCCTAGAGTACGCCCTAGCATTTGACCTGCTTCTTGGGAACACATGTTTCAAGAAACATGACAGCCATCTCATCACATACAAGTCTGGAAACATAGCCACACAGATAGACTTCATCCTTTTCTGTAGGACCATGCGCAAACTTGTCACAGATGTAAAAGTGATCCCTGGTGAGGAAGTAGCTCTGCAACATCAGCTTCTTGTATGTGACATGAGGATTGATGTGCCTCCATAATCCAAGCGCAAGTTCACCCCTCGCCTCAAAGTTTGGAAGCTTAAAGACCCTCAGACAAGCAATCATTTCCAGGAGGTCTTCAACTTGCATGTGAGCACATCTGCAGGTGTAGCTGATGGGGCCACTGAGGATATCTGGAACAACATCAAGACTGGATTGCTCAAGACAACTGAGGAGGTATGTGGCACAACTCGGCCACACCATTGGCATCCTGAAACCTGGTGGTGGAACGAACACATGGAAAAGGCCGCTGCTGCCAAGCAGACAGCTTTCAAGGCCTGGAAGGCTGGTAAAGGCACTAGGGCATCATACGATGCTGCCAAACGAAATGCCAGACATGCAGTGCACCATGCTCATCAAGAAGCCAACAAGAAGGTCTACGAGAATATTGACCCCAAGTCTTCAGAAGTCTACCGCCTTGCTAACCAGTTTAGAAGAGAGAACACTGATGTTGTTGGTGACAAACCTGTGAAGAATGATGCAGGAGAGATGTCAATGAGCGAAGACTCAAAGCAGAAGGCCTGGCTGGAGCACTACCAAAGGCTTCTCAATGTTGAGTTTGACTGGGACCCAAACCACCTGTCATATCAATCACCAGTGGAAGGCCCGCCCATCCCAATCACCACTGATATGGTTAAGAAGACTATCTCGCAGATGAAGGCAGGCAAAGCACCGGGCCCATCAGGCATAGTGGTGGAGATGATAAGAGCTGCCGGTGACATGGGTGCCTCCATGATCTCGCAGTTGCAATCATTCGTGATGGCAAGGTACCCTCTGACTGGGAGCAGAGTTTCATTGTCTGCCTCTACAAGGGAAAAGGGGACGTATTGGAAAGGGGCAACTACCGCAGTCTCAAGCTGACAGAGCAGGTTATGAAAATCCTGGAGAGGATTGTGGACGGCCTAATCAGACAGTTGGTGTCAATCGACGATTCCCAGTTTGGCTTCGTCCCAGGCAGAGGCACTACAGACGCAACCTTTGTTGTCAGGCAGCTGCAAGAGAAGTATCTAGCTGCCAATAAGAGACTCTACATGGCTTTTGTAGACCTGGAGAAGGCGTTTGATCGAGTGCCTCGGAAGGTCATCTGGTGGGCGCTGAGAAAACTTGGTGTGGAGGAGTGGATTGTGCGACTGGTGCAGGGGATGTATGCAAATGCACGGAGCCGTGTCCGTGTTGGTGAGGGGTACAGCGAAGAGTTTGAAGTGAAGGTTGGTGTTCACCAAGGATCAGTACTCAGCCCACTGCTATTCATCATTGTGCTTGAAGCCTTATCGCGAGAGTTCCGCTCTGGGGTCCCCTGGGAGGACCTCTATGCCGATGACCTTGTTATCATCGCTGAATCACTTGAGGAATGTGTCAGGAGGCTCTTGACTTGGAAAGAAGCAATGGAGAAGAAAGGACTGAGAGTAAATGCAGGAAAGACAAAGATCATGATCTGCGGTACCGGACTGGACCTCCTGCAGAGTTCAGGCAAGTTTCCATGTGCTGTCTGTCGCACTGGAGTGGGCAGCAACAGCATCTTCTGCAATGGCTGCAAGCACTGGGTGCACAAGAAATGCAGTGGGCTCAAGCGCTTGAAAAAGGACCCTGACTATAGATGTACACGGTGCCAGGGAACTGCACGCCCCTTGGATGGCAGACCACAGAAGGAAGTCCAGGTCTGACCTGACAAGCTTGAGGTGGTAGCTTCCTTTTGCTACCTAGGAGACATGCTCTCAGCAGCAGGTGGCTGTGAACTTTCAACCACAACACCTGTGAAAACCGCCTGGAAGAAGTTCAAGGATCTGCTACCAGTCCTCTCTTTATGCCACCTCTTTTTCAAAACACGTGGCCATGTGTACAGCTCTTGTGTGCAGAGTGCAATGCTCCATGCCAGCGAGACTTGGCCATTGACAAAGCTGAACCTCCAGCGTCTGCAGCGAAATGACAGGGCAATGATCAGACAGATCTGCAATGTCAGGCCACAAGACATTGTCACCACCAGGTCCAATGATCTACTTGTGCGGCTTGGCATTGAGGATCTGGACCTCATTCTGAAGGAGAGAAGACTTCGATGGTATGGACATGTGGAACGCTCCAGTGGTGCAATCAGACAGCCTTTGACATACAGGTTGATGGAAAGCGTGGGCCTGGGAGGCCAAAAATGACATGGAAGCAGCTGACAGAGAGGGATTGCAGAGAGTGGAAGCTCTCGGCTATCAACCCTCATGATAGACGTACCTAGAGATCTGGTGTGAGATCTGACATGCGTGCAGCAAGCCAGCTATCTGGAAGGGGGCCCACTGATGTGGATGTTGCCCCTGTACCTGCACGTTAACCAAAAATCCGATTATGATTATATATGAGAGCTGTGCTGGCAAGGTCAACTGCTTCTTTTTCATACTGTTTTATCAGTATTTCCAATACTGCTGTCAACTGGCTCAGCTAACAGCACTTTTTATTGCTAATCAGAAAACATGAACAATCAAGAAGCAAAAGTGGTATCCATCTCCAATCAAAGGTGACTACTCTGGCAGAGAGCCAGAGAAATACACATTCTAACATGTCCCATTTGCTGCAAATAGTCAGTAGGCCCTATCACCATCATAACACCCTATTTACCGTATTCGATCTAATTACCGCACATATCCCTATAAGCGCACACTCATGAATTTCTGTAGTCTTCAGATTACAGCCAGTGTACTTTTTATTTACTTTTTCATAAAGGCATATGTTGTGGGTTCTCATTTGAATTGCATCGACTTGTCGATGCAATTCTAATGAGTACCCACAACATATGCCTTTACAAATAAATTCAGAAAAAAAAATCGCATAATCATCATCAAATAAGGCCTTTTCTGATCTTTTTATAGTGTATCCGTAATAGGTATAGGTATTTTATCACATCTGAGTGTTCCCAGTAATTTTGAAAAACCTAAGCACACAGTGCGGTAATTAGGTCGAATACGGTACATAAATTTCATTGCAATAAGTCTGCAGATAGTGGTGTCACAGACTATAAAATGTAGTCATCATAGTCATGTTTGTGTCCATGTCAGGGATGATAGGCCTTAGCAAAAGTGTAGACCCAGATCAGATGGTGTAGAATGCAGCATCTGATCTGGGTCTAACCTGTTTGCCATCCATCCAGGAATGTTTAGACATATCAACAGGCATTTAAATATACTTTTTTTTTTTTAAATTTAGGGCGTGTGGCAAGGAATTAAGGTGTCTGGAAACTTAATCCTGGTCCTGCTGAACCCGGATAGGTCCTGCCATTGCAAACACTCACTGTGTAGATCCAGATCAGTTGGCTTCTGCACTGTTTGTCATTAAGTACGTAAATTTTATCAACAACCTGGATTAAGTAATTTGACAGGCTGAAAATTAGAAGTGGGTGTGGCATCATAATTTATTGAGCATGACAAGTTCTATAGCGCTGTGGTGCAGTGGTAAAGCGTCGGACTCGAGATCGATAGGTACCGGGTTCGATCCCCCCTAACAGCAAGTGTTGTTTCCTTGAGCAAGAGACTTTAACCACATTGCTTAGTACTGGTTTCTACCCAGGAAAAGAGAGGGCCACATGGAAGATTAGTACTAGATTACTAAATGTGTTACCCTCTATAAATAAGGTCGATTATTATTATTATTATTATTATTATAAGGTACTGTATTGGGTTCTGTAGAATACAATAATAAGATATAGTAAACATCCTGATCAGACTGTGTAACTTCACTAGCTGATCTAGAACTTTAACTTTTACAACCTTCTCGGCTAATTCAGCAGATGACAAACTGACAATATTTTCTTATTTTTTCTCAGAAAATAAGCTCTGATATTTCATCCTAATTGTCTTCTTAGGAGAAATAGGTTCCAATTTTTCATCCAAATTGTCTCCTTAATTTCATGAAATGCCAAAGCCTATTTTCCGGGAAAAATAAAAAAAAATATTCAAAATTGTATGCAGAAATTTTTACCCAGCATGCAGAGCATAAATGTTTGGTTAGTCAAAAGATACCTTTTCTTGGGATGTATCTTGTATGTTTTAGTAGTTTAGTGATCATAAGCCGTCTCATTAATGTCAGCAAAATTATACCCTTCTGGCTATGTATTTACAAAAAATATTACATCAGCACCTATTTAAAGTTTATATTTATGAGCTAGCTTTAAACTTACAAACTTTCTAGGTCAGAGTTTTAATAACTTACATGAGATCAAGGTAAGAAGGAAATCATGAACTATATATACTGCATGAATCATAAGAACATTCTTTTTCTCTTTTCATGAAGTTTTGTTTTTCTTTTTCAGTAAGTCTGCGACCATGCCGATGGGTCATGCACTTACAGTCAATGTCCTAAAATTTTGCACACCAGTGTCCGACAAAACAGCATATGCAAACAGTGCAGACCCAGATCAGACTGCTCCTAAGGAGCAGTCTGATCAGGGTCTACATTGTTTGCCACTCTACTAAGGATTTTAAGAAACAGTTGCATAAAAAGCAAAATTTAGGCCAAAAAAGTAAGGAATAAAGTGATCAAAATTCTAGGACATTTACCATAATTGAAAGCAGAAAAAGAAGAGACCTCCAGTATCCAGTAGCCCAGAAGACTGAAAGAAAACACAGATCACCATCTGTAACAATAGCTCAACATCAACATTTCAAACACTGCCACAATGACATGGCATTACAACTTTGTGATTACTGGAGCTGCCAATTACTTGATCCCTGATGGTAGCAAGTTCTTTCCTTTTAGAGTAGACTCCTTTTCAGAAGGGGCCTGATGTGCAGGAAATCCCAATGCGCAGGAAGTAAAAAAATGGCTTTAAATCCAGTCTCCTTAAATAATATATTCAAATAAAGAAGGCAAAGTATCTATCAGAGCAGTCTGTTCAAGAACTTTAAGTTTCCTCTCTGAGGCTAGTGATGAGACTAAGGTATCTGAGTATTGGTAGTGATTGATTGTGTTGGGGTTTAATGACACGTCAACCCTTGTGGGTTATTTCGTGTCGTCTCCCAGAGAAAGGGAGAAGAGAGATAGAAGAGATAGTAGAGGAGATGAAAGAGATGAAAGAGATGGACAGGGGAGAAAGGAAAATGAATAACAGTGAAGAAATAGAAGAAATACAAACATTCCCCCTCTACACTTACCTGCTGCAAGGACAGCAGGCCTTGCCCAACTGTAAACTAATATCAGCTGGACGCCCCGATGATACAAGATAAACAACATCTTTCCTCACCCAACCACCCTCGTATTGGTAGTGAACAACCTTTTTCTTAGCAATGCTTAGATTGGTCACATCAAGCAAAAAGATGCTTTGAGGCATTTCTCGAATACACCAGCTCATCAGCCTGCTCATCCATGTGGTCTAATCTTAGGGACTTCTCTGTTTGGTTACAGAATCATCGGATACCACAGAATATATCAATGGAGGGCTAAGGCCCTGGTGAGACAGCTGGGCAGATTAGAAGGATGATCAGACTGCAAAGTATGCAACTGCTCAAAGACCCCACCTGGCTTGATGTGACATGTATATAAAAAGATGCAAAAGAACATCACTCTAGAAGAGGGATATGAGGTGAATCGTGTAAACATATGTTGTGGGTACTCATTAGAAGCACCTCAGTGAGGTGCTTCTAATGAGTACCCATAACATATGTTGTTGTGGAGAAATAAGAAAATATATTAATGCTAATTATATTAAGAAGTGCCTTATCTGAAGGTATGAAAATAAGCTATGCATTAACCTTTTGAAAACCGCAACTATTAAACATAGTATTTGTCATCCTAACCAAGTAACATTTGTCATCACTTCAAACCACCATTTTTCTTCCTTGCTTAAGGCTAGCTACCAAATAAAACCTGTACAAAATAAAGTGTTGTTGACTTTAAATTTCCAACTAAATAATTAAATATTGTAATAAGAAATAGCACTTTAACACACTTGTGAAAACTATACTTCTATTATGCCATTGCTGACCATAATGTTTTGATATTTTTCTTATTTGTCCAAGAAAACGTATGTTGTGGTTACTCATCAGAAGTGCCTTGTGGCGCCACTACTAATGAGTACCCGAGAAATAAGAAAAAGATTTATCAGGACATCCACAAGTTCTTATCCAGAGCTACATGCAGCCATGGTATTATCACCAAACGCTATGGAAAACAGACGGAAAATGTGGCATATCAAGTGGCATATAAGACTTGGGCATATTCATTCAGTATAAGATAATAAAGCCTAAAAAACAAATTGAAATAGTGATTAAAAAACCTAACAAAGTTTAAAAAATGTGACTTGTAATGTACATCACTCCAAAACCCCATTTTTCATCACGAAAACATGCCTATATAATTTTGACCCCCTTAAACCCCACTTTTATATAGTAAAACTGGGGTTTAGAGGGGTATACATTATTTTTCTTATTTCTGCTCAAAAACATAGATTGTGGTACTCGTTAGAACTGCCTCGGTGAGGCGGTTCTAATGAGTACCCACAATCTATGTTTTGAGCAGAAATATGAAATATATCAGAGTTTTTTTATTTGAAAATTTGCAGTTTTTGGTGGTGAAATTTTCAATATATTTGAATAGGCGTGTTTTCGTAATGAAATGTGGCATATTCATTCAGTATAAGATAATGAGGCCTAAAAAACAAACTGAAATAGTGATTAAAAAACCTAACAAAGTTTAAAAAATGTGTCTTGTAATGTACATCACTCCAACCCCCGTTTTTACTATATATTATGGGGTATTAGAGGGGTGGGATAATGAGACCTAACCTTCCACTGATTCAAGAAGGGCAGTTGTCAGTTTCTGGCAAAAGAATGTGCACAATACTGATTAACCACTTAGAGGACTAAGCCTGCCCAGTAAACGTGTGGTTAGGTAAAATGACCTTGCTCGACATGACCCTACTGGGTTGACTGGGCCATAAAACCTCAACACAAACAAACAGACAAATTGAAATAGTGATTAAAAAATAAAAAAGCCTTTTAATGTACGCCCCTGCAAACCCGTTGTTTACCATATATTATGGGGGATAAGAGGGGTAGGTTACACATTACATAGATGTGTTAGTGAAATCACAATCCAAAGTAGTCAAAGGGAAATAATCCTAAAAACTGTCTTGGCAGCTTATAAGGAATAGCTTCTGATAAAGTGCTTTCCTTTCAGCCAAAAAATATTAAAGTACCATATTTAAACTAATTACCGCACGGTGCACTTAGGATTTTCAAAATTACTGGGATAACCTTTTAGTAAAATATTCATCTAATAAGGGCACACTTAAAGATTAGCAGAGCACTTCATGAGAGGATTAGTAATGATGCTTATGCCATATTTGTTTCAGATTGATTTTTATAAAAGCATATGCTGTGCCTCATTGAGGCAATTCAAATGAGTACCCACAACATATGTTTCTGTAAAAAAGTAGATTACATTGGCTGTAACCTGAAGACTCAAAAATTGCTTAACTGTGTGTTTATAGGGGTATGTGCGGTAATTAGGTAGAATACGGTATATATTTTTTTTTATTTCTCCATAAAAATATATGTTGTGAATATTTAACCTTTGTCATGCTGAACCTGGATATAGCCTGCCTATGCAAGCAGTGTAGCTGTTTGCAAAGGCCTATCTGTCCCAAGACTTAGGGTTATTACGGTATCAGCAGACAAAAAAAATGAATGATTTTCCTTTTAAAACAAGGATCTGACATTTCCTTTGGATTTGACATTTCCTTCATCTCTAAAGGAGACAATCTGAATCAAATGCCAAGTCACATTTTCAAGTAAAATAAGAAATTATTCTGCAAATGTTTGAATTCAGCATGATAAAGAATACAAAAAAAATTTTACATAAGAGTTTTTTTTTGTTTGTTTTTTTTTTTTTTGCTTTTTCAAATCTCTAAAGCCTGTAGCAATCTGTTTCCAAACAATCTGCTGACTTATTTTTAAGGTCACCAAAAAGTCAGGTAATGATTGCAACCACAGCAAAATTAAATGTTTAACTTTAACCTGTCACAGACACCAAATAGCAAACATTTGCCTAAAACAGTATTCTGATTTTTATTTAACAAAAAATGGCCTAAACTTTGAACACGTCCATTTTTACCTCTTGAACTGTCTAAAAACTTTCAGACTGAGTGGCAAATAGTATAGATCCTGATCAGATGCCACTTTATGTGGTGATCTGGGTCTACAATGTTTGCTCTGCTTGTCTAATCCTATACTTAGGATAAATATGGTAAATAACCTATTTTTTTTTTTTTTGGTAAGTTTATTTTTTTTAATTATTTCTCCTCTGAAATCTGTAGCCTCCCCCTACAGGCCACCCGAACACCCACACCTTATGTTTTGATGGATTATTAAGAAAAAGTAATTGGTTATACCATATCAGCCCTGATTACTGCACTTACCCCTAAACACACTGTCAACCAATTCCCTAGATTCCAGATTACTGCCAGTATACTTTTTATCTACTTCTGTATAAAGGCATATGTTGTGGGTACCCATTTGAATTGCTTTGACGTAGATGCAACTCAAATGAGTACCCACAACATATGCTTTTATAAAGAAAATCAGAAAAAAAAAAAAAAGTCACACAAACATCATCAAATAAGTTGTTTGCTGATCCTTTTAAAAGTCTATCCTTAGTAGGTATATTCATATTTTACCACAAGTTTTCCCAGTAATTTTGAAAAACCTCAGCTGAAGCGCAGACTGCAATAATTAGGTAGAATATGGTATTTCATATTTCCCTTACCTACAGGTCTATTTAGTGTGAAAAATGAAAAATTGCTGTGGTCTGCAGCAGCCACAGTTACCACAGACATAAATCAAACCTAGCTGGTGTCTACTTTTAAAACTTACATAAGAACTCAGTCCAGATTCCCATAGGAGGTAAATATATTTACAGAAGTGAAAAACTTAACCCCTGTAAGACCCTTGTAAATGCTTGCCTGACCTCAAGTTTATTTACACAGGCCATCAGCCAAAGTCCCTTTGATTGACTGGGAATGGGAAACTTTTGTTACCCTTTGATGCATATAACATTGTGATTTCAGTTTCCCCATGGGCATTAGCCAATAATCATCACTTAGAATCCACAATTTCCTCTGACTACTACAGCCTCCCCAGAGGGCAGCACTTGCACTCAGAAATTACTGTTAATTAGGGATAGCTAGATCCATAAGAGGCAATACAGTTATAACCCTTAGTACAACATCATGACATTAGCAGACAGTATATTCCTGATATTTCTCTCATTTTTTTCAAGAAAGTAGAGTTTGACATTACTTCTGAATCATCTCCTAAAAAGACGATTCACATGTAATGTCAAACCCTACACTTTAGAAAAATAAGAGAAAAACATTTTCAAATGTTGTCTGCTAATGTTTAAATTTGGTGCATTAAGGTTAAAGAAATGCCTCCTTAGAAATTAAGAATCCCATACTAATGGGAAAAATTGTTCCAGTCCAACTTAAGAATGAAGAATGCTGCCCTTAATTGGAAAAACTGCTCATCTAATTAACAGGTTGTCATGGAAACCGTTGTTGACACAGCCACTCAATTTCCTTGATGCAGCATCCCTAAAGATTGCACTGGTGACATACCCGTATCTTTACCGTCATTTCAAATCTGCTGCGATATGGCAGAAAGAAGCTGATTCATGCAAAAACAATTCATAACCTTGACTTCTCAGCCTGTTAAAAGGATGTTTTGTAGGTCGGTGTTCAGATTAAAAAACATTATGCTCCAATCCTTTAAAATTACCATCTGCCAAATTATTGTGGAATTATAGAGCAGAGCGCATCAGAGTTTGGTTTTAATGCAATGAGATTTTTTTCTAATATGATTTTACTAGTAGATGTCTATATGGGCACTGCATTACCTCAAAGACAGACCATGAATGCGGCGTCTGATCAGGGTCTTCACTGTTTGCAAATAGTTTAGCCATTTTTCTCTAGGAATATCAAAATCTCATAGCCTGACCTACCTAAACTTGAAATGGGACTCTTCCAATATATAATGTGGGCGAGTTCATTCCGTCTACAATGGGTTAATAGTGTGGTACTAATTCCAGACAAAAATAATGCCAAAATATGTTTACTTCTGATTTTCTAACTACTGTACATCCCTGTAATATATATGCTTGTGATATTTTTTTCTAATGTAGACCTCTATTTAATTTCTTCTGAGTGAGAAGACATTTAACTAATTCATTTTATACTGTAATAACTACGGTATAATGGGCCAGGATCCCCTAAGCAAACAGTGTAGACCCAGATGAGATTGCTCCTATTCAGAGCCTGTTATGGCTTTTTGTACAAAATCCATGTCTGGGCCATTTCTTCTCAACCCATTTTTTTTTTTTTTTGATTTGGGTTTTATGGCCCTTTCACTTATATCGAGCCGATCATTCATCAAAGGTGGGCGAAAGCCGGAGAACCCAGGGAATAACCACCTGGCCATTCGTAAGCAGAATTTGGCTTTCCCACATGACCCGAGCAAGGCTCGAACCACAGCGGTGAGAAACCTAACGGATTAAGAGTCAACTCTCCTATCCACTAGGCTATGGGGGCCTGCTTCTCAACCGATTAAATGAGCATCACCACAATTCATTGCATTAATTTACATTTCATTACGAAAACAAGCCTATTCAAATATACTGAACATTTTTCCACCAAAAAATGAAAATTTTCAGATAAAAAATTCTGATATTTTTCATATTTCTGCTCAAAACATAGATTTAGGGTACTCATTAGAACCGCCTCATCGAGGCGGTTCTAACGAGTACCCACAATCTACGTTTTTGAGCAGAAATAAGAAAAATAATGTATACCCCTGTAAACCCCAGTTTTACTTCATAAAAGTGGGGTTTAAGGGGTTCAAAACTGTATAGGCATGTTTTCGTGATGTCAAGATGACAGTTGCAAAACTTGGATCCTGTAGTGCAATACTCATGGCCCTTGGTACAAAATACATGTTCAGACCAATCTTGTCAACTACTTCATGAAGTCACCAAACTTGGTGGGGTTGTACATCTTTAGGTGATGAAATGTGTTGCATGAAAAAAAGATACGGCATGACAACAATGTGTCAGCTGACTTAATATATCATTAGTTATGGTCATACCTTCTTAACCCATTTACGTCAAGTGGACTCTTTTACCACAACTCTTTGGACTGGTCATTTTCCAATAGCAGGGTGACAGACTCTAATTACTGTTTATTATTATTATGTTTTTACAGAAATTCCTGTAGCTGATGCAAATAGGGTAGCTCCTGATCAGATGCTGCAGAATAAATGCTGCATTCTGCATCTAATCTGGGTCTCATTACGAAAACACGCCTATTCAAATACACTGAAAATTTTACAACCAAAAATGACAAATTTTCAGATAAAACAGTATGATATTTTTCATATTTCTGCTCAAAACAATGATTGTGGGTACTCGTTAGAACTGCCTCATCGAGGCGGCTAACGAGTACTCACAATCTATGTTTTTGAGCAAATATAAGAAAAATAATGTATACCCCTGTAAACCCCAGTTTTACTATATAAAAGTGGGGTCTAAGGGGGTCAAAATTATATAGGCGTGTTTCCGTGAGGCACTGTTTGCCAGTTACCCTTTTTGGGATCTCCAGGATAGAATGGGTTAACCAAGAGAGTGAGCATCGCCAAATTTTACCAGAATACACATATTTGGATGATGATGTTCACATGCAGTGAATAAATAATGTGATAGAAGAACTCAAATAAGCTTAATTATGCTTCTGTTCTAATCCTATCTTTTGAGTGTATGTCATGAATGTTTGTATAATCATTGTAATTTTTAAATAAAATATATTTAAACCAAATAATGTGATGCAGTTAATTTCCAGAGTTATAGCCCTTGGTACAGACATTCTGAGGAAAGTTTTTCCTGGCAGGGCATATACATGTATGTTATTCTGACATTTTCTCATTTCCTAATCTTTTTTAATTAAATCTAGATTATAAAAAATCAAATATTATAATAAGTATACTTGAATAAAAAATATAATAAAAAGAAAACTGAGATAAACCTTTATTTTTTTTTTTTTAATTTCAGCTACGATAAATGTCCTAAAATTTTGTACACCAAAGTAGCTGACAAAATGGCATACGCAAACAGTGCAGACCCAGATCAGACTGCTCCTGCTGATCAGGGTCTACACTGTTTGCCATTCCAACAATTATTTTAAGAAACAACTCCATAAAATGCAAAATTTATGCCAAAAAAGTATCAACTAAAGTGTTTGAATTTTTAGAACATTTATCATACTTATTTGAGATAGTAAACTAACAGGGCACTGGTAACCCTTAAAGTGCTACACAAATTGGTAGCAGACAACATCCTATTTTTTTATCATTATTATTGTTTAGAGAAAATAAGATTTGGAGTTATGGGAATGCTGAAATGCTGAAACATGGAGAAAAATACAGAAAAAAAAAAAAGATCAAAATACATGCATTGTCTGTTTCAGTTTTGATTAGTACTTTAAGGGTTAAAAAAGTTTAAAATTTCCAATCACTGGCTACTTAAATGGAACCAGATTTTTTGGACATACTCCACTATTTGTTATTATCATGCTCATCCATGTGACATTATAGTCATCATTTAAACATCATGTGAGCTATGGGGATTTTTTATTAAACCAATGAAAGTAATTAACATGAGCAAACAATTTTAATAACCCTCAGTGCCTGGCTTGCGTCCTCTGCCATTAATTACACTATGACACTCTGTTAATCCCGGGTGTTATTGGGCCCTGATTAAAACATTGCTCCAGATGAGCCCAGTATTTCGATAAATATTCTTTCTTATTTATCCATGAAAACATATGTGGTGACATCTAATAAAAACTTGTCTTTCGAAGCTTTTTCTAGGTAGGCGCAGTATACGTTTCCATGGAAAATAAGAAATATACCCATCTATTTATCTCCAATATAACAAACTAATCTAGAACCAGTAAACCTCTCTTTTATGGCTTGTCACATGATAAAAAGTATAAGACTCAAACTGAGTCACGTCATGGACAGATGTTTAGACACTGACAGTTAATGTTTTATAATCGTAAAATCAATACAGACTCCTTCCCGGTTCACGCCTTTTTATGCAACATTCGTTGGCTCACAGATTTGTAATAAAGATGAAAATACCAATTTCAGAATGCTGTGTGAACTTGAAAGCAGATTTATTTAAATATTCTAAGTAGAGCTAAGAATCATCACTAGAACACCTCCCTTCTTCCACTACAACGAACATCAAATATCCTGCCCAGCTTAAAATTCACATAATTAACCAAGGCCTTTGCCGTTGTTCCCTGGTACATTAGCGTAGCTCTGTAGAATAGCCAAAAGTAACCAAACCTTGTGAATGCAAAGACAACATGGACTTTCACTGTTTGCAAATGGTGTTCGACTGGTTTTCTTGTGACGGTACAATTGGGTGGCTCCACATGAAAACGTCTTCAAACAGTGAAGGCCCAGATCAGCCTGTACATCTGCGCAGTCTTGTCAGGGCTTTCACTGTCCGCTAACAGGAACATTGTGTACTACAGAATGGATAAATAGACAGCAAATGCCTGGATGAGACTGAGCATGTACACGGTGAACTGAATCAGCGCATTTTGTGCATGTTTGAAGGCACTTTTTCACTTGACACAGCCCAATTAATATCTGAAAAAGAAAAACGAAAAATAGCTGCAATTTCAGATATTGCAGTACCAACTTAAACTGGATATGCTCATCTCTGAGCATTAATCTTAATTTGTGATTACTGCATAAATTAGCATTATTGAATTCTATCATTACTCTGCCATTCAGTATTTAGATTACTAAGTACTCATTAATATGGTTTAAAATAAATCATTATTTGTTTTCCCATTAATCAGATCAACTCAATAAATTTGAATACTAATAAAAACTCCTTTTACTCATAAATTTACTCATATTTTTGAAAAGATATATCTTTTAGAACTTGAATAAGTTATGTAAGCTTACCACTATATGTAAAAAAAGTATACTCTAGATAAGTCAATACTTTTTGAATCATCTTTTAGAAATTGAATAAATTATATAAGCTCACCTCTATATATAAAAACAGCCATCAGAGGAGATGGCAAATCCCCCTACCAAACCGCCATTTCTGAATTTAGTGTATTTCAATCGATATCATGGATATATTGAACGAGAGCAAAGTAAAAAGATGCAAAGATAGTACAAAATGTGACCAAAATAATAAGTAAAAACAAAAATAGGTGTACTGTGAATGATTTTATTTTTGCGTGTTCTTTTGTCAAGATCATCTTTTATTACTTCTGACGTGATAATTTATACAGGATACACAATATTTTCAAATACTTTGAGTTTTGTGAGTGTACATATTCAGAAATAATAGCAAAAATAAATGCCTTGCAAGGTAAAGGAACTTGTATGTTTATTGGGGTAAAAAATCAACAGAGTAAAAGTTGTCCTTCTTGCATGCTACACACCTTCTTGACCTGATATATGTTCCTACCAAAAATTATCAAGTTATCTCAAACAGTGTGGGAGTTATGGCCTGCACAAGATTTCGGCATCAGAGGAGATAAGTAAATAATGGAGAAAGTGAGAGTACCCTTGAACACGACATGCCTACTGGTCCTTATCTATGCCTCAACCAAATATTATCAAAATATTTCAAACCACATACTCAAGGATTTAGCTTACAAATTCATTCAGGGGAGGTAACTATAAAACAACCACAGCAGAGGTTGTCTCTCTTGCATGTGACACACCTACTGTTCGATACCGATGCCTCTACCAAATATTATCAAAATATGTCTAAGGGTATCAAAGTTATGGAACACACAAGATTTTGGCTTCAGGGGAGATAACTACATAAGTGAGAGTTGGCTCTCTTGCACACCTACTGGTCCTCCTCTTCATCTCTACCAAATATTATCATATTATCTCAAACAGTATGGGAGTTATGGCCTGCACATAATTTCTGCTTCAGGGGAGATAACTACATAAGGAAGAAAGTGAGAATTGTCTCAAACAGTGTGGGAGTTATAGTCTGCACAAGATTTCGGCATCAGGGGAGATAATTTAATAATTTTATTTATTTACTTAGCTCCCCTGATGCCTAAATCTTGTGCAGGCTGTAACTCCCATACTGTTTGAGATAACTTGATAAGGGACATGCCTCCTCTTCATTTCTACCAAACATTATCAAAATATGTCTAAGAGTATCAAAGTTACAGAGCGCACAAGCCTTTGGCTTCAGGGGAGGTAACTACATAATGAAGAGAGTTGTCTCTCTTGCATGTGACATGCCTACTGGTCCTCCTCTTCATTTCTACAAAACATTATCAAATATGTCTTAGGGTATCAGTTATGGAGTGCACAAGATTTTGGCTTCAGGGGAGATAACTACATAATGAAGAAGCAAGTGAGAGTTGTCTCTCTTGCATGTGACATGCCTACTGGTCCTCCTCTTAATCTCTACCAAGTATTATCATATTATCTCAAACAGTATGGGAGTTATGGCCTGCACAAGATTTTGGCTTCATTGGAGATAACTATATAACGAAGACAGTGTAAGTTGTCACTCTTGCACACGACACACCTATGGTCCTCCTCTTCATTTCTACTAAACATTATCAAAATATGGCTAAGGGTATCAAAGTTATGGCCTGCACAAGATTTCGGCTTCAAGGAAGATAACTATATAAGACAGTAATAGTTGTCTCACTTGCACGTGACACATCTACTAGTCCTCCTCTTCATTCCTACCAAACATTACCAAAATATGTCTAAGGGTATCAAAGTTATGGAGCAAAGAAGGATGAGTACAGTTTCTGCTTCAGGGAGATAACTACAAACGTACAAAGTGAGAGTTATCTCTCTTGCATGCAACACGCCTACTGGTCCTCCTCTTCATGCCTACCAAATATTATCAAATTACTCACACAGTATGGGAGTTATGGCCTGCACAAGATTTTGGCTTCAGGGTAGATAACTATATAATGAAGATAGTGAGAGTTGTCTCTCTTACACGCAACACCCTTACTGGTCCTCCTCTACATTTCTACCAAATATTATCAAAGTATGTCTAAGGGTATCAAAGTTACGGAGCACATAATGATGAGGCTACAATTTCTGCTTCAGGGGAGATAACTACATAACGAATAAAGTGTGCTGTCCTTCTTGCACACGACAAGCCTACTGGTCCTCCTCTTCATCCCTACCAAATATTATCAAATTATCTCAAACAGTATGAAAGTTATGTCCTGCACAAGATTTCAGCTTCAGGGGAGATAACTACATAACAAAGACAGTGAGAGTTGTCTCTCTGTAGGTTGTTGGAAATAACTTCCCAACAGGACTGACCATATCTTTCTGCATGGAGATTAGAACATAGCAGGAGATAAAAGTATAAATAAAGTCACAAAAGTACTGACAGTATCTTGCTGCATGGAGATTAGCATACAGCAGAATATTACAGCACTGTAAGTAAATTCACACAAGAACTGACTGTATCTTGCTGCACAGCGGTTAGCACTAGCAGATTACAGCACTCTGTGTACTTCCAAATAATACTGACTGAATCTTTCTGCATGGAAATTAGAACATAGCTGGAGAGTACAGCACTCTATAATAAATTAACATTATAGTACTGACCATATCTTGCTGCACAGAGAGTAGTACACAGCAGGAGATTACAGCACTCTAAATAACATTCCTATAGTACTGACCGCATCTTTCTGCATGGAGATGAGAACATAGCAGGAAACTCCAGCACTCTAAAAAATTCACACACTAGCACTGGCTTTAGCTGGCTGCATAGGAGATTACCAGTTAGCAGGAGATTACAGCACTCTAAATGAATTCACTATTATAGTACTGCCAGTATATTTCTGCATGGAGACGGGAACATAGCAGGAGATTACAGGACTCTAAATAAATTCACAGAAGTACTGACTATCATTCTGCTCAGCAATTAGAACACAGCAGGAGATTACAGCACTCTAAATAAATTCACAATAGTACTGACAGTATATTTCTACATGAAGATTAGAGCATAGCAGGAGATTACAGCACTCTAAATAAATACAAAAAAGTACTGAAAGTATCTTGATACATGGAGATTAGCATTATAGCAGGAGATTACAGCACTCTTATTAAATTTACAGAAGCCTGACCGTATCTTTCTGCATGGATTCACTCAATTAACAAGAGTACTGAGAGTACTTTTCTGTATGGAGACTATCAGAGAGCAAGAGATTATAGCACTCCCAATCCATACACATGAGTAGTATGTCTTTCTTACATGGAGCTTACCAGACTAATCTTATACTCAGTATACTAACACTGAGATTACCAGAGTGCAGAAGCATACAGCCGTAAAGTTAATACACAAGAGGAAAATCTTTTCTGCATGAAAGTTTCCAGACAATAGTAAAATACAGTATGGCTATCAGACTTAATCCTTGTCCTGCTGAACCCGGATATGGCCTGCCTTTGCAAACAGTGTAGATCCAGATCAGTTGGCTTCTTCAGAAGCCAACTGAACTGGAACTGCACTGTTTGCCATTAAGTATGTGAATTTATAGCAACAATCTAGATCAAGTAATCTGATTGGCTGAAAATTACAAGTAGGTGTGGTATCTTAATTTATTCAGCAGGACAAGGGTTAAATTAATACATATGAGTATTGACCATCTTTTCTGCATTGAGATTGCCAGAAAGCAAGAGAACACAGCACTCTAAAATGTACTCAGGAGTAATAACTGTATCTCTTCAGTATGGAGATTATTAGAAAGCACGAGTATGCAGCACTCATAATTATATCAGGTAAAAGGAATGGTGTCCTAAAGCATTGCAAATGTTCATAAGTATACTAGTGTAGCGTGAAACTGGGTCTTCTACAAAGTCAAGCACCGCGGTCACCCATCTAGGTACTAACCGCAATCTCCGTTGCTTAACTTCGTAAAAAAGCCAATAACTCTACCAGTGTCACCATAAAAGCCGGGTTCCACAGTAAGGTTGTAGAAGTGATATATATATACTATTCCGTTACATTTCTCCCCCTCTTCCCTTGACTTCGTCCCGAAGTCACACACGTCTCACAAGGCTAATCCGAGGGCGGAGCCTATGCAACACACTAAAGACACTGCTTTCCATCCTACAGCTGCCACCAATGTAGCATGAAACCGGGTCTTCTACAAAGTCAAGGACCATCTAGGTACTAACCGCGATCTCCGTTGCTTAACTTCGTAAAAAAGCCAATCACTCTACCAGTGTCGCCATAAAAGCCGGCTTCCACAGCGAGGCTGTAGAATATATATACAATTCCATTACACTAGCATTATTGTTTTTGCATGAAGATTACTACAATGCAGGGGAATACAGTGCCCTAAGTCAATACATTACTGACAGTATCTTTTGTGCATGGAAACTTTAGCAGAGGGCAACAGAATACAACACTAAATAATCACATGAGTACTTACTAGACCCAGCAAACACACAATGTTACAACGTCATTACAACGTCGCTGCAACGTCTTGACGTTGCAGCGACGTTGTAATGACATTGTAACCAGGTTGTGTGTTTGCTGGGGAGGAGCAAATACAGTATGACTAGAAATACATAACCAGGGCTGGATGCAGAATTTCAGAGTGGGGTTTGATTTGGAATGTTTTAGGCAAAAATTACACAACTGTCTTATTTTGTTTTACTGATTTAGGTAAAAAAAAGGCATTGATATTTCTTGTGAATCCTCTCAGAACCAAGCTTTATTTTCTTGGAAAATAGGAAAAATATTTTCAAATGTGTGTCAATAGTTTGAATTTAGTGTTTTTATGGGGACTATAAATACACTAGTAACACTTCTGTAATTTTTTTACTAGGGAAACAATTTTTGTCACTTCTTGTTTGCTTTCCTGCACATAAAACCTTCTAACTGGGGTCTACCCTTGCATGCTGGGTAATTTTGCATGCTTTTTTGTCAGGTCAGACGTTTGGTTGGGCCTGATCTGGATCCAAACTATTTGCAAAGGCTATCAGCAGTCAACAAAAGTCGCTACTAGCTGGAAAGAGTTTAAGGACAGGATTTTGGGAGTAAATTTTTTTCTGTGAGAGCAGAAATCTTTTCAGAAGGGAGGTAAAACAATTTTAACAAGAGTTGCCTTCCCTGTGTATCAATTCTCCTTAAGATTAAAAAGCAGAGATAGTAACTTAGTTCCTTCCATGCCTGTAGGCATTGTATCTGCATTTCATTTTCCTCTTTTCCCTATTTATCAGTCAATGATGAGAGCAGGAGAGATAAGGATAGGACTATTATTGGTTTCAATCATAAATTACAATAAAAATTGATTTTGATCAGCCATTACAGGTATTTTTAATTTGCTAAAAGAGTTATCCTCTGGGGAAATGCCATTCAATTTGCATAAAAGTGACTAATGTGCCATATCGTAGAAAAGCATCTATTCTAATTATAAGCAACGAGATGTCCATGTCCCATTCCGGAAATTAAAACGTTAATACTGGCCAATTTATCATGCTATGCAGACGTGCTTTAAACGACAGTTGAAGCAGAGATCGGGCACTTATGGTGTCAACTTACAGAATTAAGAGTATTCTTTTCCGAAGCAGTCTTGCCTCGTAACATTTTGTAACAATAAGCTGATTATCTTCCCTTCTTTATGAAACAGCTTTTCTCTAGCAGCATTCTCTAATCGATACCAAACAATCAGTTTGTATTGTCAGTCTTCCACATGGCCTCTTTACATGCGGATTTAATTTCTTCAAAATTAATTCCGATTTTCATGTTTATCCTTGACTAAGTATTGAAGATGCTACTTGTCATGCAAAGGTATAGTTAACTAGTTTCCTGTAAGCATCTTTTATTACCCAGTTTGCAATTATAGTAACTTAAATGGCTATAATTATTGAAGGAGAAAGTATTAATTATAGCAAATAGTTCAAAAGATGTTTGATTCTTGTTCAGTTTTTTTTGAGTACTTTGAGTTAGATTGAATTTTTTGTTTTTATAAAAATAACTGAACAAAACAAAAACAGAATTAAAAACAACAATATAAAAATATTATTCATTACGAACACAAGCCTATTCAAATATACTGAAAATTTTACCACCAAAAGTGAAAGTTTTCAGATAAAAATTCTGATAGTTTTCATATTTCTGCTCTAAATATTGATTGTGGGTACTCGTTAGAACGGCCTTGCTGAGGCAGTTCTAACGATTACCCACACTCTATGTATTTGACAAGAAACAAGAAAAATAATGTTTACCCCTATAAACCCGTTTTACTATATAAAAGTACAAATGTACTGGGGTAAAAAATCAGCAGAGTAAAAGTGGTCCTTCTTGCATGCTACACACCTAATTCTTGGCCTGATATATGTCCCTACCAAAAATTATCAAATTATCTCAAACAGGGTGGGAGTTATGGCCTGCACAAGATTTTAGCATCAGGGGAGATAATAATGGAGAAAGTGAGAGTACTCTTAAACACGACATGCCTACTGGTCCTTATCTATGCCTCTACCAAATATTATCAAAATATTTCAAACCACATACTCAAGGATTTAGTTTAGAAAATCATTCAGGGGAGGTAACTAGAAAACAACCACAGCAGAGGTTGTCTCTCTTGCATGTGACACACCTACTGTTCGATACCAATGCCTCTACCAAATATTATCAAAATATGTCTAAGGGTATCAAAGTTATGGAACGCAAGATTTTGGCTTCAGGGGAGATAATTACATAATGGAGAAGAAAGTGAGAGTTGTCTCTCTTGCATGTGACACACCTACTGGTCCTCCTCTTCGTCTCTACCAAATATTATCATATCTCAAACAGTATGGGAGTTATGGCCTGCACAAGATCTCCTCTTCAGGGGAGATAACTACATCAGGAAGAAAGTGAGAGCTATCTCTCTTGCATGGTAATGCTTCCTCATCATTTCTACCAAACATTATCAAAATATGTCTAAGAGTATCAACATTATAGAGCGCACAAGATTTGGGCTTCAGGGGAGGTAACTACAAAATAAAGTAAGTTGTATCTCTTGCATGTGACATGCCTATTGGTCCTCCTCTTCATTTCTACAAAACATTATCAAAATATGTCTTAGGGTATCATAGTTATGGAGTGCATAAGATTTTGGCTTCTGGGGAGATAACTACATAAGAAGAAAGTGAGAGTTGTCTCTCTTGTATGTGACATTCCTACTGGTCCTCCTCTTAATCTCTACCAAATATTATCATATTATCTCAAACAGTATGGGAGTCGAGTTATGGCCTGCACAAGATTTCTTCTTCAGGGAAGACAACTACATAACGAGAAAGTGAGAGTTGTCTCTTTTGCATGTGGCATGCCTACTGGTCCTCCTCTTCACCCTTACCAAATATTATCAAATTCTCAAACACTTTGGGACTTATGGCCTGCACATGATTTTGGATTCAGGGGAGATAATTATACAATGAAGACAGTGAGAGTTGTCATTCTTGCACGCCACATACCTACTGGTCCTCTTCTTCATTTCTACCAAAAATTATCAAAATATGTCTAAGGATATCAAAGTTATGGCCTGCACAAGATTTCTGCTTCAGGGGAGATAACTACACAACGAATAAAGTGAGAATTGTCTCTCTTGCACCAGATACGCCTACTGGTCCTCCTCTTCATCCCTACCAAATATTATCAAATTATCTCAAACAGTATGGGAGTTATGGCCTGCACAAGATTTCAGCTTCAGGGGGGATAACTACATAACAAAGACAGTGAGAGTTGTCTCTCTTGCATGCAATGCACCTACTGGTCCTCCTCTACATTCCCACCAAATATTATCAAAATATGTCTAAGGGTATCAAAGTTATGGAGGGCACAAGGATGCATCTACTGACAGACGGACATGCTGATCCCTATATCCCCCAACGTATCGGTTGGGGGATAAAAACAGTCTGTCCTTTTATAAGGAGCGAACTCATTGGGGGTTCAAGGAGGCTCTGACAGCCTGGTAAACTAGAGCTGGTGTTTTTAAAACACTATGCTCCCAACTGCCTGACTCTAACACTGTTTGACTCAAACACTGCTTAGCCATGGCGGTAACAACAGTACAAATATATGATTTCAATGTTATTTTATCAAAGGGAAATAACTCTAAAATAGGAGATGATTGGGATAAGAAAAAAATACGGATCACCTATTTTTTCATGAGGAATCAAAACATGAAATTTCAAAACATTAGCATACATGGTTCTAAACTTATGCTATACACAATAAAGCAACGACATTAAATGGCCTGAAATTGCGAAGGGCCATAACTCCAACATTTCATTTAATTGGTTCAAAATTTATTCAGGTGATCTCCTCCTCAATCCCAATCAGTATACCAAATATCATGGCTCTAGCTTAAATACTTTTTGAGATATCTTGCTGAAAAAGTCAAAATGCCTAGAACTACAAAGGGCCATAACTACATCAATTTTTCATGGAATTCCCTAAAAAACAAACCAGGTAATCTCCACATTATCCCCAATCAGCATATAATATTTCAAGACCCTAGCTTAAGTGCTTTTTGAGAAATCTTGCTGACAAGGTCAAAATGAGCAGAACTGCAAAGGGCCATAACTTTATCAATATTTTCATGGAATTCTCTCAAAATATAATCGGGTAATGTACACATCATTCCTACTCACTGTATCGAATTTCAAGAACCCAGCTTAAATACTTTTCAAGATATCTTGCTCACAAGATTTAATTCTGATTTTTTTCAAAGGGGCATAACTTTAAATAAACATGCTAGACAAGAAACAAAATACGGGTCGGCTATTTTTTCATTGGGAACCCAAATATAAAATTTCAAAACCCTAGCGTGCAGGGTTCTTAAGATATGGCATGCACAAAAAAAGCTTGATGAACGGACAAACAGTCGGATGGACAAATGAAGGCAAAATAATATGCCCCATCAATTTCATTCGAAACTGGGGGCATAATCAGGTCATCTACTCATCGCTACCAATCTATTCATCAAGTTTCAAGGCTCCAGCTTCAATAGTTTTTGAGATATTTTGTTCACAAGGGAAACATGCCCAAATTTACAAAGGGCCATTACTTATGAAATATTTTTCAGAATTTACAAAAAAATTAATCAGGTCATCTACTCATCATTACCAATCAATTCACCAAGTTTCAAGTCTCTATCTCTAATAGTTTTTGAGCTATTTTGCTGACAAGATAAAAATGCCCAAAATAACAAAGGGGAATAACTCAAGAAGTATATTTCAAAATTTCTTCAAAAGTTAATCAGGTTGTCTACTCATCACTACCAGTCTATTCATCAAGTGTCAAGGCTCTAGTTCTAACAGTTTTTGAGATATTTTGCTGACAAGGTAAAATTGCCCAAAATTACAAAGGGCCATAACTCATGAAGTATTTTTCAGAATTTCTTCAAAAATTAATCAGGTCATCTACTCATCACTACAAATCCATTTACTAAGTTTCAAGGCTCTAGCTCTAACAGTTTTTGAGATATTTTGCTGACAAGATAAAAACTCCTAAAATTACAAAGGGGCATAACTCAAGAAGTATATTTCAAAATTTCTTCAAAAGTTTATCAGGTTGTCTACTCATCACTACCAGTCTATTCATCAAGTTTCAAGGCTCTAGCTTCAATAGTTTTTGAGATATTTTGCTGACAAGTTAAAAATGCCCTAAATTACAAAGGGCCATAACTCATGAAGTGTTTTTCAGAATTTCTTCAAAAGTTAATCAGGTCATCTACACATCACTACAAATCCATTTACTAAGTTTCAAGGCTCAAGCTCTATCAGTTTTTGAGATATTTTGCTGACAAGGTAAAAATGCCCAAAATTACAAAGGGCCATAACTCAAAAGGCATTTTTCAAAATTTCTTCAAAAGTTAATCAGGTTGTCTACTCATCACTACCAGTCTATTCATTAAGTTTCAAGGCTCTAGCTCCAACGGTTTTTGAGATATTTTGCTGACAAGATAAAAATGCCCAAAATTACAAAGGGCCATAACTCATGAACTATTTTTCAGAATTTCTTCAAAAGTTAATCAGGTCATCTACTCATCACTACAAATCCATTTACTAAGTTTCAAGGCTCTAGCTCTAACAGTTTTTGAGATATTTTGCTGACAAGGTAAAATTGCCCAAAATTACAAAGGGCCATAACTCAAGAAGTATTTTTCAAAATTTCTTCAAAAGTTAATCAGGTTGTCTACTCATCACTACCAGTCTAGTCATCAAGTTTCAAGGCTCTAGCTTTAATAGTTTTTGAGATATTTTGCTGACAAGATTGCATCCATATTTTTTCAAAGGGCCATAACTCAGAAAAGGGGCATAATCCTGTCAAGAAAAAAAATACATGTCAGCTATTTTTTCATGAGGAATCCATATATGAAATCTCAAAACAGTAGCGTTCGTGGTTTTAAAGTTATGCTATGCATCAAAAAGCGTGACGAACGGACGGACGGACGGACGGACGGTCGGAAGGACGGACGGACGAACAACCCAGAAGCAATATGCCCCTCCAACTTCTTTGAAGTTGGGGGCATAAAAATGGGGAAAATATAACAGGTTTATCTCAACTATGTTATCTGCTAATTTTGTGTTAAGTGTAATTAGGATTAATCTCTACACTGCTTCAGATGGCAGTTAGATGACAAGTGTAATAAGGATTAATCTCTACACTGCTTCAGATGGCAGTTAGGTGACATTTTGAAACACTTTTTTATGGAAATTTGGGCTTAGTATTTCTTTCCCATCATCTTGTGAGAAAAATTCAAATGAAAGCAAAGTCTGTTTTTAGGGAGAAAAAAAAATTCCTCTTTGATTGCGAACTATCACCTGCAAAAATGGAACTGTTAGGTCTACATCACTTAAAAATTAACCTTTTCACCCCTGAGTTTATGATGTGGACTCCTCCATCTTTGGATTTGGACATTATCCATTGTTGCAAATCAAATCAGTATGTTAGTAAAACTCAAAAATAGAATGGCAAACCATGTAGATCCTGAAAAGATGGCTTGTTCGGAAGCCAACTGATCTGGATCTGCACTGTTTGCCATTAAATATGTGGATTTATATCAACAATCTGGATCAAGTAATCTGATGAAAATTAGAAATGGGAGTGGCATCTTAATTTCAGCTGGACAAGGGTTAATACAAAAGGACAAGACTGTGTATCATTTTAGACAGCTGATAGTTAGTTCTATAATTAATTTAATGAGTTAAATTTTATTGTTATTTTTAAGTTTTTTTTTCTTATAGATTTGTTGTTGCACAAGCATTAAGGCCACAGTTTTTTGTTTGTTTGTTTTTTTGTTGTTTTTTTTGTTTTTTTTTTAGTTTACGGCAGAGCCTATCCTATGATTTTAACCCAAAATAAAGTTTGCATTTCAATTTTTTATTTTTATTGTTTGTCCCTGCCCTTCAAATCTGTGGCAGAAATACTGTATTTTTACATGTCTTTTTTGTTTGAAAATTATTTTATTTGACTGACCTCAGCTTTTTCATATTTTTATTTCTCCCTCTTGGAAGCTAGCAACTTTTTAAGAAAATTTATAATCTCCCATAAACTAAAGATACAAAACTGTGGCCTAAATTAGTTTTCTGCCTCTGATGCTTTATACTGTATTTATAATTTACCTTGAGTATTCAGTGTAGACCCAGCTCAGACTCTGCAAAAGGCAGCATCTAATCATGGTCTACACTGTTGCAACTGATCTAGCAATTTTTAGATACATCAATACATTTTTTTTTTTTTTTTTGTAGTAAAATGAACTTGTTCAGGTATAACTGGAGTTATAAAGCCTATATCACTTTCTGGGATAATCTTTCTTTTTTTCCCCAGACAATAAGTTATATCATGCAACATTTGCATGAACTGTCAAATCTTATTTCCTGCAAAAAATGTTTCAAAATGTCTGCTGAATTTTTTACCCAGCATGCTTACTGGGTAAAATTTCAGCAGACAAAATTTAGAATTATTTTTCTTATTTTTCAAGCGTTAAGGCATCCACATATTTAGGGTAATTATAGCACATCTTCATATATAACAAAACAAAATATCCTAGGGTAATTATAGCATATCTTCATATATAACAAAACAAAATATCCTTTCTGAAAAAAAAAAAAAATCTTTTTTTTTTCTTTTCTGTATTTCAATTTAGCCTTGACTCTGCTAATGATGATAATAAACAAACAAACTGACCAACATTTTCGTTTACTTTTCTATCGAGACAGCCTATGGCATTCCATATGAAGTGGTCACCATATGAATTCTGATACTGTTTATCTTTTCTCTCATGAAAATAAGAATTGGTATTTCTTTTAAATACATATCTGATTTCTAATTAAATGACAAATCCTATTTTTAGGGGGAATATTTAAAATGTCATCAAATAATTTCTGCCTGCAGTAGAAGTTAACATTTTTATCTGTTATCAAAATAATTTATTCATACAAAAAGTTATAAAAAAGCAATTTACTTACCTAAATCAAATACTAAATCAGAATTTCTACTTAGAAAATAGAAAGTCAAATTTGATCTTGAACAAATATCAATTTAAGAAATATAAAACACAAATTACTTAAGTAGAAGAAACAACACTGGAAGGAGGGCAACAAAAAAGTACCTTCTAAGAGATGCTACCTGCAATGAACTAGATCAGCTGGTAAAAACTATTCTTTGGGCAAAGCAACTGTTTTTTCAACAAATAACTGCATCCTACAGGGTCAAATTTTGTGACTGAAGATCAACTTCATGGATGCTCAGACTAATCGGGATCCTCACTCATGAAATACAAACATTTCATCTGGTTTGTTTAACACGCTTTTCGAACCAAACTCATTATAATCTTTCATTTCAAGGAGATACGCTGAATAATTTAGCAATTTAATGAATAAAATTTCAACATAAAAGGCACACTCCGTATCCTTACAATTCAAAGGAGTACAATTTCACACCAGGCTGATCAGGCACACGACAAATGTCACCAAATATCAATGCTGAGGATATAAAAGTTTTATCTTGTGGGTATGTTTGTGCGATGTAGAGACATATTACATACATAAATGTAGATAGCAGCTGTCGTGGTCACACATGGATTGAATATCTTTACCCCATCTGCTAAAAAGTGGAGCCCACGTGCCCCTAAGTATCTTCAGATCAAAGCTACTGATAAGACGGGTGCTCAGAAAACATTTTTTCTCAATTATTCTACACAAAATTTTTTTTAGGAGTTCATTAGACCATTGTAGTCTGGAAACTCCTAAAAGGGTAATTTTCAAACAGTGCAGACCAAGTCTGATGCCACAGAACGTGTCGTCTGAACAGGGTCTCCACTATTTGCAAATAATTTAGCCATTTTTCTCTAGGAATATGTAAAATTGAAATTGAACCCTTCCAATACATAGTGTGGGAGAATCTATTCAGTATACAATGGGTTAGAAATGCATTTTGCGGTTCCATGAAGGCACATCCAATGAGTACCCAAACGTATACTTTGTGGTGAAGTAAGAAAAGTATCAAACAAAACTTTCAAGAAAAAAAAAAAAAAAAAAAAAAATAGCTTATCTAGAGCTATACAGAAGTGCACCCAAAAGCTCATACCAACCCTATTTGTATTGTGGCAATAAAATAATCCCAGTAAGCATTCTTTATAAATCTACAGCAGGCCATTATTGGCCCGTCAGGGTAGCTGACGGGCCGATAATGGCCCGCTATAGATTTATAAAGAATGGTAGCTTGGATCCTATTGTAATAGCCCAAAGTATTGGGACAGATCTGATGAGCCTCAGCAAACAGTGTACATCCAGATCAGATGCTGCAAAATGCACCACCAGATCTGGGTCTGCGCTATTTGCCAAGTACTCAACAGCCAACACATCAAGTGGTAATTAAATTAAGACTTGTTCAAGCTTCGGGGCAAGCATGGTAAGGAGTTAAGGTGTCCAATTACTTAGGGTAAATATTTTAAAAAGACTGTTTCAAATTAATGTGTACTGCATTGTGGGCTGGAAGGTTTAGTTATTAAGTGCTCTGGACTTGCAAGTGGAAGGTCATTGGTTCAAATCCCACTGGGGTTGAGAAAATTTTCAGACTATAGGTACACACAACTCATACTCAATGTGCACTTGGTTGAGTACAAAGTGGACAGAGAGGCACTTGGTAAGACAGCAGCACCAAGTGTGCATGGCAGATCCATGAAAGCAAAGCTGTACAAATGCATTTATTTAACACATTTTGTGCTGTTTCCTTACACCTTGGGTTCCTGATCATGTTAGATATTGGGACAACAACAAATGCACAATGTACTGTATTTCATTACTCCATAATGGATCAATTTTATGTCAGATATGTTTGTTTGTGTTGAGGTTTTATGGCCCAGTCAACCCAATGGGGTCATGCCGAGCGCGGTCAGTTTTCCTAACCACACGTTACTGGACAGGCTTAGTCCTCTAAGCGG
This sequence comes from Anodontia alba, assembly GCA_964016985.1. Taxonomy (NCBI): domain Eukaryota; kingdom Metazoa; phylum Mollusca; class Bivalvia; order Lucinida; family Lucinidae; genus Anodontia; species Anodontia alba. The sequence continues at coordinate 19,111,037 of OZ024825.1, forward strand.
TTAACCAGTATTGTGCACATTCTTTCGCCAGAAACTGACAACTGCCCTTCTTGAATCAGCGGAAGGGAGAGAATGACCGTAGAAAATATTTCATCTCCACGAAAGAATGTTGCCGACCTCGCATATGTCAGATATGGTAATTAGGAATTAAAGCTTAGCATTCTGGGTAAAAATTCAGCAGATGACTTCTTATTTTTCCCAGAAAACAGGTTTTGACATTTCATGCAATTTGCATGAATTGTCAAACCTGTTTTATGGGAAATAAATAAGAACAAGAGTTGTCAGAAGACAACGCAGTTAGCCGGAAAGGGCTGATCGGATAAGAAAACAATCTTTAAATATTAAAGTTTAAATGCAGAACTTAAACATAGCATAAATGACAGAGAAGGACCTGACTTTGATGTTGAATGAATGTCAAACTGAGGGATGGGGTATATGCCATTGAAACATCTTCCCTTATGGCTTCAAATGGCAAAGGTTCAAATGACAAAGTGTGACCTGACCTTGACCTAGGCAGAAGGTCAAATTGAGGAAGAGGTGTGTGCTATTTGTTTGTGTTGAGGTTTTATGGCCCAGTCAACCCAATGGGGGCATGTCGAGCACGGTCAGTTTACCTAACCACACGTTTACTGGGCAGGCTTAGTCCTCTAAGCAGTTAACCAGTATTGTGCACATTCTTTCGCCAGAAACTGACAACTGCCCTTCTTGAATCAGCTGAAGGGAGAGAATGACCATAGAAAATATTTCATGATCAATCTCCACGAAAGAATGCTGCCAACCTCGGCTGGGGTTGAACCCGCGACCTCCTGGTCTCCAGTTGGACGGCGCATCCAACTGAGCCACCGAGGCCGACGAGGTGTGTGCTATTGAAAGGTCTAACCCTAAGGCTGGTGTGGGCCAAGTATTAGAGCTCAATCTTGAACACTTCAGCAATTATGTACACTTCTCAAAACTTAAACGCAAAACTTAAACATGGGTGTAAAAGACAAAGTAAGAATTGACCTTGACCTACATAAAGAGTCTTTGGGGATGGGGGTGTATACTACTGAAAGGTCTTACCCTAAAGTAGGTGTAGGCCAAATATGAAGGCAGTACCTTAAACAGTTAAAAAAACTATGCACACATTTGAAAAGTTAAACATTGTGCTAACGCGGACGCCGACGCGGACGCCGATGCCAATGCGGACGCCGACAGACGCAGACGCCAACGCCTGGGTGACAACATAAGCTCTCCAGAGACATAGTCCCAGTGAGCTAAAAATACCATCCGTTTGTTATCTGCTGAATTAGCCCAGACAGTGGTAAAGGTTAAGGTGTCGGAATATTTGGTGTATTGTAATAACCCTAAATATTAGGACAGACAGACCTGCCGCATAACGCGGCATCTGATCAGTGTCTACACTGTTTGCCACTCATCCAGCACCATTTTAGACACATCAATAGGAAATAAAATAGACTTTTTTTCAAATTTTAGGATAAGTATGGTAAGGAGTTAAGGTGTCTCCATACTTAGGATAAATACGGTAGACATGTTAATTGTACGGCAGTTGTTGGCAGCAGCTGGAGTTGTAATAAGCCCATAAGAAAAACCACATCACTGAGGTCATCAATCATAAATTTCAAATAATTAAAATAAACATCCCAATTTTTTTAAAACTTAACATGCTGAGTAAATGCTCAGTTAAGAACATTTTGAAATATGTTTTCTATATTCCTCCCACCCAGAAATAAGAATGCAGATTGTCTTCTCTCTAAAGAGAAGATCTCCGTAAAATGTCAAACCCTACTTTCTGTGAAAAATCAAGCTAAGCATTATCAGTTTGTGATTTGCTGATTATGTCCAGACATATATTACTAAAGGTTGAGCATTAAGATTCCAAATATTAAGATAAAATATGAAGAAAAACACTCTTTTATTTAGATATTTTGATAGGAGCATATTTATCCACCCAACCATTTAAATTTATAGGGATATTAAAATCTTATGTTACAATTACAGAAAATCACAACTACTATAACACAGCTTAACTCTTCTCTTGCTAAACACGACATGTCCTGTCTTAGCAAACAGTGTAGATCCAGATCAGTTGGCTTCTGAAGAAGCCAACTGATCTGGATCTGCACTGTTTGTCATTAAAAATGTGAATTTCTATCAAAAACTCGGATCAAGTAATCTGATTGGCTGGAAATTAGGTGGGTGTGGCATCTTAATTTATTCAGCATGACAAGGGTTAATTATGACTTCTCTTCTGCAAGAACAACATAAAAATCAGTGACAGTTTCTTGTTTGTCCATGAAAATGCAGCTGGCATACAGCACTCACATAATCAGTATTTAGCATTTAAATCATTTCTTAACCCTTGTCCTGCGGAATAAATTAAGATACCATGCCCACTTCTAATTTTCAGCCAATCAGATTACTTGATCCGGATTTTTGCTAAAAATCCACATATCTAATGGCAAACAGTGCAGATCCAAGCCATGCACCATGCCCCGCCACAGGTACATATTCCCTATGCACTTCTGTAGTATATATAGCTGAAAACAATCTAAGTTAAACATAAAGAGAAGCAATAAACAGTTATTTCATAACTCCAAAAAAAACAAAAAAAAAACAACAAAAGGTCTGAGTTAAAAATGCAATAAAAAGTGATAAAAAAAATAATTTCAGGATTCTGAAAAAAACAATATGCATATCTTCAGACCATCCTAAAAGCGTGTGTAAAGTTTCAAAAGGATTGGCCTGAAAATGTAGGAGGAGTTGCGCATACAAGGTACATACTCCCTATACATTTCTGTAATATTAGGGCTCGAAAAAAGTCTAAGTTAAAAATGCAAAAAATGTGATAAAAAATAATTTCAGGATTCTGAAAAAACAATATGCATATCTTCAGACCATCCTAAAAGCACCTGTAAAGTTTGAAAAGGATTGGCCTAAAACTGTAGGAGGAGTTGTGGGCAAAAGGTACATACTCCCTATACATTTCTGTAGTATTAGGGCTCGAAAAAAGTCTAAGTTAAAAATGCAAAACATGTAATAAAAAATAATTTCAGGTTTCTGAAAAAACAAAATGCATACCTTCAGACCATCCTAAAAGCACCTGTAAAGTTTGAAAAGGATTGGCCTAAAACTGTAGGAGGAGTTGCGGGCAGAAGGTACATACTCCCTATACATTTCTGTAGTATTAGGGCTCGAAAAAAGTCTAAGTTAAAAATGAAAAAAATGTGATAAAAAATAATTTCAGGATTCTGAAAAAACAATATGCATATCTTCAGACCATCCTAAAAGCGCCTGAAAAGTTGAAAAGGATTGGCCTAAAACTGTAGGAGGAGTTGCGGGCAGAAGAATGGTGGGGGCGCTGACGGACAGACGGACACTCAAAATTTCAGAGGGTATAACATAATACCCCGCCACTTTTTGGTGGTAGGGCATAAAAATGTTTTCTGCAGCAAGTTGAAGATTAAAATTGTTTCCCTTTATTCCCAAAAAACCTGACAGCTGGCACAAGCCTTGTCATCTGTCCCCATTTACATATTACATATGTAAAGGACTACCATACTGACATTAAATATTCTGACAACTCAGGAGCGGATTTAGAGAGGGTTCAGGAGTTTGTCAGACCTCCTTTCACTCAAAATTATATTTTCATGGGAAATTTGGTATAAATTAGGGATATTATATTTATCCTAAATATTCACACCCCTTCCCAGCTATCGTATATATAGGACCCATATGGACAGAATATGGGCATTTACCCCATTCTGGTCCTACATGGGCCCTATACAGTATAGGCTTTTTTGCCCATATAAGACTAATATGGGTCCCATATTTGTAAAATTGGATAATTATTAAAATAAATGCTTATATGTGTCTCGGGCAGATAACTCCATAAAAATTTGACGAAATTTGCCCATTAGCAATCCCAAACCAGATCTCCACAATATCAATGCACATACCAAGTTTGGTGAAAATCCATTGATGTTTACTCAAGTTATCATCCCGAAACGAAAAATGGAGGGACGGACAGATCAACCTGGATCCACCCCTGCACCTTAACCTATAGACTGAATGAACTCTCCCACACCATATATTGGAAGATTCTAATTTCAATTTTAGGTGTATCAGGCTATGTGATTTAGATAATCCTAAAGAAAAATGGTTGAACTATTTACAAACAGTGGAGACCCTGATCAGACGTCACATTCTGCGGTGTCTGATCTGGGTCTGCACTGTTTGCCAATTATCCTTTTAGGGCTCCCCCGACTACAATGGGTTAACTCCTTAACAAACCTGTCTTAAAATTAACCTGTTGATGTGTCTGAACTGGCTGGATGAGTAGTAATTAGCATATATTCTGATCAGGCACCAAATTCTGTGGAGTGTGGCATATGATTTGGGTCTAGCCTGTCAGCCCCAATACTAGTAGGTAACTACGAGGATCCTCATTCAAGCCAACATGACATCCAAGTTGTCAAATGCCAACATGTCCAGCTCACTTTGCAAAATCTCAGCCCTAATTCAGGTTTTGAGCTTTGCCTTTAACAGGCTGGCATCACCGACTAGTTTGTGCACAAGTACTGCCTGTTTTAAAAAGAATGGATTAGATCAATTTCGAGTATATATAATAACTATAAAGACATGCAAAAAAAATGAACAATGAATCTCAGGCATACGTATGTGTATGGAGTATGTTCTACATATCTTTCTACTACAGTATATTAAAGTTTCTTCTCTTTTCAGGAAAAATGTTGCTTCAGGATAGAGGGCAGACAATATTGTAAATTATGAAGTTCTTTTTCACTCTGACATGGCTGGTATATCTAAAACATTCTTTTATTTTTCTTCACCCACAAAATGACAGCTGACACGAGCCAAAATCATTTGTCTCCATTTCTACCAGCTGATAGGATAATGAGCTATATAATACATTTTTTGTATTTTATATTTGCACCTGCCAATTGATCTTTGGTATGCTGAAATTAACCTTCAACTGGGCTGATTTAGCAGATGATAAATTCATGATATTTCTCTTATTTTTCCCAGAAAATAGGCTTTGACATTTCATGTCTCCTCATTTGCATGAAATATCAAAGCCTATTTTTCTGGGAAAAATAAGAGAAATATTTTGAAATGTCATCTCCTGACATTTCTATCCAGCATGCAATTAGCATTAAGTATTAGCAGAAGACAATTTAAGGAGAACATACACTTTTCGGGGAGGCAACTAAGTCAAAATAGTTTTACCTCCATTCTGAAAAGGGGTCTGCTCTAAAAGGAAAAACTCTGCTCCCACTGGGAGCTTATTCTTTCATTTTAGAGTACACCTCTTTTCAGATGACTGCTGTATTGGAAGACAAACAGAAAATTATGAAATGTATCTCCCTTGTAAATAATCAGGTGTAACAATATTACCCCACTACTGTCATGTGATTGGAAAACTCTGCCCAAAATTGATGAAATTTGCCCATTAGCAATCCCAAACCAAGTCTCCACAATGCACATACCAGATGTCAACAATATCAATGCACATACCAAGTTTGGTGAAAATCCATTGACATTTACTGAAGTTATTGTCCAGAAAAGAAAATACAGATGGTAGCAGGCAAATAACTGTCAAAAACTGAAGAAAATTGCCCATCTGCAATCCCAAACCTAAAATATTAATACACATACTAAAGTTGGTGAAAATCCATCGATAGTTACTTGTTATCGTCCAGAAACAAAAATAAGGATGGACAGCCAGACAACAGACAGACAGAAAGACACACACACAGATGTTCAATGTGAAACCATAATAATCCCCACCACTAACATGTGGTGAGGTATAAAAATGGCAGAAAATCTACCAAGTGTATCCTGTTCATTTAGAAATTTTCTCTTTTTTTTTTATAAATATTGTTTGACATTTCACCCAAACTATCTCTATGAGATAATTTGAATAATATATCAAACCGAATTTTTGGGGGAAAATAAGAAAACTAGAGCTGGTGTTTGTAAAACACTATGCCCCCAACTGCCTGACTCTAACATTGTTTGACTCCAACACTGCTTAGCCATGACGGTAACAACAGTACAAATATATGATTTCAATGTTATTTTATCAAAGGGAAATAACTCTAAAATAGGAGATGATTGGGATAAGAAAAAAATACAGATCACCTATTTTTTTATGAGGAATCAAAACATGAAATTTCAAAACATTAGCATACATGGTTCTAAACTTATGCTATACACAATAAAGCAACGACATTAAATGGCCCGAAATTGCGAAGGGCCATAACTCCAACATTTCATTTAATTGGTTCAAAATTTATTCAGGTGATCTCCTCCTCAATCCCAATCAGTATACCAAATATCATGGCTCTAGCTTAAATACTTTTTGAGATATCTTGCTGAAAAAGTCAAAATGCCTAGAACTACAAAGGGACATAACTACATCAATTTTTCATGGAATTCCCTAAAAAACAAACCAGGTAATCTCCACATCATCCCCAATCAGCATATAATATTTCAAGACCCTAGCTTAAGTGCTTTTCGAGAAATCTTGCTGACAAGGTCAAAATCAGCAGAACTGCAAAGGGCCGTAACTTTATCAATATTTTCATGGAATTCTCTCAAAATATAATCGGGTAATGTACACATCATTCCCACTCACTGTATCGAATTTCAAGAACCCAGCTTAAATACTTTTCAAGATATCTTGCTCACAAGATTTAATTCTGATTTTTTTCAAAGGGGCATAACTTTAAATAAACATGCTAGACAAGAAACAAAATACGGGTCGGCTATTTTTTCATTGGGAACCCAAATATAAAATTTCAAAACCCTAGCGTGCAGGGTTCTTAAGATATGGCATGCACAAAAAAAGCTTGATGAACGGACAAACAGTCGGATGGACAAATGAAGGCAAAATAATATGCCCCATCAATTTCATTCGAAACTGGGGGCATAATCAGGTCATCTACTCATCGCTACCAATCTATTCATCAAGTTTCAAGGCTCCTGCTTCAATAGTTTTTGAGATATTTTGTTCACAAGGGAAACATGCCCAAATTTACAAAGGGCCATTACTTATGATATATTTTTCAGAATTTACAAAAAAATTAATCAGGTCATCTACTCATCATTACCAATCAATTCACCAAGTTTCAAGACTCTAGCTCTAATAGTTTTTGAGATATTTTGCTGACAAGATAAAAATGCCCAAAATAACAAAGGGGCATAACTCAAGAAGTATATTTCAAAATTTCTTCAAAAGTTAATCAGGTTGTCTACTCATCACTACCAGTCTATTCATCAAGTGTCAAGGCTCTAGTTCCAACAGTTTTTGAGATATTTTGCTGACAAGGTAAAATTGCCCAAAATTACAAAGGGCCATAACTCATGAAGTATTTTTCAGAATTTCTTCAAAAATTAATCAGGTCATCTACTCATCACTACAAATCCATTTACTAAGTTTCAAGGCTCAAGCTCTAACAGTTTTTGAGATATTTTGCTGACAAGATAAAAATGCCTAAAATTACAAAGGGGCATAACTCAAGAAGTATATTTCAAAATTTCTTCAAAAGTTTATCAGGTTGTCTACTCATCACTACCAGTCTATTCATCAAGTTTCAAGGCTCTAGCTTCAATAGTTTTTTAGATATTTTGCTGACAAGTTAAAAATGCCCTAAATTACAAAGGGCCATAACTCATGAAGTGTTTTTCAGAATTTCTTCAAAAGTTAATCAGGTCATCTACACATCACTACAAATCCATTTACTAAGTTTCAAGGCTCGTGCTCAAACAGTTTTTGAGATATTTTGCTGACAAGGTAAAAATGCCCAAAATTACAAAGGGCCATAACTCAAAAGGCATTTTTCAAAATTTCTTCAAAAGTTAATCAGGTTGTCTACTCATCACTACCAGTCTATTCATTAAGTTTCAAGGCTCTAGCTCCAACGGTTTTTGAGATATTTTGCTGACAAGATAAAAATGCCCAAAATTACAAAGGGCCATAACTCATGAAGTATTTTTCAGAATTTCTTCAAAAGTTAATCAGGTCATCTTCTCATCACTACAAATCCATTTACTAAGTTTCAAGGCTCTAGCTCTAACACTTTTTGAGATATTTTGCTGACAAGGTAAAATTGCCCAAAATTATAAAGGGCTATAACTCAAGAAGTATTTTTCAAAATTTCTTCAAAACTTAATCAGGTTGTCTACTCATCACTACCAGTCTATTCGTCAAGTTTCAAGGCTCTAGCTTTAATAGTTTTTGAGATATTTTGCTGACAAGATTGCATCCATATTTTTTCAAAGGGCCATAACTCAGAAAAGGGGCATAATCCTGTCAAGAAAAAAAATACGTGTCAGCTATTTTTTCATGAGGAATCCATATATGAAATTTCAAAACAGTAGCATTCACGGTTTTAAAGTTATGCTATGCATCAAAAAGCGTGACGAACGGACGGACGGACGGACGGACGGACGGACGGACGGACGGACGAACAACCCAGAAGCAATATGCCCCTCCAACTTCTTTGAAGTTGGGGGCATAAATATTACTCACAGATTTTCAGACAGCACTTTAATGGTTTATAAATTTGAAATTTTCAACTTCAAGCTATTAAATTATTTTACATTATTTAATACATGTAATTCAAAATTTTCACCTTTTTTTCAAGAATTTATATAAAAAATGCTGATAACACAATTACTAACATTTTTAAAACAATTTCTTACTTTTCCCAGAAAATACAGCATGACATTACAAGAATATTTTCACACAAAGCTTTGTATGATATGTTATATTTTGGTAGAAAATAAGAATAAAGTATTTTAAATGAATACTTCCAATATTTAAATTCAGTACATTTAAGATTATAATAGGATATAATGCACAATGTGGGAAAAAGGCCCTTATGCCATATGTGTCTAGTGAGATCCAGACAAGCATGCACATCCATGCAGTCTATCTGGACATTCTCTGTTCATTGTTCCTCAATGTATGATACACATCACGAAAACATGCTTATATAATTTTGAATCACTTAAGACCACTTATTTATAGTAAAACTGGGGTTCACAGGGGTATACATTATTGTCCTTATTTTTGCTCAAAAACATAGATTGTGGGTGCTTGTTAGAACGGCCTTGTCAAGGCCGTTCTAATGAGTACCCATAATCTACATTTTGAGCAGAAATATGAAAAATATCAGAGTTTTTTTATCTGAAAATTTTCAGTTTTTGGAGGTGAAATTCTCTATATATTTGGACACGCGTGTTTTTGTGATGAGTATCCATTGATTATGTAAGCAGGCAACAAGGGCCCCAATCAGCTTGTTCGAAAGCACAGGCTGATCAGACTGGTGTTGTCAGTAAATTGCATATCATATTACAAGTTGACTTCATAGGCAATTTATTTCAGCTATAATTTTAAAACTTTGACCTGCAGAATTTAAAATTGGATGACAGCATTTGAAAAACATCTTTTTCATATTTTCTTTGATAATATGACTCAACACTGTGCGTAACATAAGATGTTAAACATTCTTACCATAAATTTGTTTATAGTGAGGGGGAGCAGGGGAAATAAAATCAGAAAATACTATCTTTTTGTCACCATCTTATTATTGCCATCAGCATATTTGGGATTTAATTAAAGTCAAACTCATAAAGTTTCAGTACAATACAACATACCATATTTACCATAAGTACTGGGACACCTTATCTACCTACCATAAATGTCCTAAAATTAAATACGTAGTCCATTCTACTATTTCTTGATGGGTCTAAAATATTGGTGTATGTATGGCACATAGAGGGCATTCTGTAGCATCTGATCTGGGTCTACACTGTTTGCACAGGCCTTTCTGTCCCAATACTTAGGTTTATTACGATATGCAACCATCAAGCATAATTCATCAAAATCAAACAATTTAAAACTGCATTTCTGAAAATTACTCAATCATATCATGCAACAAACTTACACCAAAAGGTTGCACTTGGTGACTTATGTTTAACAAGCATTTTTAGATGACTATTTGAATAATTAACTTTATTCTTATTTCTTATTCTTTCAAGTTATGGGATCTCATCAGAATCAATGAGATAATTCTTTCAAGATACCAAAATATGTTTTCATCATTGGATTTTTGAGGTGCAGGCACAGGGGCAACATCCACATCAGTGGGTCCCCTTCCAGGTAGCTGGCTTGCTGTACACATGGCAGATCTCATTCCAGGGCCCAGTTGTTCAAAGCTAACGACCTCGTCAGTTAACGATTCGTTAAAATTTACATCGAGTGATATGCAAATATGCTGAAATTTTTTGCTGAAAAAATGTGAGTAGCTTTTGCAGTGCAAAAGCTACTCACATTTTTTCAGCAAAAAATATCAGAATATTGTGTATTGAATCAGCTAAAACAGTTAACGAAATTACCCTTAACGACGTCGTTAAGCTAACGACGCTTTGAACAACTGGGCCCAGATCTCCAGGTGTGTCTATCATGAGGATCATGAGGGTCAACAGTCGAGAGTTTCCACTCTCTACAATCCCTCTCTGTCAGCTGCTTCCATGTCATCTTGGGCCTCCAGGGCCCACGCTTTCCATCAACCTGTTTGTCAAAGGCTGTCTTTACTGCACCACTGGAAAGTTCTACATGTCCATACCAGCTGAACCTTCTCTCCTTCAGAATGAGATCCAGATCCTCAAAGTTAAGCTGTGCAAGTAGGTCATGGGACCTGATGGTGACAATGTCTTGTCGCTTGACATTGCAGATCTGTCTGATCATTGCCCTATCATTCCCCTGCAAATGTTGGAGGTTTGGCTGTGTCAATGGCCAAGTCTCACTGGCATGGAGCTATTGCACTCCACAATCAAGAGCTGTACACGCGGCCACCTGTCTTGAAAGAGAGGTGGCAGGAAGACAGAACTGGTAGCAGCTCCTTGAACTTCTTCCAGGTGTTTTTCAATCATATTGTGGTTGAAAGTTCACAGCCACCAGCTGCTAAGAGATTGATTGTGTTGACTGTGCTGGGGTTTAACATGTCAACCCTTGTGGGTCATTTGCATTGTCTCCCAGGGAAAGGGAGAAAAGAGATAGAAGAGATAGTAGAGGAGATGAAAGAAAAGGTCAGGGAAGAAAGAGAACAAGAATAAATGTGAAGAAACAGAAGAAATAAAAACATCCCTCCTCTACCCTTACCTGCTACAAGGATAGCAGGCCTTACCCAATTGTAAGCCAATATCAGTTGGAAGCCCTAGTGACATAAGATGCATGACACCTTCGCCACACCCAACCACCCCAGCTGCTGAGACCTAAGCTGCAAAAGGAAGTTTCCACCTCCAGCTTGTCAAGTCCGACTTGGACTTCCCTCTGTGATCTGCCGTCCAAGGGGCGTGCAGTTCCCTGACATCATGTACATCTGTAATCAGGGTCCTTTGTCAAGCGCTTGAGCTCCCTGCATTTCTTGTGCACCCAGTGCTTGCAGCCATTGCAGAAGATGTTGTTGTTTCTAGAGCAATAAGGAAAGCATCAGTATTTTTACCTATCAGCTCATGTTTTTACCTGAAGTATTCGAGCACCCTCAAATTAACTCATCATATTTTTCCAAAATTTAGAACATGTTACTACTTGTTGATGTGTTGAATGGATGGAAAACAGTGCAGATCCTGAACACTTCTCAATATGCATTCTGCCACATCTGATCTGAGTCTACACTATTTGCTCAAGGAATGGTGATGACGGCTTTCAGGAAAATTTGTCATAGGTAGTGATTGTATTTTAAGGTTAATAGCCTTGTCAATGATGTTCTGTTTAGTTTCAACTTCACACACACACATACTTAGCATAGCATGTTAAGTTTTAACTTCAGCAGATGATATTTAGAAATCTTTTTCTTACATTTGCCTCCAAATATGGTTTGATGTCAAGCAAATTGTCTCCTTTATCATGCAGACAATCTTCATGAAATGTCAAGCCCTATTTTCTAGAAGAAATATGAAAAAAATATCACCACAAAGGCACAAACTGTTGCCTATTGAATTAGCCCTGTCATACAGTCAAACTCCAATGGCTCAAACATCTTTGGGACCATGGAAATTTGCTCCAGACATGGGTAGTTTGAGGTTTAATCATAGCACCAGGTCAGGAGGCAAATGGGGATAATTTAGGGATGTCTTCTTGATCTTCATAATGGTATGTTATGTGTACTCATAAGAATCGCCTCAATGAGGTAATTCAAATAAGTACACACAGCATACATTTTCATGATAAAATAAGAAAATTTACCTAAATATTTGTTTTCTTGAACTATAGGAAGAAGTTCTTTTTTGTCTCAACAGCGAGTTCAAATCAGCCATTGTAAAGAAGCCATAGGTATTTGAGTAAATGAAGTTTTACTGTAATGTAGAAATGCCTCATCAATGCATATCATATATACAATATATATTCATGAAACAAGAGGGTTATGATGGCCCTGTAATGCTCACCTGAGTATCATAGCACTTTAAGAACCTGACCTAGAACTGATCAAGGCAAACATTCTGATTAAAATTCATTATGATTATATTAACAAGTAAGACAATGTAGCATATCTAATGGACTGTGAAATAGAGGTCAAGGTAAAATATGGATGACTGCACAAGAGGCCATGCTAAGATGTATGCATGTACTAAGTATCACTGGCTATAGGAGCAATAGTTACTGACTAGCGGTCACATTTTTGAAGCAATCATCATGAATCTTTCTCAAAATGTTTGTCTTGATGATTTCTAGATTGAGTTTGAAACTGGGTCAGTTGGGGTCAAAAACTAGGTCACCAGACCAAATCAAAGGAAGGCCTTATTAAGACTCTAGGTCACATTTTTGAAGCACTCATCATGAATCTTACCCAAAATGCTTGTTTTCATGATTTCTATGTCAAGTTTGAGACTGGGTCACATGGGATCAAAAACTAGGTCACCAGGCCAAATCAAAGGAAAACCTTGTTAACACTCCAACGGTCATTTTTGCAAACAGTGTGGACCCAGATCAGATTGCTCCTCTAGGGTCCACACTGTTTGCCTGTAAGCAAAAATAGGTTTGAAAAGTTTGCAAGGATATTCAGCAGACAACATAAACATCAAGAGCAGCTTTTTCCCAGTTCCAAATGGTTTCTTCCTTATTATCCTGTATTCAATATTAGGACCTCTCCACTAATAAGACCACTTTTAGGCAGTCACACAGGTGGTCTTAATAGCAGAATTTCGCTGTGTCGGAAAAGGTACTTTTTTATTTCATTTGCCTCCCAAGGAATTTTGAATGACAGCTGAAGACTGGCTATTATAGTCAAACTACAATTTAATCTTTTAATTTTATGTACACTCAGACAAATTTAGATGCTTTCTTATGTTACAAGGTACAGCTGTCATTTTTTTTTTTCAACACAAAATGAGAATACTCAGTGACTATGGAAATGTAAAAAATTACCCTAATAAAAATTACCCTAAATACTGGGACACCTTTTCTTAAAATTTGAACAAGTCTATTTTACTGCTGACTATTTTGTCAAGAATCAGAAAAGTGAACAGATTTAAAACAATGCATAGAAAAAGTTACCAGTTTAGGTAGTAAGCCCTTCTTAACCCTTGTCCTGCTGAGCCCGGATATACCCTGCCTTTACAAACAGTGTAGATCCAGATCAGTTGGCTTCTAAGAAGCCAACTGATCTGATCTGGATCTGCACTGTTTGCCATTCAGTATGTGAATTTATATCAACAATCTGGATCAAGTAATCTGATTGGCTGAAATTTTGAAAAGGGCGTGGTATCTTAACTTATTCAGCAGGACAAGGGTTAAAAGCCCTAAGCAGAGCTGCCATTTTTTTTATTATTTTTATTTTTCACAGAAAGTAAGTCTTGACATTTCAAACTTGGAATTTCAAACCTTTTTTTCTATGAAAAATATACAAAAAAAATCTGACCTAATAATACCCAGACTTGTCACTAACGGAACTGCCAAAATATGTTGTGGCTTGATTTTAGCACTATTTTACAGCACTATGGTCATTAAAAAATATTTTGGATAATAACTGAAGTTGTAATAAATTGTTTTTAATAGGTTTGGTTGAAAAATGTTAAGTCACAATTAATTGGATTGAAGTTATAACATCATTTTGGGTGAATTTCTGATGATTTTCTACTAAAAGTGCCAAAAGTAGCTAAAATGGGTACCTAGTTTTCTCGTTGATGTTTACAAAAAATGTTGGGTTTTCCTTAAATATAATGCTGCAGCCTTACAGGTAATATACTGACCTATTGCTTTTTGAAAACAAATCTGAGATATTTGGAAAAATAACTGAAATATGAGCATTTAAATTTCATCATTTAAATCGGAGAAGATTTCACATAAGCTTTAATTAGCTTGTTATCTGATCCTCTATGTCATTTTTGTATGTTTGTGTTGTACTCATTATATTTAATAAACTATTGTTTAAACCAAATTTCATCATACAAAATTATGAAAACTCAGCCACGACAACATATAATACAATACCTGTACCGTGGTTACTAGTTCAGTGTATATTGGGTCTAAGAAAAAAAGAAATATGTAAAAATATATCATCTGATGAAGTTGTGACTGGTGCCTTAAACCATTGTAGTCTGGAGACCCCTAAAAAGGTAATTGCCAAACAGTGCAGACCCAGATCAATCACCACCAAATGTGACATCTGATCAGGGTGTCCACTGTTTGCAAATAGTTCAACCATTTTTCTCCCAGAATATCTAAATCAAATATCCCGACATACCTAAAATCGAAATTAGAATCTTCCAATATATAGTGTAGGTGAGTTCATTCAGTCTACAATGGGTTAAAAATACTTCGAGACTATACTTTCATATTGACCCTAAGTATTGAGACTGACAGGTCTGAGCAAACAATGCAGACCCAGAGTTTTCTGACCAATCAACAAGTAGTAAACTGGTAAACTGGATTTGTTCAAATTTTAGGCCCATAATGGCAAGCAGTTAAGGCATCCTAATATAAAGAGTGAAAACAATATATAGGAATATTTTCATTTAACCTTTTCATCCGTACAAATAAAAATAATTTTTTTCATCTTTAAATTTGGTCAAGTCCATTTCTTTGGGACAGTCTCCTTTCGTTCATAAAATTCTCAAAAAAAATGATAAACAGTATAGATTCAGAAGGGTAGCCCAAATGAACCATCTAATCAGGATCTACATTGTATACAAGGTAAACATTGGTCTCTAATATTCAAGTGTTAACCCTTGTCATGCTGATGCCAAGCCCACTTCTAATTTTCAGCGAATTAGAATACTTGTTCAAAGTTGTTCATACAAATTCAAATACTTAATGACAAATAGTGCAGATCCAGATCAGTTGGCTTCTTCAGAAGCCAACTGATCTGGATCTACACTGTTTGCAAAGACAGGGTATATCCAGGTTCAGCAGGACAAGGGTTAACATACACACAGAAAATGCTTAGGACTTGCTGACTAAACAGTTTATTCCTTAATTTATATATACAAACATATCAACAAATACTATCAACAGGTAACCAAATTTTTCTCCTTTGACTAATATGTATGGCTAGTGCTAGCAAGCCAAGTATGAACAAATTTTGTTGAAAACTGTCACAGCATATTAATGTGGATCATAAAAGCCGCTAAAATATCTGAACACACACATCACACCAAAATGCACAATACTCAGGTAAGACCTGTATCAATACAAATAATTTACTTATTTCTCTTCAAAACCAATGTTGTGGGTACTCATTAGAATTGCTCAATGAGGCAATTCTAATGAATAGCCACAACATAAATTTCCACGAAGAAATAAGAAAATTATTTTTTTTTTTTTGGTTTTGAGAAAAAGTACCTTGATCTACAGCTATGGATAAATGTAATGGTATATAGTGTGAGTCACTAGGCATACAAAATACACTATTGTCACGGCAATAATTGACGCTACTAACACTGTTTAGTACCATTAAATATACAAACAGTTTCTGTTAGTCATTCGAAATTATTTTCTGTCAAAAATTACTCGGGAGCACGCTATTTAAGTGATAAATAAATAAAATCGCGATAACAGCTGTCTTGGCTTTTTTTGAGTCACATGTCTAATTATTAACGGGTTCATCTATTGACAAGTTGATAAATGGGTCACACTTTAGAAAAAAGTTTTTATCGGGTACAATGACTATGCGTAAAGTCTTAGAAACCACAAACATTTTCACCTAAGTTTCAAGTTCTATGGCATATTTATGTCTAAAGCACCCAAGAATACCATAAAAATTAAAAACATCATTTACCTGGTTACGGGGTGATGTACCTATAAAAATGAATTAAGTGAATGGTTGGGTGGCAAAAGTGCAGACCCTGATTAAACCGTAACTTTTTGCCTTGTACATTGTTGTCAGGCCAGTCTGTCTGTAAACTTAGGGTCTAGTTAATACTTAGCAACCTGCCTTCTGCAGAACCCCATCCCATCAATAATGGACCCAAGCATATAGTATAGACCCAAATCAGATACTGAAGAAAGTAGCTTCTCATCAGGGTCTGCACTAAGCTGTCATGAAAACACATCCAAATACCTGTAAATAGAGCAGTTTTTATGAAATATCTATCTATTAACAGATAATGAGCCTATCCAAGGAGCTGTGATGAGCTCTTGGCCTATCCCACTTGCAAGATGGAATAGTCCACTAAAGATATGCAGACATTAAAGAGTTATATCCTATCTCTCCATATCTAAGAAATAAGCATTTAAAGTGCTAACCAAAGTAGCAGCAGACAACATTCTAAATTCTATTATTATTCAGAGAAAATAAGACTTGGCATTTCATGTGACTCATCTGCTAAGCAGATGATTCACACGAAATGTCAAGACTTAGTTTCTCTAAACAAATACCAAACAAAATATCAAAATGCTGACTTCTGCAGCTGTGATTAGAATTAAGCAATTTTAATTAAATAAAATGCAGTGTAAGGGAAGAAACTCTAATTTTAATGCCTCCCAATAAAAAAAAATACTGGGTTAAAATTAAAAGAGATATCATTTATAATATTTTTATTTTTTTCCCCAGAAAATAGGATTTGATACATCATGCAAATTTTCTCCTAAGAAGATAAATTTCTCTTAGGAGACAACTTTGCAAGACATGTCAAACCCAACATTGTATTTTCTGGAAAAAAATAGAGAAAATACAAACTTGCTATTTGCTGAATTCGCCCAGAGAAATTTTGAAATACTATGCCAAGACATTTTTTCTTACATTTTCCCCAAAACAGTACATGTATTATTGAACTGAATTATCACCAAAGAAGACAACTCAGATAAGACATGATCCTTTTGTCAGGGAAAATGTGAAAAACATTTTGTAAATGTTCTTTGATAATTTTTAATGTAGAATATTTATCCTAATTGTTTGACAAACAATTCTGAGCAAACAGAGACGATCCAGAGAGGAAGTTTGATCAGGGTCTGCACAATGCACTGTTTAGACTCATCTCTCTGCTAAAATTGGCTTGTTTAAATTTTAAAGTAAGTATGGTTAGGAATTATGATATTTAACCCTTAAAATGCGAATCACAACTGCAGCAGAAGGTACTGTTTGACATTTTTTTTTTTTTTTTTAGAAAATAGGTCTTAACATTACATTTGTGTCTGACAAGCAGAAATTTCACATGATATACATGAAATGTCAAGACTTATTTCTAAGAAAAAAAAAAAAAAAAAAAAAAAGAATGTTGTGTGCTACAAATTAGCTTAGAGCTGTAAGAGTTAAGATAAATATGGCAATAAACTACAGGCCTAAGCAAATAGTGTAGACCCAGATGAGATGCCACAGAATGCAGCATCTCATCAGGGTCTACTCTGTTTGCCACTAGTCCAGCACTTTTTAGACACATTGGGTGATAAACTTGTTCAAATTTTATAACAAGTAAGGAAAGGAGTTAAGATGCCTGAATACTTAGGGTAAATACGGTAATGCTGCCATGGGTACCCATTACCTTAATCTTCCAACATCCAAAATACTGGTATATACCTAACCCAAATGAATGATGCAGATTATTTCATTATTTTTATGTTTCAACAAAATATTTGAAATAACATAACACTTTTTGTTATACTTAACCCTTGTCCTGCTGAGCCCGGATATACCCTGCCTTTGCAGTGTAGATCCAGATCAGTTGGCTTCTGAAGAAGCCAACTGATCTGGATCTGCACTGTTTGCCATTAAGTATGTGAATTTATAGTAACAATTCGGATCAAGTAATCTGATTGGATGAAAATTAGAAGTGGGCATGGCATCTTAATTTATTCAGCAGGACAAGGGTTAAGATTTGAAGAAGTCCATTTTACTACCTTTTGTTATGTCTAAAAACTGCTGGACTGAGTGGTAAACAGCATAGACCTTGATTAGATGCCACATTCTGTTGCCTCTGATCAGAGTCTACACTGTTTGCTCAGGCCTGTCTGTCCCAATACTTAGGGTTATTAGGGGACTTGTGAGAAAATTTACCTTGGGGATTATGCACTCTTCAAAGACACAGGTCAGTCTGTGCATCAGGACCACATTCTAGTCTATCAGTCTCTTTTGTTCCCTTGAAGAAGCTTTGGATGCTTGGTTTTCTACAGGGTGCCCAGTGAAGACTCTGACTAGATTGTGCAGATTCTCAGGCAGATTGTGCAGATTCACAGACAGAAAGCTCCACGAAATGTTGGACCAGTGGATAAAATTTTGATTGTAACTGAAGGGTTTGTTAACAACTTTGATCATACATTGTAAGTTTTATCTATTAGTCATTAATACATTTTGAGAAACTGACTTTTCAAAAGTTTCCTTATACAAGGGAAAACAAGAACTGTCAATATTCAGTGCTTATTAGATGCCCCCTGCATAGGACAGGTATTACATGAAGCATAATTTCCTTTACAGGCAAGATATTGTGCTGAAATGAAATTTTGACAAAAACCAAGGGCCATAACTGTGCTGTAAATTAATTTGCTAAAATTGAGGCGTAACAATTCCAATGTAGATCTGGTCAGCATCAATACATTCGCAAAATTTGGTCTATTTCCATCAAAAGATATTGAGCAGAAACCAAATTCTGATGATATTCAAGGGCCATAACTCCGTTGTAAATTTGAGAAAATTAACAAATAACAATCCTAACCCAGATCTGGTTAAGATAAATGCATATGCAAAATTTGATCAAATTCCATCTATTTGTTTACAAGATATTGAGCAGAAACAAAATTCTGACAACCAAGGGCCATAACCATGTTGTAAATTTGCCAAAATTTAAGCATAATAATCCCAACATAGATCTGGCCATGGTGAATGCATATGTAAAATTTTGTCTCATTCCATCAATTCCTTCTCAAAATATTTAGCCGAAATGAAATTCTGACGAAATTGAAGGGCCATTACTCTGTAGAAAATTTGTGAAAACCAATGTGTAACAATCCCACACTAAATCTGGTTAAAGTACATGCATATGCAAAATTTGATCAAATTTGATTCATTCACAAGATATTGAGCGGAAACAACATTTTGACAATGGGCTCTTTCAAGCAGAAAGTCTTTCAATATTATTTGCAATGAGCATATTCTGTTCAATTGGCACAGCTGCATTTAATATGCTCATCAGGGCTTTTGTAATCCACTCATACATTGTTAACTTACAAATACTTCAGTTATTCAAACAGATAGGCACGAGTAGACAATGTAGGCTCAGATCAGATGCCGCAAAATGCAGAAATCTGATCAGGGTTTACACTGTCACTCATTCACTAATTTTTGACATATTAACAGGTATTAACCCTTGTCATACTGTATAAATTAAGATGCCACACCCACTTCTACTTGTCAGACAATCAGATTACTTGATGCAGGTTGTTGATACAAATAGCCTACTGAATGACAAACAGTGCAGATCCAGATCAGTTGGCTTCAGAAGAAGCCAACTGATCTGGATCTACACTGTTTGCTAAGGGAAGGCATATCCAGGCTCAGCACCAGCTGGCTTCTGAAGAAGCCAGCTGATCTGGATCTACAGTGTTTGCAAAGGGAGGACATATCCTGGCTCAGCAGGACCAGGATTAACTTGTTTCAGGATGTGGAGTAAGGAATCCAAATATTGTACAGTAGTCATCCATTTCGAATACAGTCAGCAAAAGCCCCGATTAGACTGCACAGATGTGTGCAAGTTGTACAGGCTTTTGTAATCTGCATATCATAGGTCTAGATAAGGGAGGGTATCTGGTAAATATTTTTCTTATTTCTCCATGAAAACGTATGTCATTGGTACTCATTAGAAGCGCCTCGGCGAGGCACTTCTAATGAGTACCCACAACATATGTTTTTGTGGAGAAATAAGAAAAATATCGATACTTTTGGATTGAAAAAAGCGCCTTAACTAGTGCTATGGCATATGCTTGAAGACATGCTTGATCTGGCCCTATTCATCTGTTACCACAACATACTATACACATTATGCACATGATATAATAACGTTATCAGTTTTTGCAGTGACTGATCAGCTAATTGACTCACTGATAATTATGTTGAGTAATTTGATATTGGGTAATCGTACCCTTAAAGCACTAATCACAACTGCAGCAGATGGCATTTTTTTCTTTTTCTTTTTTTTTTTTGTTACTTTTTCAGAGAAGTTAAAGTCTAACATTTAATGTGAATCTGGCAGACAATTCATATGAAATGCCAAGATTTATTTCCTAGAATGTCATCTGCTACAATTTTGCTTAGCGCTTTAAAGGTTAAGAGATGGCCATGCTGATAAAATACCATAATTAAACAATTTCAGAATTTTTCAAATAGGTTCTGCTATAGTAATCAAACAGGATGTTTTCAGGTTTTAACCCTGGTCCCTGTTGAATCTGGATATGCCCTGTCTTTGCAAACAGTGTAGATCCAGATCAGTTTGCTTCTGTTTGTTATTATTAACCCTTGTCATGCTGAATAAATTAAGATGCCACGCCCATTTCTAATTGTCAGCTGATCAGATTACTTAATCTAGACTGCTGATATAAATTCACATGCAGAATGACAAACAGTGCAGGTCCAGATCAGTTGGCTTCTGAAGCCAACTGATCTGGATCTACACTGTTTTCAAAGGCAGAGTATATCCAGGTTCAGCAGGACAAGGGTTAAGTATATGAATTGGTATCAACAACCTGGATTAAGTAATCTGATTGGCTGAAAATTTGAAATGAGCATGGCAACTTAACTTATTCAGTATGGCAACAAGGTTAACATTTTCTTAGGTCCTAAGAAAGGTGAAGAAATTTTGAGCTCAAACACCAACATTTTAGAGCTGCCCTATTTACTCTTAGGATTGGGCCAGACAGGCCTGTGTAAACAGTGTAGACCTAGATCAGCACAGATTGCTGCCTCTAATCAGGGTCTACACTGTTTGTCACCCACCCAGCTTTTTTCTTCTACAGGTAGTAAAATAGACTTCATCAAGTTTTAGGACAAGTAGGGTAAGGAATTAAGGTGTCTTAATTAGTTAGAGTAACTACCGTACCTATACTCATATATATTTACAAATAAGGGAAGAAAATTCGTAGGCCTGAACTAGGAACCTGTTGTCATTCCCAAGAAACAACATACTTAAACATCATTTGATAACTCTAGCTTAGTGATAAAATGTCAGTGTTCAAAATACAAATAGAATGAAAAAATAAACAAAATGATGAACAGGAGCCAGGTCTCCAGTTCTTAGTCTCACAATTGACAAAATGTTGCCCACACAAACATACATCGCCATGGATTTGAACAAAATTTGTTCAGCAAGCTGCGTTGGCTTATCGTGTTATTAATCTTTATCAAAACAACTCTCTATAGCATAGCTGACAATGTTTCCACTTTCTCTCTCCAACACTTCAAATGTAACATAAACATTGTATATACTGCCCAGACAGAAAGTTCTAAAACCAAAATCTCTGTAATTTGGTATGAAAAACTTACCACAAAACTCTACCGACCGTTCTAAGGCAGTGGTCCCGGTGTTAGTCTTACTCTTTGTTGCTTTGTGGTTTATTCTATGAGGCGATTTGTTGTATGTCTTTCCATATGTCATTTTGTTCTTGTGTTTTTCAGTCCTTTTAGTATTGCGATTACCTCGCTTGGGGAAGAGAGAGCTAATCTTAGTGCTTTTAGTACGTTTGTTCGGTTTGTGCTTGTTTAGATTTGTCGGTTTCCTCTTCCTCTTGGGGTCTGGGAAGGGCTGCGGTTTGTAATTGTGGCACTCCCTGGACTTTTCTCTTACCTTTTTTACCATTGGTCATAATTTTTGTCAGTTGGTATAAATGATCTTCTCACATTTGAAATGTACTTGTAAATTTTAAACCGTCTTCACCAAAAAATTTTAATGCATGAACCAATTACTACGTAATGCAGATACAGTTAAAAAAATAATCACATGGAGAAGTAAGTTTTCAGAAAATTTCTTGGAAGTTGGGGTTATATTCTTGAGTGCAAAGATTGGAAAGTCAATAGTGAGAGAAACAAATCTGATGGAACCACAAAAGCATGAATACCATGTCCCCCACTTTTCTCTGAAAGAGCAGGGGACAGAACTGTGTAGTGAAGGACAGTATGTGGGGCAAGGCGAAGGAAATGATGTTAACCATATGTCAAGCAGTCATGTGAGGTAATGTTACAGGTTTATTTATATACTTGGGCCCAGTCGTTCAAAGCTAACGATATCGTTAATTTACACTGAGTGATATGCAAATATGCTGAAAGTTTTTGCTGAAAAAATGTGAAAAGCTACTCACATTTTTTCAGCAAAAAATATCAGAATATTGTGTATTGAATCCGCTAAAACTGTTAACGAAATGACCCTTCACAAGCTTGTTAAGCTAATGACACTTTGAACAACTGGGCCCAGACATCTGTATCAGTGGACTAAGTATTGCAGAAAATGGCAGGGAAAGTGGGTAGGTGGTAAAGGACAATCACAATGTGTGGTATGACCTGAGTAGCATAATAACCCTACCCAGCAGGCACACAACATAAAAATGACGTCGTATCAACGTCGATGTCGCATCGACGTTGATACGACGTCATTTTAACGTTGTTTGCCCACTGGGTAAGCAGTCGGACAGCTAGGCCTTTGCCAACAGCTAGTGTACTGTAGACCCTGATCAGACCCCAAAGAATGTTGCATCTGATCGGTGTCGACACTGTTTGCAATACATACAGCAATATTTTAGACACATCAAGAGGTAGCAGAATAGACTATTTCAAATTTTAGGAGTATGGTAAGTAAATAAGGTGTCCATATACTTAAGGTAAATACGGTATGCATAAAATGGTCTAGGAATTACCTAATATGCAAATATACAGAAATATCTGGCTTAAGGTGACCAACATCGCCATAAGCATCCAAATATGGACTCCATATAAAGGGTCACACGACTTAACGAAATACCGGAATACTACCGAAATACTGGAATACCCGTGAACATTACAGGAATACCCTTGAAAGACACACCTACTGAAGACACCAATACTGGTTTTAATCAATTAACCCTTAAAGCGCCAAGAAAAACTGCATCTGGAAATGTCGTCTGTTTATGTTGTCTGCTGAATATTCTTGCAGACTTTTCAAACCTATTTTTGCATATAGGCAAACAGTGTGGATCCAGATCAGACTGCTTCTAAAGGAGCAGTCTGATCTGGGTCCACACTGTTTGCAACAATGACTTTTAAGTAACTGGCAGAAGACAAAGCAGACAACAATTGTTGTGATTGGTGCTTTAAAGGTTAAGAAAATCGTAAGCTCTTCCGGTGGTGGGTGTGGAGAGTCAGTTTAGGTAGCGTTGAAGGTGGGTGTCAGCTTAAATAATGCGGGCGATGTAATTCAAGCTCTTATTTAGTCTCCCATATAATCCAACCGGAATTGTAGTCCTTAAAGCGAATATGGAACAAAAATCATTTTTCTCCCGATGCAAGGGTGGTAAGATTTTGCCATTTGTGGTGACACACAGGCATGTAAAACTCCAGTTCTTGGAGAGATTACAAATCTCTGGTTAAATACATCACTGTTTCAGTGAAGAATTAACATGTGTTCTGTGGTGTCTGGTCTGGGTTTACACTGACTGCTCAGGCCTGTCTGTCTGAATACGTAGAATAAGTACGGAAATTTGATCAAACTGAACTCCATCAGAAATCATCCTGGATCCGCCCCTGATTCATAAAAAATGTAGTTCCCCATCCCTTTAAACAGTAAAACCTACAAAGTGAGGACTTGCCCGGCATTTACCAGGGTACAAATAAATATTAGTACAAATAAATATTACATGCAATTCTGGGAAATTCGCAGTCTGATCAGTCTTCGCTGTTCCCATGAGGTTCTATGGCCTCTGGGCTTTTCAAATTCTTCCTCCGAGTGCATGCATTTACTAGGAGCAACTGGTGTGATTTGGGGGAATCCGCAAAATGCCGAGATTCAACAAAATCAATAGGAATAAGTTATTCACTCAATTGATGTAAGTTTATCAAGTGGCATATAAAGTATATGCCATTTGGTTTTATACAAAAGTCGTATGTAGTTTTTGTTTAAAGTGATGGTCATTCATGTTTTTCACGGGTATTCCGGTGGTATTCCAGCTCTGAATTAGCAGACTATCAACAATGTTTTCAAAGACAAAACTTCAAAGACAATGTGCAAATTATTTGCAGTTATACTACTTTCCCTTTTCCTATGTTGACATATTTCTTAATTAAAACCAATATTGGTGTCAGTAGGAGTCTTTCACAGGTATTCCTGTAATTTTCATGGGTATTCTGGTGTTTTGGTAGTATCCTGGTATTTTACTAAGTCGTGTGACCGCCATATAAAAAGTACTGAGTCTGCCCACCACTTTTATTAAATACCTTGCCAAAAAAAATTACAAAAAATTACAAAAGCAAAAAAAGAAAGGACAAAACCACAGCCCTACATTCGTCCTTTATGTCAGCTATGACAAAATTAGTCAATTATGTGCCCAACAAGCAGGTGAAACACAATGAATGGAAATGAAATTGAGCGGAAGGGCTGACTGGGGTAAGCCACAAAACTGATGTAATATAGTTTATCAGATGGGTCATGCCAATCTAAAAGGTGTCTGATAAAAATGCAGCAAAGAAATACCTGTAGTCATGCTGTCTGGTTAGGATCTTTGCTCTTTGTAAGCAAAATCATCATAATACTAGATAGTCTGCAAATGAATAAGGAACATTACAAAAACACCCCTGGAAAATTACAAAAACACACCTATTCAAATATACTGAAAATTTCACCACCAAAAACTGACAGTTTTCAGATAAAAATTCTGATATTTTTTCGTATTTCTGCTCAAAACATAGATTGTGGGTACTCAGAACTGCCTTGCTGAGGCAGTTCTAATGAGTAACCACAATCTATGTTTTTGAGCAGAAAAAAAGAAAAATAATGTATACCGTTGTTAACCCTAGTATTACCATATAAAAGTGGGGTTTAAGTGGGTCAAAATTATATAGGAAAGTTTTCATGATGAGACCCTGATCACTGTACAGTATGCCTTCTGATCGGGTCTTTACTGTTTCTATACACTCTAAGACCAATCTTATTTGGGTGGCCCAGGTCACTACCAATGGGCATGACCCAATGACTGACATCTTATAAGAATACTGACAAATCATGAAATACTGCATTACCATATGTATTCTGACAGACAGGCCTGAGTAAACAGAGTAGACCCAGATGACCACAGAACGAGGGTATATCTGTCCTAATACTTATTACCAGTCTGTTTTATTTTTCCATCTGTATATGGATAAATATAGTTTCTGCTGAGTAAGGGGAATGGCTTTTCTCACTATTTGTACAGGAATGACAACTATGGAGGAGGGTGAAATATTTCCTTCTAGAGCATACCCCTATTTACATGGAAGGAGAAAAAAGCCTGACAGTTGTCACACCTCAGTGTGTATCTATTCCACTTCAGCTAGAGTTGCAATCAAATGGTGGTGAGAGGGTATATATAATTAACCCTAGTCCTAATCTGAACCCAAATATACCCTGTCTTTGGTGTAGATCCAGATCAGTTGGCTTTAAGAAGTCAACTGATCTGATTCTGCACTGTTTGTTATTCAGTATGTGATTTTATATCAAGTTCAACATCCTGGATCAAGTAATCTGATTGGCTGAAAATTGGAAGCGGGCATGTCATCTTAATTTATTCAGCATGACAAGGGTTAAGCAGACTGTCAGAATTCTGCAGTTTTTTTAAACCTGAGCTTTTCAATTTGTTTGTTACTTGTTTGTTACTTCTAGCAACCTTTTTTACAGCATAAATCTGTCTTAATATCCTTATTTACCAAATTTTCCTTATTTCCCATATATGGTCAAAAGTCCATGGCTTACATAACTCTAGCCCTAAGGTTATAAAACTTTTTTCATGCTCAACTCAGCTCAGCATGAAAATTTTCTCTGCAAAGAATATGAACATGCAAACAATAGTTAACATTTTCATATTTATAAGCAGAAAAATTTTCATGCCCAGCTATGTTTTATTAATTTAAGCAAGAAAGCATTTGCAATTAATAGTAATTTGAGATTTATTAGCAGGACAAATTTCACGCTCAGCTGAGTTGAGCATGAAAAAAGTTTTATTATAACCCCGTGGCCCAGATAAGAAGGGTAGCTGGATATCTATATATTTCTTTTTTTTTTATTTCTCCATAAAAAGATTTGTTGTAGGTACTCATTAGAAATGCCTCATGAGGGGTTTCAAAAGAAAAATACCAATTCTTCTGGTTGAAAAGTAGGGTTCATTAAGAAAACGTGCCTATTCAAATATACTGAAAATTTTACCACCAAAAAAATAAAAAAATCTGATATTTTTCATATTTCTTTTCAAAACATCGATTGTGGGTACTCGTTAGAACTATCTCAACAAGGTAGTTCTAACAAGTACCCAAAATATATGTTTTTGAGCAAAAATAAGAAAAATAATGTATACCCATGTATAAACCCCAGTTTTACTATATAAAAGTGGGGTTTAAGGGGGTCAAAATTATATAGGCGTGTTTTCATGATGTTATCTGGAGGTATGGTTAAGGCATATACACTGGACATGTTTGTTAACATAATGCAAGTGTTAGAAACCCCGGACTCTTCTTTGCCTACACTGGTCATATATTTATTTCTTATTAGTGTCATTTTTACATGGAGGTGTTTTCTGTATTTACCGTATATATTCTGACAGACAGACCTGAGCTAACAGTGTAGACCATCAGGTTCTACACCATTTGCCACTCATTCAGCAATTTTTGGACATAACATCGGGTAGTAAATTGTATTTTTTCAAATTTTAGAACAAGTAAGGAGATGAAAAGCAGGGATATTGTTGGCTCACAAACAAGAGGGGCCATTTTTTCAAATCTTACTGGAAAAGTTGGATCAGAATCCTAACTCCCTTTACCCTCCTTACATTATAAAAAGGGCACATAATTTCAAAAAGAAAGGGCCATTTTGAAAACTGAAGGGCAATTTTGCCCATGGTCCCTTCCAAATTCATCCCTGGAGGTGTCTGAATACCATCACGAAAACATATCTATATAATATTGACCCCCTTAAACCCCACTTTTATATAGTAAAACTGGGGTTTACAGGGGTATATTTTATTTTGCTTATTTCTGCTCAAAAACATAGATTGTGGGTACTCGTTAGAACCGCCTCGACGAGGCAGTTCTAACGAGTACCCACAATCTATGTTTTGAGCAGAAATATGAAAAATATCAGAATTTTTTGTCTGAAATGTTTCAGTTTGGGGAGGTGAAATTTTCTATATATATGAATAGGCGTGTTTTCGTAATGTTATGGTAAATACTTAATGTCTCACTCTTAGATACTTTGTAAGTAAGTGGCTTAGTGTCAGACAAAATGATGTGACTGCTTCACCATAATCCTATAATAATATTCCCACTTGGTTCATTTATACTAAAATGTCAGTGGCTACTTATGAGGCAATTTGTTTGTGTCACTGTGGTCAACAGGTAGAAAAGAAGGATGTTACCTGCCTGACAAATAGGTGTTGTGTTTAATCGTGGTGTCAGGGCTCTCCACCCTAGGGGGCAACAGGTTGGGCAACTGACCTGCTATAAACACAAGATCTGTGGTCATTGAGTGATGATCATAATCATGTCCATCATAAAAACTAGCAGTAGGTGGTCAGGTCATCGGTCAGCTATATAACTGGTCAACCATATGCAGGATTTTTTCTAACATACCATGTGTTTATTTGGACACCTTTTAAAACTTTAATAAGTCTATTTATGTGCCTGTTGAGTGTCAGAAAAATTGCTGGATGAATGGCAAATACTGAAGACCCTGATCAGATGCCACATTTTGCGGCATCTGATTTGAGTCTACACTGTTTGAACAAGCCTGTCTGTCCAAGTATTTAGGATAAATACAGTATAACTTAGGAGATGTGACATTATTTCTAATTTAGTTTATTGGCATCACTGCCTATTAACATGCACTGCTATGATTTAAAGCTCCAGTTAAAATGTCTGTATAAATCTTATAGTACTGTAGTAGCCATAGACATTTCAGTAATGAACCTAGTCCATATAAATCTTTTTCTCATTTCTCCATATAACCACATGTTGTGGGTATTCATTAGAAAGCTGTCTGTCCAAATACACTGAAAAAAAAAAATTATGCAGTAGCAAATATGCTTTTTTTCAGATCTTGAACAATTTATGACCACACATGCTATAGCTTCTATTCCCATAATCTCTGATAACAGATGAAGGCATGTCTTATCAATAGCTGAAACTGACACCACCAGATAAAAGCAAAAGTAACTGATAAGAGAAATTAGGGTCTCTGAACCCCCTTGTTGCCTATCACATAATGTCAGCCATGTCAAGTGGCAGAAGCCTTATAACCCTTTCAGACTGGTAGACCAAAACAGATACCTGTGCAAACAGTGTAGATCCAGATGAGACAGCTCATAATGAGCTGTCTCATCAGGATCTACAGTGTTTGCCATTCTTTTTTGATTTTAGACTGAAACCCCTATTTGTATCAGTGGACATGTCTGAATTCAAGGATAGGTTGAGTGTAAGCCTACCATGAAGGGACCAAACAGCCTGCACATCAGCATTTCCATCAGGGTCACTGCAATCTACAATACCATATTTACCATAAATATCAGGACACCATAACTCCTTACCATACTTGTCTAAAAATTTAAACATCCATTTTTCTAACTGCAGATGTGTCTTATCAAGAAAACATACCTAATCCTGACCCCTTAAACCCCACTTTTATTTAGTAAAACTGGGGTTTACAGGGGTATGCATTATTTTTCTTGTTTCTGCTCAAAAACATAGATTGTGGGTACTCGTCAGAACTGCCTCACTGAGGCAGTTCTAACGAGTACCCACTATCTATGTTTTGAGCAGAAATAAGAAAAATATCAAAATTTTTATCTGAAAACTTTCAGTTTTTTGGTGGTGAAAATTTCAATATATTTGATCTGGGTCTGCACTGTTTACCAATTACCCTTTTACAGGTCTCCAGACTACAATGGGTTATGCAGCAACATTTTGTAATTTTTTTTCTAATATTTCCTAGAAAACAGGCTTTGACATTTCAAATTAATTTGCACAAAATGTCACAACTTGTTTTCTGGGAAAAATAAGAAAAATATCACCATTTTGTCATTTGCTGAGTTTGCCCAGAGAGTTGCAAAGGACAATTTTTCTATTAAAGATCAAAGTAGGAAGTGCATGTGAAGTTGAAATTCAATCTGTGTGGTAATATTTTTATCAAAGTAATTTCAAAAAGTTATCATGGTTTGCAAAATTGTTAATACAAAAGACTGGTGGATTGAGCTCAAGATATAAAAAGGCATTTTTTTTTTAGTTTTTATTATTATTATTATTATTTTTTTTTTTTTTTTTTGTTTTGTTTTGTTTTTGGTTGTTTTGTTTTTTCAACAAAAAGCAACTGATCCATAATTATTTTATTTATTTGATGAAAGGATATGCTGAGGGTTCTCATTAAGCCTTAAAAAGCACGAATCACAACTCCAGCAGATGACATTTTGATTTTTTTTGTATTTTTCAGAGAAAATAAGACTTGACATTTCATGTGAATTGTTGCCTAGCATAGCAGATGATTCACACAAAATGCCTGGTCCTTTTTTTCTCTGAAAAAAAAAAAAAAGAATAGAATGTCATTTGCTACAATTTTGCTAAGAGCTTTGTCAGTTATAATGAGGGTTAAAAGTGCCTCAGCCTGTTAGGAGAGCCTCACATGATGGTTACCCAATATATCATATTTTTTAGGAAAAGTAAGAACTTTGCAATTTGGATAACCCTATTTTTGATGAAATATTTTCTAGTTGTGGCTGGCTCATTCAGTCCAATGACAACTGATGGAATTATTTTCACCAGGCCACAATATAAGTTTCCTGATGTGAGTGCATACATGTGCAGACCTATTGGGCCATCACTGTTCATATTATGTAGAGTTTCTGTTGCATAAGGCTCTTAAAAATCCTTTATATGCAGAAAAAAATCATGCTATCTTTCATGTTCTTAAAAGAGGGATTCTCTTGAACCAACGAAAAAACAAATCAAATATACAAAAATAATAGACTTGGTTTTATTGAGTCGTTTCATGAACAGTACTGCAAGGTGCTGTACTGCTCATGCCTAGCCTATGGTAGAGCAGTATTCCATTTTCAAGTACCGTATTTGCCCCAATTACTGCACTGTGTGCTTAGGTGTTTCAAAAGTACTAGAAACACTTGTAGTAAAATAGCTACCTAATAAGGCACACTTTTAAGCAATCATCAAAGGACTTCATGAGGGGCGTATTTAATGATGCTTACGCGATACTTTTTTCTGATTTTCTTTACAAATGCATATTATGTTGTGGGTACTCTTTTAAATTGCCTCGGGGTAATTCAAATGAGCACCCACAACATATACTTTTATAAAGAAGTATAGATAAAAGTACACGAGTTGTAATCTGATAGCTACAGATTTGCTTGACCATGCGCTTATAGGAGTGTGTGCGGTAGTTAGGTCGAATATGGTAAATCAAATGAGCTAAATTATTCCAAAAGACAAGAAAATATAACTACACTAAAGTGAAGTACAGGGAAATGTTTTATGGCCACCACACAGTACTTTACACTAGCTGCAGTGAAGATACATACATTCTTAACCCTTGTCATGCTGAATAAATTAAGATGCCATGCCCACTTCTAATTTCCAGCCAATCAGATTACTTGATTCGGGTTTTTGATAGAAATTCACATACTTAATGACAAACAGTGCAGATCCAGATCAGTTGGCTTCTTCAACTGTTCTGGATCTACACTGTTTGCTAAGACAGGGCATGTCATGTTCAGCAAGAGAAGGGTTAATAAAAGCACCGCAAGCATAATACCCTGCCATAGCAATTATTTGTTTATGTATTAAAGTTATTGTTGCGAAAATGTCTGGAAAGAAAATGACGGAGGGACAGATAACAATCCTAAACTAGATCTTGATAATATCAATGCATATAGCAAGTTTGGTTAAAACGCCTTGTTATTTACTCGTTATCATCCGGAAACGAAAACATGGGCGTGTTTCGGGCAGATAACTCCATAAAAATTTGACGAAATTTGCCCATTAGCAATCCCAAACCAGATCTCCTTGTCAATGCATACAGCAAGTTTGATTAAAATCCCTTGTTATTTA
Organism: Anodontia alba; assembly: GCA_964016985.1. NCBI lineage: Eukaryota > Metazoa > Mollusca > Bivalvia > Lucinida > Lucinidae > Anodontia > Anodontia alba. The sequence goes on from OZ024825.1 coordinate 19,142,803, forward strand.
CTAAAGTTATCGTCCGGAAACGAAAATATGGGCGTGTCTCGGGCAGATAACTCCCGTAAAAATTTGACGAAATTTGCCCATTAGCAATCCCAAACCAGATCTCCACAATATCAATGCACATACCAAGTTTGGTGAAAATCCACTGATGTTTACTCAAGTTATCATCCGGAAACGAAAAACGGACGGAAGGGACAGACGGACATACATACGAAGGACGGACGGTCAGACACACGGACGTCCAACGTGAAACCATAATACCCCGCCACTATTGTGTGGCGGGGTATAAAATGGGATCCTCTGGATGCAAATACATGTACTTACCAAATAAACTAGAAATGTGTTTGTTAAACATTATGCCCCCAACTATATGCTTGTCCATATAAAATGCCAAAGTTGGAAAGGGGAGTAGCTCTGAAATAATTCAATTTATTTTTCAAAAGTTAATCAGGTGATCTATTTTTTCAGCTCCAATAAGCTCACCAAGTTTCAAGGCCCTAAGTTGAAATAGTTATCAAGGTATCTTGCTCACAAGAAAAGTGTGACAAATGGATGGACAGACGATTGACCCAAAACCAATATGCCCCTCCAACTTCTTAAAAGTTAGGGGCATAATGAAAATAACAGACTTGTTTTTATTGAGTCTGTTCATGATCGATCAATAATGTAATATTGAACATGTGACAAAATCAAACAGTACCAATTTGTTTTAATGCAGAAATAAGAAAAATATTTTGGCTAGAAAAAGCATCTATACTGGAGGTATGATGTAAATTTAAGTCCTGTCTAAGCCTATTGAACAGTTATTAGATTGAACACTGTATCCATTTTCAAGAAGTCATTAGTCCCTGGTCAGTGTTCTCTTCACACAAATTAATTGGAGGACTTGTTAAGAAAGAATGTTCTCCACAAAAACATAGTTATGGTACTCATTAGAAGCACTTCACTGAGAAGTAAGAAAAATTATCCCATAATTATCAGAATATTGAATAATTCTGGGATGTTTTTCTTTACATTACGAAACACACCTATATAATTTTGACCCCCTTCAACCCCCCTTTTATATAGTAAAACTGGGGTTAACAGGGGTATACATTATTTTTCTTATTTCTGCTCAAAAACATAGATTGTGGGTACTCGTTAGAACCACCGGGTGAAGCGGTTCTAACGAGTACCCACAATCTATGTTTTTGAGCAGAAATATGAAAAATATCAGAATTTTTTATCTGAAAATTTTCCTTTTTTTGGTTGTAAAATTTTCAATATATTTGAATAGGTGAGTTTTCGTAATGCTTCTAAGTGAGGCACTCCTAATGAGTACCCACAACATATTTGTTTTATTAACGGAGAGTCAAGAAAAAAAAACTGACCCAGCATTTTCAGAGTATCTGAAGATAATTCTGGGATAATTTTCTCCAGTTTCCCCTAACAGTAAGGTAAGCTTAAAGCTTAGACTAGCCCCTAGATCTTGATGTCATGTTTTATCACTCCTTACTATAAGCTGATTCAAATGTGTGGATGATACCTTGTATAGCCAGTCTCTAATAGTTGTCTCTGACATCAATATATCTCGAAGATGAGTTGCTGCTATCAAAGAGGTGATGCAAGCAGTAGACGGCCCTAAAATTAATAATTACACTTCAACCTCATTATAACACGGTTCGTTATAACACGGTTTGGGATACAACACAGTTCAAAGATGGATCCCAAAAATATATAGATTATATTGAAAAATGACCATAAATGGTCATTTTTCAATATAATCTATACATTTTTGTTTGGATATAACACGGTTGTTTAACTAACGCGGTTTATGCTTTGGACCCCAATAATAGTGCTATAAAGAGGTTGTGGTGTATATCAATGAAAATAGTATTGATATCCGACTAGCAGCTAGTCTACCTTAAGCTTAATACAGCACTTTGGCTCAGTTTTTCATAACATTCCCATTTGCTTGAGTCAGTGCTACTAATCATTAAAGCACCACTGAAATTTACAGCGAATGAAATTCTATTTTCTTATTACTTTTGCAAGAAAGGTTTGATATTTCATGCGAACTGTCAGCAAGACAGACAATTCACATTAAATGTAAGGCCTTATTTTATCAGACAAATATTTAGAATGTCATCTGCCACTGTTATAATGGATGCTTTTTAAGGTAAATACTAAACAGTATGAGCATTCTTTCACAGCTCTAGTTGAGAGAGATAACCAGCAAAAGTTTTTTCTTATTTTTCCATGAAAATGTCTTGTGAGTAATCACCAAAGTCACCTCACTGAATACCCATGACACATTTTCTTTGAGATAATTAACCCATTGTAAAAAGATAACTGGCAAACAATGCAGACCCAGATCAGATGCCGCAGAACGTGGCCTCTGATCAGGGTCTCAACTGTTTCCAAATATTTCAACGATTTTTTCTCTAGGAATATCTAAATCACATAGCCTGACATAACTAAAATTGAAATTAGAATCTTCCAATATATAGTGCGGGGGGAGTTCATTCAGTTTACAATGGGTTAATACAAAAAAAAAAAAAAAATACCAAATTATTTTTGTGGGTGCCCATAAAAACATCTTATCTAGAGTTTAGCAAAAAACTGTTCCTTAAGTCAAATCAAGTGCAGTCATGGCCTGCCAAAGATTGCAGACATTCAGATACAATGACAAATTACAGTTTATTCTGGGGACTCTTGTAAATGTCAATTTCACGATTGACATGTGATCAAAGCTATGTGAACTTTGACTTTGTCTAAGGTTAATGCCTAGACTCATTAACAAGCTGTGACCAACATGATCCATTGAAATGGGAATATTGTTCCAACTGGATTATTAATGCAGCATAGAGGGTAAAAATTTCAGCAGATGACATTTTGCAGGACAAGTTGAAATAACTTTATTCTTTAATATCTTTTTCTTCTTCAGAAAATAATATCTAGTAACTATAGCATAGCCAAGTTTAACCTTTACCACTCTCTGGCCAAATTCAGCAGATGACAAACTGACAGTAGCTTTCATATTTTTTTTTCCAGAAAATAGGCTTTGACATTTTATTCATATTGTCTCCTGTAGTAAGAAAAACATTTCAAAATGTTGTCTGCTTACATTTTACCAAGCATGCAAAGTGATATACTGTCTCCTGTAGGCCACAATACATATGCTAACCCTTGTCATGCTGAATAAATTAAATGCCACACCCACTTCCAATTTCCAGGCAATCAGATTATTTGATCCGAGGTTTTGATAGAAATTCACATATTTAATGACAAACAGTGCAGATCCAGATCAATTGGCTTCTTCAGAAGCCAACTGATCTGGATCTACACTGTTTGCTAAGACAGGGCATGTTGAGTTTAGTAAGAGAAGGGCTAAGTATTTGAACAAACAGTGTAGGAGGAGAATGTGACATCTAATCAGGGTCTATACTGTTCACTACACATCCTGCAGTTTTAAATACCTCAGCAGATAGTTAAATGTTGATTAAGTTTCGCACAAGTAACAAGTAAATATGTCAAAATATTTAGGGTAAGTAGGATACCAGTCTATAATTAGCAGGTCATCATAAGGCCAAAGTTCAGACATGGAAGTTGCTGTCATGATAAATGAGTCAGGACTAGTGGAAATATTTAGACTCATTAAGAGAAACCTATAGACTTTCATGGGAGTCTATTCTATCAAAATTGTTTTCTCCCCTTCTGATAATGGGTCTATAGAATAGACCCTGACCCCTTTCCAGAAGGGGCTTGGCATGCAGGAAAAGCAAACAGGAAGTCACAAAAGTTGTCTCCACTGGCTGAAAAATGGCAGAATAAAATCTGCCAGTCCCTTTAATTCTTATTGTGCCTATTTCTCTCCATTTTGCTACCTGGTGATTCACCTGAAAACTGCTATATGAGAGGCAAACTGTAGACCCTGATCAGATGTCCCATTCTGCAGCTTCAGATCTGATCTAAACTGTTTGCTCTATCCAAAAACTTAGGGTAAAATATGGTATGTGGACAGTCTCATAAGCACCTTTAACCCATTGAAGACAGAATAGACTCTCCCACACTATATATTGGAAGAGTCCAATATCGATTTTAGGTATGTTTGGCTATGAGATTTACATATTTCTAGAGAAAAATGGCTAAACTATTTGCAATCAGTGGAGACCCTGATCAGATGCCGCATTCTGCAGCATCTGATCTGGGTCTGTACTATTTGCCAATTACCCTTTTACAGGTCTCCCGACTACAATGGGTTAATGGTATCTACTGACAGAAACAATGGAAGTCTTATCAAAGGAGAAGAAAGGTGCAAATAAGACTGGTGATGCAGAGGAGACTGATATGAATCTGTGCAGTTAACGTGACTGGATACACTTGGTAGAGTTTCTGACCTTTTTTACAGAGAAACAATTTCGGCGACTTCCTGTTGGTGTTTCTGCATCACCAAGCCCTTCTGAAAAGAGGTCTACTGTAAAAGGAAAGAATTGGGAGCAAAGTCTTTCTTTTTACAGTAGACCCTCCCTTTCAGAATGGAGGAAAATTGACTGATTGTGTTGGGGTTTAATGACATGTCAGCCCTTGTGGGTCAAGAATGAAGGAAAAACAAAGACAGTTACCTCCCCTGTAAATGTATCAATTCCCCTTTGGACAGCTTCTCATTTCCCATAATCAAAATATGCCATGCATTACTATGGATCTCATCAAGAAAAATTAATGATGATCCACACACCAAAATTCCCTAAATACATGGACAGACAGGTCTTAGCAAACAGTATAGATCCAGATCAGACACTGCAAAACATGGTATCTGATCAGGGTATACACTGTTTTTATTTCCATTCCTCTGTGTGTGTGTGTGTGTGTGTGTGTGTGTGTGTGTGTGTGTGTGTGTTCATTGCTGTCATATGCCATATCCAAGAGCTCACAAACAGGATTGGCTTTATGCGTTATCATTCTCCACATGCCAATAGAACCAACTAAAAAAGGTCTACCATATCTAAATTTCCCTTGACATACTCCAAGTCTGAAAGTGTCTAAAAGTTGCTGACCAAATAGCAAACAGAGTAGATGTGATCAACCTGCTCCTGAATATACATAATTAACTGTTCAAATATTTAGGGTAAATAAAGCAACTTTTCCATTTTAGTCTCTACTTTCTATAATAACCATTTCCAAACAACAACTCCCAGCTGGTCCTCCCCAAAAGTTAATGAAAATTTCATGACATTGATCTAGGGGATAGGACATGCAAGTTTGGATTGTCAGATCAGTATGTAATGAACTGAAGCTATTCAAAGATTAAGAAGATACAATCAAATTGGAACTTTTACACAAAACTTACCCAAAGTTTTAATAAATGGATGGCGGAATGGACAAATGGAAAGGGCCTTGGCATATGCCATTGAAGTATCAGTTTTCATCAGTTTTCATCATACCATTTGTCCATCTGTGCTGTCTTTCCATTAGGGTATAAAAATCAGTTTCAAATATTTAATAAAACAAACCATTCCATTTGTCCAAAGTCAAGTACTAGAGTTAGCTCAACTGGTTAGTTGAAGCTGCCATGCAAATGGGTAAACAAACCACTCACATCAGTTCAAACCCTGCACACAGAAGATTTATCACATAGTCCTTGTGGCACTCTACATCCTCAACAGCAATACAGCTTTTAAACCACTTTCCTGAAATGAAAGAAATGCATTGCATTAGAGCTCCAGATTACCAAAACAATACAAATTTGTAATAATTAGCCAACTGATCTGGATCTGCAGTTTGTCATTAAGTATTTGAATTTGTATGAACAACTTGGATCAAGTAATCTGATTGGTTGAAAATTAGAAATGGGTGTGGCAATTTATTCAGCATGACAAGGGTTAAGATTTTGCCACCATTTTCACTTTTGTAATTCCTTTTTGCTTTTCTGCTCATCAATCCTTTCCTCAGGAGACAATTTGCATCAATGCCTATTTTCTGGGAAAAACAAGAAAAAAAAAATTCAAAATATTGTCTGTTGAATTTTTTACCCAGCCACAGCAACATAATAGTCAACTACAGTCGCTCTTTTTTGCATGACCCTCTCCTGGCTGGAATAATTAAAATACTGACCCATTTGGGCTTCTTGAGTTTTGTCTATGCTGACCAAAAAATCAGGTTCAAAGCATTGTTTGGGAGTCCACACAGTGACATGACCGGGGATTAATCATGTGACCTAGTCAAATGGTTACAAATGGACAAACCCTTGTCAGTTTTATGGCAACCATAGTTTGGGTAATAGTGTTAATAATAGTGGTCAAGCCAGTATCAATTTATCAACTATCTCAGCTTTCTGAAAAAGAAAATTACCACCATAAAATACTGAAATAGCCTTCTATTCTTTGCAGAATCATTTTATGAATTAAGCTTGACCAATCCTTTAAAAAAATAATTTGAATTTCATTGCTAAGTTTGTTAGACCTTAATGAATTGAGTTACAACAATGAGTGACAGGTCACAAATCTCCTAAATAAATCACATAACCTGTGTCCCCCAATGACAGGGATACAACTTGATGTCCATTTCAATGCCAATGCTAATTAGAGAGTGATTTTAATGATAAGATCAACAGTGACAACAATTAATCAATCTTGGAATAACCTTTCAGAACCACAAGGTCATGAATCATGATGCTGTCATGAAAAACTTCACAACTTTGCATGCTGGGTAATTTTGCATGCTTTTTTGTCGTCTGTGGATTTTTTTAAAAGATAACTTTTTAAAAAAAAATCTTTCAGGAATAACATCAGAGTGTTAAACAGTTTGGATCAAGATCAGGCCTGACATTTTCTCGGGCCTGATCTGGGTCCAAACTGTTTGCAAAGGTTATCAGCAGATGACAAAAGTCGCCACTAGCTGGGAAAGACACCACTTACAACAGCAGCAGATGACATAGTTTTTTTATTATTATTTCTCTGAGAAAATGAGGTTTAACATTTCATGGGAATCATCTACTAGGCAGACAGTCCATAATCATGAAACATCAAAATGCAGAGCAGGAATACCTGCAAGGCCCAGTTGTTCAAAGCTAACGACATCGTTAGTTAACGATTTGTTAAAATTTACATCCAGTGATACTCAAATATGCTGAAATTTTTTGCTGAAAAATGTGAGTAGCTTTTGCATTGCATTTTTCAGCAAAAAATATCAGAATATTGTGTATTCAATCCACTAAAACAGTTAACGAAATGACCCTTAACAAGCTCGTTAAGCTAACGACGCTTTGAACAACTGGGCCCAGATAGATAGAACACATAGCTAAACCAGTCAAGTGGCTAGCTCATTCTTACTCAAGCTTTTTTTCTCAAAAAAAAAAAAAAAAAAATTAGACTGTCATCTGCAACAATTCTGAAAGTTGACTTAACTCTTTGCATGGTGGGTACTTTGCATGTTTTTTGATGTCTGTGGATTTTTTTAAAAATTAACTTTTTAAAAAACCTCTTTCAGGAATACTATCAGAGTTTCAAACAGTTTGGATCCAGATCAGGCCCGACTTTTTGTCCGGCCCGATCTGGGTCCAACTGTTTGCAAAGGTTATCAGCAGATGACAAAAGTCGCCACTAGCAGGGTGAGAGTTAACCTTTATTACTCTCTGTGCTAATTCTGCAGATGACAAACTGATGATATTTCCCTTATATATTGATCTTTTGGGATCATTTAGCTCATTCTGGTTACTTTGAAAATTGAATACTGCTAAAGTCGGTGCCAGGGGAGCTTATGGAACTTCACAAATTAAACTGCTGCATATGAAGAGATTTAATAAAACCGAGTCTCCCATTTTCCTTTTTCTGATTTTCTGCGTGTTCTGTGTTTCCAAAGGCAACTTTTCAGGGCCCAGTTGTTCAAAGCATCATTAGCTTAACAAGCTCGTTACTGCTCAAAATGTTAACTGTTCTAGTAAATACAATATCTAATTCACAGGTATTTTTGCTGGAAAAAATGTGAGTAGCTTTTGCAAATGCAAAGCCTACTCACATTTGTTCAGCAAAAATATTAGCATATACATGTATGCCATATTTAATGATCAAAGTTTTAAAAATACGTCAACTAACAACATCGTTACTTTTGAACAACTGGGCCCAGATTTTTATTTTTCCAGAAAATAGGCTTTGACATTTGAAGCAAAATGCCTGCATTGGAGATACAGCCTTCCCAAGGCACTGAAAGAAGAGATGGGAAACAAACAATTACAAGACACAACAATACAATTGCAATACAGTAAATGTCTTAAAATTTTGAACACTAAAGTGTCTGACAAAATGACACTCAAACAGTGCAGACCCTTGGAGGAGGAGTCTGATCAGGGTCTACACTGTTTGCCATTCCACTAAGTATTATAAGAAATAACTATATAGAAAGCAAAATTTAGGCCAAAATAATATGGCATAACATATTTAAAATTTTAGACATTTACCATAACAGACATACAAAGAATAACTGCAACAGAGGAACAGCCTTGAACAAGAGCTCCCCCAAGCCGGGTATTATACGCCCGTGGCAAGTAATAAGATGTACCACATAAACTGGCTCCTGCATAATTCAGTGCTCCGGATGTAAACTGTAAGTGGAATTACAAAAAAAAAAAAAAAAGAAAAAAAAATTAAAAAAATTTCATTGGGGAATATCTCTGCTGATATTTAGTGAACTGTAACCTAAGGGTCCAAGCTGGCACAGAAATTAAGGGAGAAATGACTTCTCCCTCCTGGGAAAATAGGGAGAAGTTTGCTGCTTCTAGGGAGAAATGCTTTCTGACGGAGGACACACCACAGAAGCATGGGTACATTATAAGCTTATATGAGCTGAATGTTTTTCCTATTCTTCAATATCGGACCAAACAATAACAAAACAAAAATAAACAACCAAAAAAAAAAAAAAATGCTGCAAGAAATTTTTTTGTAAACCTTTAACTTGTTTAATACTGATTTTATTTTTGTTCTTCAAGGGAGCCAAATCAGAAGAGTATTAAAAAAAAAAAAATCAAAAAGAATTATGTATTTATAAAGATTTAATAATGACAACCTTTCCTTGCAAGTCTAATAAAAGAAGATGATAAAAAAAAATCAATATCTTGACCATATGACCAAAACTTTAGTTATTTGCAAAAAATATATCTATTATATAATAAAATTTGCACACTATTACCTCTAAACAACATGCTGCGAAAAGTTTACAAAAACTTTCAAAGGGGCATAAATCTGCAAATATTTGGTGCACTGTAACCTCAAAACAATATGTGCTGCTCCACATCATTGTGTAACTATTTGTGAAGTTTCAGCTTGTTCGGATGTAAACTGTAGGAGGATTTAGCCGAAAACAAAAATATTAATAGAAATTTTCAAAGGGGATTAACTCTGCTAATACTTGGTGGACTGTAACCTTGAAATAATATGCACTGCTCGATCATCATGGTCTATCTACAAATCAAGTTTCAGCTTGATAGGATGAAAACTGTAGGAGGATTTAGCCGGAATGAAAAGTTTACTGAAATTTTCAAAGGGACATAACTCTGCTAATATTTGGTGGACTGTAACCTCGAAACAATATGCGCTGCTCCACATCATGGTCTAACTGCACATGAAGTTTCAGCTTGATTGGATGTAAACTGTAGGAGGATTTAGCCAGAAACGAAAAATTAATAGAAATTTTCTAAGGGGTGTAACTCTGCTAATATTTGGTGGACTGTAACCTTGAAACATTATGCGCTGCTCCACATCATGGTCTAACTAAAATCAAGTTTTAGCTTGATTGGATGTAAACTGTAGGAGGAGTTAGCCGGAAACGAAAAGTCTACTGAAAATTTCAAAGGGGCAAAACTCTGCTAATATTTGGTGGACTGTAACCTCGAAACAATATGCGCTGCTCCACATTAACTATATATGAAGTTTCAGCTTGATTGGATGTAAAATGTAGGAGGAGTTAACCTGAAATGAAAAGTTTACAGGAATTTTCTAAGAGGCATAACTCTGCAAACATTTGGTGGACTGTAACCTCGAAACAATATGTGCATTGCAACATCATGGTCTAACTATATACTAAGTTTCAGCTTGATCTGATGTAAACTGTAGGAGTTAGCCGGAAACGAAAAGTCTACTGAAATTTTCAAAGGGGCGTAACTCTGCTAATATTTGGTGGACTGTAACCTCGAAATAATATGCGCTGCTCCACATCATGGTCTAACTATATATGAAGTTTCGGCTTGATCGGATGTAAAATGTAGGAGTTCACCGGAAATGAAAAGTTTACAGAAATTTTCTAAGGGGCATAACTCTGCAAACATTTGGTGGACTGTAACCTTGAAACAATATGCGCTGCGCCACATCATGGTCTAACTATATACCAAGTTTCAGCTTGATTGGATGCAAACTGTAGGAGGAGTTAGCCGGAAACAAAAAAGTTCACGGACGGATGGACGCCATACCCCGTAACATGATACGTCCCGTTTTTCAAACAGGTGTATAAAAAGTCAGCAAAGTAGCCATTGGAAGGGGGAAGGGGGAGGTGGAGGGCGTTAAACTTTACTCAAAAAACTCCAAGATAGTGAACTTAATTCGGATATAGCTCCAAAGATGTGTGGAAATATATCACTGATGTCTTAAAGTACCCCATCACAGTACATTAATCTATCTAAATTAGATAGCTCTGTAGTCATCACTTAATTCTTTTAGCATTTTTATAGGCTTAACCCTCTCATCCCTGAGTTTCTGAAGTGGACTCTTCCATCCTTGTATTTGAACATGACCACTGATGCAAACTGAATAGGAGTTTCAGTCTAAAATCAAAAACAGAATGGCAACCAGTGTTGATCCTGATGAGATGGCTCCTTATGAGCCATCTCATCTGGATCTACATTATTTGCATAAGTATCTGTTTGGTCTGCAAGTCTGAGAGTGTTGACCTATTTTTCAAATTTTCTGCCTTAAGAGCTTACAAAACTTACACATCAATGTCAAGGACCATGGTTGTGTTACTAGAAGGAACTGTAAGATGATTGTAAACCTATTTCGTCACCTGAGCACAAAAAGTCAGTAACTCCTTATATATTTTAATGGGAGTTACTGACTTTTTGCGCTAAGGTGACAATTTACCCTTAGTGTTGGGACAGACAGGCCTGAGTAAACTGTTCACAGAGAACATATGTTGTAAAGTGAGCACTAGATCATGGTCTACAAGGCTTGCCATTCATTCAGTGGTTTATAGACACTTCAACAGGTAGTGAAGCAGATTTGTTCAAATTTTAGGTTGGTTTGTTCGGTCTTTAGCGACTGGGTCAACACTATTAAGATCATGTGGAGCTGGTCAGTTTACCTAACCACACTTTTTTCTGGGCAGGCTTAGTTCTCTAAGCAGTAATGTTACCAATACTTATGCACACTTTCACCAGAAATTGACAAATGCCAGAAGGGAGAGAATGACTGTAGAAAAAAAATTCATAATTAATCTCCATTAAAGAATGTTGCCAGACGCATCAGTGGGGGGGGGGGGGGGGGATTAAACCTGCAACCCCCTGATAACCAGCTCAAATTTTAGGACAGCTCAGTTTCGTAATAACGTTGTATCTTGTATCTTGACAACTATGGCAAGGAGTTCGACTGCCCAGATTTTTAGGATAAATACGGTGCATTTTAAATCTTCTGAATGACTTCCTCTTAAATAACTGATTAAGTTTGTCCATTTTTATTTCAGCAATGGGAATCAAGTCAAAAACACTTAAAATTCCTAGCCTGATTATAAAGGGTCAATCTAAGCTGGTTTAATGGACTGACCCTGTCAGTTGTATCCTCAGACAGATGGTCACTTTGTCAATCACAATAACTTAACCACTGGGACTGCCCTACTGCTGACTGGATGCTTAACCTTTACCACTCTCTGGGCAAATTCAGCAGATGAAAAAACATATTTTTTATTTTTCCAGAAAATAGGATTTGACATTTCATGCAATTTGTCTCCATTGGAGACAATTTCCATGAAATGTCAAATCCTTTTTTCTAGGAAAAATAAGAAAAATATTTCAAAATGTCCTCTGCTGCTATTTTTACCCAGCATGCTAAGTGTTAAATAAATAAATGAAGGCAAAAATGTGAATGAATTTGGTCATTCATGAGACAAGATTGAACTCTGATTTACTGGTCAAACAAATTGGGAATGGTGTGAGAAAAGGGCTTTTATGCATTATCAGAACAGCAAAGACCCAGATCAACCTGCATATCCATTCTAATCAGGTCTTCTCAGTTCATTAACACATTCGGCAGTATCCCTAGATTCTGCAGGCAGTCGGCCAACAACCTGGTCATACTCAGCAAATAGACAGATTGAGATAGGCCTTCACTGCCTGCATATTGCACAATGACCCTTTTCCCACACTGCTCATCAAATTATGGTGTACAAGCCATATTTAGGATACAAAACTGCTCTGTTAAGATTAACCCATTAAAGACTGAATAAACTCTCCCACACTATATACTGGAAGAGTCCATTTTCGATTTTAGATATATCAGGCTATATGATATAGATATTCCTAAAAAAAAATGGTTGAACTATTTGCAAACAGTGGAGACCCAGATCAGATGCTGTGTGATGCAGCGTCTGATCTGGGTCTGCACTGTTTGTCAGTTACCCGTTTAGGGGTCTCCAGTCTTCAATGGGTTAAGAATCCTTTTAAATACAAAATAATGAATGTATTAGCACTATTAAATCAAATCAGTCTACTGTATTTCCCCTAAGTATTTGGACAAACTTGTTTGAAGACTAAAATTGTAAACCCAGATCAAACTGCTCCAAAACAGTGGTAACAATGATCAGAATCGGCAGTATCCGCCCGTAAGTTAGTATTGTAAAGCCATCAGATGACCAGGTACCCAATATTCTTGATTGAATATTAGGACTAGCTGATACACTGTTAGGGCAGACAACTATTAAAGCCAAATTTGTTTTTGCTCCTTTCTGAAAAGGGGTCTATTTTAAATGAAAGGAATTTGCCCAGTCTTTCCTTTTAGAGAAGACCTTTTCAGAAAAGCAATCAGAGCCCAGTTGTTCAAAACTAACGATGTCGTTAGTTAACGTATCATTAAAACTTTGACCATTAAATATGGCATATTCGCTAATATTTTTGCTGAAGAAATGTGAGCAGCTTTAATTTGCATTTGTAAAACCTACTCACATTTTTTCAGTAAAAATACCTGTGAATCAGCTATTATACTTACTAGATCAGTTAACAATTTGACCATTAATGAGCTTGTTAAGCTAACAATGCTTTGAACAACTGGGCCCAGGAAGTCACAAAACATACTCCCCCTTTTGAAAGATAGGAGAAAATCTACCTAGTGCAAGAAGTCTCTTTAAGATGTCAGAATATTTAAGGTAATTGCAATGCCTACAGATATAGTGAAGAAATGCAAAAAGCCCTCCTCCACCTTACGCTTAGCATGCCCAATAAAAATTAAGCAGATGACAATCAGAAATATTTTCTTATTTTTCCAGAAAGAAGGCTTTGACATTTCATGTAAATGGTTATAAGGAGGCAGTTTGTATGAAAAGTCAGCCTATTTTCTAGTAAAAATAAGAAAAATATTTCAAAATGTCACTTGGATTTGCCCAATGTGCGGTAAAGGTTAATGCACAATTAAGAAAACTAAATAACCAAGATTCATGAAAAGTATAAAAAAATAACAAGAAAAAATATATGCTTGTGTGAGTGTGATATTAATCCAAAATGTTTTTTTTTTTTTTTGTTTTTTTTGTTTTGTTTTGTTTTGTTTTTTTGTGCGTGGGTTGTACTAAAAAGTACCATTAATTTTGCATTAAATTCCAAAATTAGTGACTAATTAGATTAAGTATATATACATTTGCATGACAAAATGTCATCTCCAAATGCAGAAGAAACAAAAAATAAAATTGCAGTCATTAATACTAAGCATGCTGGGTAAAAATTAGCAGACAACATTTTGATTTTTTTTTTTATTATTATTTTTCCAAAAAATCAGACTTGACACTTCAGGTAAATTTGGAGACAATTAATTTGCACGAAATGTCATCACTTGGTTTACTAGGAGAAAAATTCAAAATGTCATCTGCTGAAATTTTTACCCAGCATGATCATTGCATTAATTAAAATTCTTTGGCAAATACTGTGAACTTTGTGGGTGGAGAATACTACTCTGTCTGTTCCAATTCATCATACTTATCCAGGAACTATTTACCCTTTTGTCTACTAAATTTAAAAAGAAAAAGACAGGGTTTTTTTTACATTTGTCCCCAAAAATAAGGCTCAGCATTTTTAGTCAAACTGTCTATACTGAAGACATATAAGAAAATTAGGTCTACCCTCTGAAGACATGTTCTGGACAAAACCATATGACTGGAACAACTCGTGAAGAGGATCACCCTTAGACACCTTTCTCCAAAACAATGCTTAAAATTTGTTTGAATTCAAGAACACTGACAGATAACTCTGTCACTGAAAGAGAGGCAAAATATCTCTTATCACCCCTCTCTATTCCATAATTTTTCAAGAACAATTCCTGAATGATAAAAATAAAATCTGCACTAATTTCTTGAATAATACTGTTTAAGAACTGTGAAAGACTGGTTCTAGAGGAGAAAAGGAGAAGTTATTATAAGCACTGTGTATGAATTGTTCTAGAACAGTGCAAGAATAGTTGAACAGTTTATAACCTGTACAAAGAGTTCTAGAAGTTTAGAACTGGGGTGAGTTGCATAAAGAAAGCGCTTTCATGTAGCGCTCTGTAGCGATTTGTTCTTGCTATGCAACGCTCCGCTTGTTTGGAGCGCTTTTTAAAATGTCTGCCAAAATGACACGATTTTCAAACTATGAATTTATCGTAAAAAACTTGCTTCAGCAATTGGTTTTGTGTTCTATGGTCATTTCTGCACAATGCACGTCGTCTAAGGACAAAAAAAATAAATAAGAAACATTTCATCTCTTAAAACGGACACTGACTACGTCGGGCGCCGCCATTTTGTTTTGTCTCGTTGCTATGCAACAGTCTGTTTCGGATAGCGAGTCAGCTCCGAACACAGTTACAAAGCGCTACGAAGCGCTTTTTGGTAACGTACCGTTGCATTGCGAAGCGCTACAAAGCGCTCTGTAACGCTCGCCTTATGCAACTCGTCCCAGGTCTAGGCATTCTTTAGTTCATTTAAAGTTTATGAGCTATTCTTGTTCTTGAGTTCTTGAACTGCTCTAGAACTTTTTTAAAGAACAATTTAGGAATAAAATGTTCCTTAAATTTGTCCACTTTAACATTTCTTAAATTAAGCTTGAAATGTTTGTGAACATTTTAAGAACACTTCAAGTACAGTTCAAGAACTTATTTCTTGAAAAATTCATGAATTTTTCTTGAACTGTTGTTAAAATTTTTCAGGAGCAGGTGAGCTAAAATGACCATTTTTCTATAAACTCTCTATGTTTTAGTCTGTTCAATCTACATTTGGTGAGGGTTTCTAAATATTGCAGGATAAGTGGCAAATAATGTAGACCCGGGTTGGATTTGATTGATTGTGTTGGGGTTTAACGACACGTCAACCCTTGAGGGTCATTTTGTGTCGTCTCCCAGAGAAAGGGAGAAAAGAGATAGAAGAGAGAGTAGAGGAGATGAAAGAGAGGGACAGGGAAGAAAGAGGAACAGGAATGAAAGTGAAGAAACAGAAGAAATAAAAACATTCCCCCTCTATCCTTACCCACTACAAGGATAGCAGGCCTTGCCCAACTGTAAGCCAATATCAGTTGGACGCCCCAGTGATGTAAGATACACAGCACCTTCGACCCGGGTTAGAAACTGTCTCTGGCATCTGATATGGGTATAATCTGTTTGCTTAGGCCTTTCTGTCCCTGAATATTTAGGATCAATATGGTACTATGCAATTTAACACTTAGCACTCTGGGTAAAAAATTTCAGCAGACATTTTTAGATATTTTTCTCAATTTTTTCTGAAAAAAAAAAAAGGGGGGCTCTGACATTTCATGCAAATTGTCTCCTTTATCTTCTCGTTCATAATATGGGCCACTTCAAGAGAAAACATGTCTCTGAACATGTGCAAAATATGCAGATTCAGATCAACCTGCCTATGCACAAAGTACACTACAATCTCTTTATAACACGGTTCATTATAACAAGGTTTTGGATATAACACAGTTCAAAGATGGATCCCAAAAATGTATAGATTATATTGAAAAATGACCATAAATGGTCATTTTTCAATATAATCTATACATTTTTGTTTGGATATAACATGGTTGTTTAACTAACACGGTTTATGCTATGGACCCCAATAATAGTGTTATAAAGAGGTTGTGGTGTATTATCTGGGTGTTTGTTCTCCATTCATATTCTGTAGTATTCAATGATTCTGTTAGCCGAAGTGAAGTAATCAGACTGCATGGATGCACAGGCTGATGCAGGCCTTCCCTGTTTGCATATGCCAGAATACATATTTTCGTATGGTGCGGCCCACATGTTCTATTCTAAGAGAGCTTTTCCATGACAGGACTCAAATGAATTTATCTAAGCCTGCTATTTCCAATTTTTTGCTTGTTGGCATGGGGTGGGGGCACTTTTTTTTTCTCTTTGTTTTTTCCTGAAAGTTAATTTTCTCTTCAAAATTAAAATAATTCTTCTAGGCACTAGACCATTTATGTTCTTTTTAATTCCATTTTATCTTATTTGAAAGGCTTTGGGACAAACCTATAGTCCAGGTTCCCATGTCAGTGCCCAGATTTTCTCTATAAATTTGATGTGAGGGATGTAACTTTTAATTAACTTACTTATTTAGTACTGTCACTGCCTGTAGTTTTCTAGCCTCCTATGTTAGCCAGATTTATGTCTTTTTAAGCCAGACATAAAAACTTGTGAGAGTATTCAATTCGAAAGCAAAACATTTTTGTTAATCTGTCAATAATTAGCCAACAAGTTAATTAGCTTCACACCTTGCAGTGTTACTGTACGATTTGGAATCGGTGGGAAAAAATGTGTTGTGGGAAAAAAAGCAAGTGGTGTTTTGGTAATTTCATCAACTTGATTGAAGAAGTACATCTCTAATGCAATTTGCAGAATTATTACACCAGATGAGGTGCTTTTTTCAACGCAATGAGAACTGATTTATATTTTTTTCTTGTTTTTCCATTAAAACACTGGAGTACTCATTAGAAGTGCCTCAATATATGCTTTCTTGGAGAAATGTGTAAAATATTTACCCAGACACCCCTCTTGTCTACACACATTTTGCATGTGATTTGACGTGTGTTTGTGGGGCTTTGAACAAGTTTTTATTTCAGAGATAAAAGGAAATGATTTTAGAAAGGAGGGGTATCCCGATAAATTTCTTTCTATTTCTCCATGAAAAACTTAACATGGGTACTCATTATTAGTGTCTCAGTGATGCTATTCTAATGACTATCAATAACATACATGTTAGTGGGATAACATTAAAATTATCATCACACACGAAAACATGCCTATATAATTTTGACTCCTTTAGACCCCACTTTTATATAGTAAAACTGGGGTTTACATTATTTTTCTTATTTCTGCTCAAAAACATAGATTGTGGATACACATTAGAACCACCTTGCGAGGTGGTTCTAACAAGTACCCACAATCTATGATTTGTGCAGAAATATGAATATCAGAAATTTTCATCTGAAAATTTTCATTTTTTGTGGTAAAATTTTCAGTATATTTGAACAGACATCTTTTCGTAATGACTTTTAGATGGAAAAAGCACCTTACCTTCAGCTACGTTTTTGTCATGACATACATTTTGATGGAGAAATAAGAAAAATTATTTATCAGGATAGGTGACTTATCTGGAGCTGTGTCTTGTTTACAAAGAAGCATGTGATTAATCCTAAATGAGGGTATTTTTGGGTCATAAGTCACTTTAAGAGGATAGGAAATATTGTATATATACTAAATTTTGGGCACCTTGTCCATGCCATACTTGTCATAAAATTTGAACATGACCATTTTATTACCTATTTATGATACTAAAAACTGCTGGATGAGAGGCAAAAAGTGCTGTCCCTGATCAGATGCCACATTTTGCAGCATCTGATCGGAGTCTACACTGTTCTCAAGCTTTACACAGTCTTCCCCACAACTAAGGTAAATACAGTATAGTTGGGATTCAATTTCATGCTTACAGCTGCTGCAGGGGCAAAGACACATCAGTTTTTTGGGGTTTTTTTTATTTCTCCATTACGAAAACATACCTATATAATTTTGACGCCCTTCAACCCCACTTTTATATAGTAGAACTGGGGTTTACAGGGGTATACATTATTTTTCTTATTTCTGCTCAAAACATAGATTGTGGGTACTTGTTAGAACCGCCTCTCTGAGGCGGTTCTAACGAGTACCCACAATCTATGTTTTGTGCAGAAATATGAAAAATATCAGCATTTTGTATCTGAAAATTTTCATTTTTTTTGTGGTAAAATTTTCAATATAGTTGAATAGGCGTGTTTTCGTAATGTCTACAAAACATATGTTGTGAGCTCTCAGAACTGTTCCAACAGAAATTCTGATGGGTATAAACAATGTACACCGTACACCTGAACCTCATATAAGACAGTTCATATTAAGACAGTTTAAAGGGGATCCCAAAACTGTTGTATCCAAACAGATATGTATAGATTATACAGAAAAATGATTAGTAATGGTCACTTTTCTGTATGATCTATACATTTTCATTTGGATACAACACGCATGTTTAGCTAACACATTTTTTGTTTTGGATCTTAGCAACAGTTTTATAAATTGCTCATTGAAAAAGTGCAGAGCCTAACATTGCACCAGCAAATTTAAGAGGGTCTGAAGCTGACAGATATAAACTTGCTCTGCGGACTATAAACAAAGGTGTACATTTTTTAAAAATATATCTCTTGTTTTTCACAAAAAATAAGACCAGACATTAGATTCAAAAAGTGAATTTAAATGAAAAGTCAAGCCTTATTTTCAGTGAAAAATTGCTAATTTTCATCTGATAATTTAATCTACATGTTAAAGCTTAAAAAAAGCTTAAAATGTATAGGAGACATAACAAAATGATATGCAATTTGAATAAATTGATTGTGTTGGGGTTTAACGACACGTCAACCCTTGAGGGTCATTTTGTGTCGTCTCCCAGAGAAAGGGAGAAAAGAGATAGAAGAGAGAGTAGAGGAGATGAAAGAGAGGGACAGGGAAGAAAGAGGAACAGGAATGAAAGTGAAGAAACAGAAGAAATAAAAACATTCCCCCTCTACCCTTACCCACTACAAGGATAGCAGGCCTTGCCCAACTGTAAGCCAATATCAGTTGGACGCCCCAGTGATGTAAGATACACAGCACCTTCGCACCACCCGACCACCCCCGCAATTTGAATAAAAAAAAAAATTTTGTTGTAGTAGGTACATAATCGGACAGTAAGGTGTGAGCAGCCAGTAGATCTGCTGATCAGAGGCTTAATTGGGCACCTATGTCCAAAGATACCTTTTCTCATTTTCTGCCTTATGTTATATTCAAGGTAAACAAGAAATATATTCCAAATTCTGTACATACAATAAAAAGCCTAGGTATTTAGGCAAATAGGGATGAGAAATCAGTGAAGCTCCAGATCAGACACCATATAATAACATAGCATTTGGTCAGGGTCCATACTAGTTGCCACTCATCCAGCTGTTTTTAGACACATCAATGGATAGTAAAATTAACTTGTTGAAGTGTTAACCCTTGTCATGCTGAATGAATTAAGATGCCATGCCCACTTCAAATTTTCAGCCAATCAGATTACTTGATCCAGGTTATAGATATAAATTCATGTTCTGAATGACAAACAGTGCAGATCCAGATCAGTTGGCTTCTGAAGAAGCAAACTGATCTGGATCAACACTGTTTGCAAAGACAGGGTATATCCGGGTTCAGCAGTACAAGGATTAAGACAAGTATGGTATGAAGTTTCGATGCCACAATATTTAGAATAAATATGGTACCCTAAATGTTTTCTGCCTTACTAATCATATACACATTAACCTCTTTATAACATGGTTCGTTATAACATGGTTTTGGATACAACAGGGTTCAAAGGTGGATCCCAAAAATGTACAGATTATATAGAAAAATGACCATAAATGGTCATTTTTCTATATAATCTATACATTTTTTGTTTGGATATAACACAGTTGTATAACTAACATGATTTATGCTTTGGACCCCATCAATAGTGTTATAAAGAGGTTGTGGTGTAATTTGAACAAATCTGTTTGGTTACCTGGCAGTTACAGTGTCTAAAATGTGACAGAATAAAAACAAGAGTAAACCTTAATCAAATAGCTCCTTTAGAAGCTGTATGATCTAGGTCTACACTGTAAGTTCAGGCATGCATCTATCCAAATATTTTGGGTAAATACAGTAGTTTTGGATTTTGTGTATACAACAGATCCAGAAGAGTTGGTTGACCCAGGAATTCCTCTTCCCATCTCCTTTGAGTCTAAATTATTTTTCACTTTGTTTGAAGTTTTGGATAAATTCATCAAATTTTGGATACACTAAACATGCTGAATCTCCTCCCATGAAACCCAAGCCAGTCCACCCCTGATTTTTTTCAAAATCTTTATCATCAAAAAATGGTGGAAGGGAAACAACTCTTACAAACCAATACCACCTGGCTGCAAAATTCATTTTATTACTTTTCGCTTAGACTACTCGTTAATGGAAGTAATTAGCAGACAACATGCTAAAACATTGGGAAAAAAATGGAAATAAGGCTTCATATTTCAACTGATTCACTCATTAGATGATCATTAGCATGACTTTACCATTTCAGAAGATGGAAAACCTAGCAGATGGAAAACCAGTAACAAATGCCATACAAACCTGAATTCTGTGACAAACTTTATCAATGTACTATGTAGAAAAAAAAATAGTGAAGGTTACATAAATTTTGATCTGATGATAATTACTTACTTTTCTCAGAAAATAGGGCTGTTCATAACATGCAAATAAACCACCTGTCAAACCTACACACACACACACACACACACACACACACACACACACACACACACACAATATCAGCCATTGCTCCAAGCAAGGCATTTTTTAACAGGTTATGTTTCTCCACAAAAACATATTGTGGGTACTTATTAGAAGTGCCTCACTGCAGTGTTTCTCATAAGTACCCACAACATGTTTTCACAGAGAAATAAGAAAAATAATATCTGGCAATCCCTCTTATCTAGAGCAAATTGTAAGCCACTGACATTTCCACTATATAATGTGGAGAAAATGTAGAAAATCTGGTAATTAACTACATTAAGACATACAGTCAATTCTGTTTTAAGCAAACACCTATGCGAGAGCCAAAAGTGGTAGCAATAAGACAGGTACTTCAGCTTAAGTGTGTGTGTGTGAGTTGTGTGTGTGTGTGTGTGTGTGTGTACGTGTGTGTCTGACTGTCTGTCTGGTAACTCTGCATGAGGCACAAACAGTACAGCTCTATAATAATGCTGTATGTCATTAACCCTTAAACTGCCAATCACAACAATTGTCGTCTGCCTTGTCATCTGCTTGTGATTTTAGAAGTCATTTTTGCAAACAGTGTAGACACAGATCAGACTGCTCCTCTAGGAGCAGTCTGATCTGGGTCCACACAGTTTGCCTGTATGCAAAAATAGGTTTGAAAAGCTTGCAAGAATATTCAGCAGACAACATAAACAAACTACATTTTCAGATGCAGGTTTTCTTGGCGTTAACTGTTGAACTGGATTCTTTATATAAATTTACCCGAAATCAGGTAGATCAGGATATCAGGAAGACTCCGGTCACAACAACTATCTGATCTGGGTCTGAGTCTGTGTAGTTTGCCTATCTATATAACATCCAGCAGTTTTTAAACATATCAATAGGCAGTAAAATAGTTTGCCACACATCCAGGTAGTAACCCTTTAAGCGTGGGGCATGACATTTGTCATTTTGTAGGGGTGTGCCAACTCTAATAGGGGTGTGCCAACTCTAATGCCTGTCATACTTACTCTACACCAGACGCAGTAAAACTGGCTTCAAATTTAAGGATTTAATAGTATGGTACGAGTTAAGGTGTCTGAATATTTAAATACAGCACACACCACGAAAACATACCTATATAATTTTGACCCCCTTAAACCCCACTTTTATACACGTATAGTAAAACTGGGGTGTACAGGGGTATACATTATTTTTCTTATTTCTGCTTAAAAACCATAGATTATGGGTACTCATTAGAACTGCCTCAGTGAGGCAGTTCTAACGAGTACTCACAATCTATGTTTTGAGCAGAAATATGAAAAAACATCAAATTTTTATCTGAAAACTTTCAGTTTTTGGTGGCGAAATTTTCAATATATTTGAATATAGGTGTGTTTTCGTAATGTATTCTCTAACAATAACTCAACTCAACTCTACTTTATTTGCAAATCACATATGATAAAGACTACACAAGATGTGCCCATAAAAGGTAGAGAATAAACATAAACTGTAAAAGCTTATTTTTTGTTCATTTTTTTTTTTAAGTTTTCTGTGTACTGACAAAAATTAGTTTTCTCAAATATATTACAGCTAAATTTTTCACTATTTTATTTTAACCTAACTGCTGATCTGAGCAAGCCCTACCTACATACATGATAAATATTTAAGATTTTAAACACACTGATAGTCTAAACAGTCCAAGATAAACCTAATTACTTAGCACCTAAACAAACAAACAAACCACACAAACATTTGACAACAGGAAAAGGATACAATTAGAAGATATAGATAAAAAGTTCATGGGTGGTTTATCATTGTGACACTTTTTTAAAAGACAATAATTTCTTTTCATGTCACTATTTCCTTTCAATGTTTAGCATGCTGGGTAAAAATTCACCAGACGAAAATTTGATACATTTTGCTTATTTTTCCCAGAAATTAGGCTTTCTCATTTCATGCAAATTGTCTCCCTAGGAATGTGAAAGCCTTATGATTTTCTGGTAAAGCATGAATTTGTCATCTGATGAATTTGCCCACAGAGTGGTAAAAGTTATGGGTGTCCACAGGAAATCCACAAGATTACCCAGATAAACAAATTTCTTTATATCTATCAAATAAACAGTTACATCATTACCCCAACAAATAAACGAGGTGTATTACTTATTTATCCCCCAAGGAAAAATAATCACATATATGTTACGAAAACATGCCTATATAATTTAGACCCCTTAAACCCACTTTTATATAGTAAAACTGGGGTTTACAGGGTACGCATTATTTTTCTTATTTCTGCTCAAAAACATAGATTGTGGGTACTCGTTAGGACTGCCTCGCCCGAGGCGGTTCTAACGAGTACCCACAATCTATGTTTTGAGCAGAAATACGAAAAATATCAGATTTTTTTATCTGAAAATTTTAAGTTTTTGGAGGTAAAATTTTCTGTATATTTGAATAGGTGCATTTTCGTAACGGTTTCAAATGAGCCCAGAAAGTTATTCTTGTTATTTCTGCTCCAACTTCAATCCCAATGAGTGATACTGCAAAATGCATGGTTCCATCCATATAATGTAAAGGACTGTTTTTAAACTACTGTCCTTTCAACATCACTCAGAAAAAGGTTTTTTGGTGTTATTATTTTAAATGAAAATATTTTGTTCTGACTGACCATATCTTATCAAAAACCATTTGTCTTTTCTGTTTCTATGTTTTGTTCCCAAACATGTACCCTAAAATTAAATTTACACAAAAAATTAGTCTGACCTATGCAATTTCTATAGTAAAGTGGTTTTTTCGAACTTTTGTCTAAGATAGTATTTTTTACTTTCCTTTGCTGGAATTTGAATTACTGATGTTTCGCAACAATACTGTGAAAATTTCAGAAACAAGAGGCCCACAGGCCATGGGTCGCTCACCTGAGTGACATAGCCACTGCAGATATGCAGACGTTATGCAACATTTTTCCAAGCCTGTCATCGCAACTAATGAAAAGATCATCGTTTAAGCAGTTCTTAATTTTGAAGAAGAATATATATGGCATGACAGTCAATGGAGCGTGATCATTTGAACAAACTCTCAATCACATTTCAACAATATATAGGATCAATGTGAAATTTGGTGATAAAATGGCTAAGCGGTTTCTGAAGAATCATGATTTTATACATGTAAACAGCTCAGTGGCAGGGAAATATAATAAACATAAACAAGATGGCAGCCATCTTGGATTTCCAATCAGAACGATTTTAGCTACTGTTGATCTACAAGTCACTTCGATACTTCCAATGAACTTCGAGTCGATTGCCCTTTCGGTTCAGGAGAAAAAGTTCAAAACAGATTTTCAAGATGGCCGCCATGGCCGCATTTTGGAGTTTCTTATTGCAATGATTTGAGCTATTTTTTTATCTACAAGTCACCCCAATGCTTCCTACCAAGTTTCGAGTCAATTGGCCTTTCAGTTCAGAAGAAGAAGGGAAAAATAGATTTTCAAGATGGCCACCATCTTGGATTTCTGATTGGAACCATTTTAGCTATTTTTATATCCACAAGTCATCCCGATGCATCCTACCAATTTTCATCAACTGGCCCTTTGGTTCAGGAAAATAAGAGAAAAAAAGAGTTTCAAGATGGCCGCCATTGCGGCCACCTTGGATTTCCAATCCAAACAATTTCAGCTATTTTAGATCTACAAGTCACCCCAATGCTTCCTACCAAGTTTCGAGTCAAATGGCCTTTCAGTTCAGGAGAAGAAGCGAAAAATAGATTTTCAAGATGTCTGTCATGGTGGCCATCTTGGATTTCTGATCGGGACGATTTTAGCTGTTTTTGATCTACAGGTCACCCTGATGCTTCCTACCTAGTTTAAAGTCAACAAGAGGCCCACGGATCACTCACCTGAGTGACATAGCTACTGCAGATATGCAGACGTTATGCAACATTTTTCCAATCCTGTCATCCCAACTAATGAAAAGATCATCATTTAAGCAGTTCTTAATTTTGAAGAAGAATATATATGGCATGCCAGTCAATGGAGCGTGATCATTTGAACAAACTCTAAATGGCGGCCAGCTTGGATTTATGATCAGCACGATTTTAGCTATTTTTGATCTACGAGTCACCCCAATGCTTCCTACCAAGTTTCGAGTCAACTGGCCTTTCGGTTCAGAAGAAGAAGCGAAAAATAGATTTTCAAGATGGCTGCCATGGCGGCCATCTTGGATATCCGAATGGCACGTTTTTAGCTATTTTTCATCTACAAGTCACCCCAATGTCTCCTAACAAGTTTGGAGTCAATTGGCCTTTCGGTGCAGGAGAAGAAGCTAAATATAGATTTTCAAGATCGCGACCATAGTGGCCATCTGGGATTTCGGATCAGAACGATTTTAGCTATTTTTGATCTACAAGTCACCCAAATGCTTCCTACTAAGTTTCGAGTCAATTGACTTTTGGGTTTAGGAGAAGAAGCGAAAAATAGATTTTCAAGATAGCCGCCATGGTGGCCATCTCTGATTTACAATCAGCATGATTTTAGCTATTTTTGATCTATAAGTCACCCAAATGCTTCCAACCAAGTTTCGAGTCAACTGGCCTTTCAGTTCAGGAGAAGAAGCAAAAAATAGATTTTCAAGATGGCTGCCATGGCCCCCATCCTGGATTTCAGATCGGCACGATTTTAGCTATTTTTGACCTACAAGTCACCCTGATGCTTCCTAGCAAGTTTGGAGTCAACTGGCCTTTCGGTTCAGGAGAAGAAGCGAAAAATAGATTTTCAAGATGGCTGCCATGGCAGCCATCTTGGATTTCCGATAGGCACAATTTTAGCTATTTTTGATTTATAAGTCACCCCAATGCTTCCTACCAAGTTTGGAGTCAATTGGCTGTTGGGTTTAGGAGTAGAAGCGAAAAATAGATTTTCAAGATGGCTGCCATGGCGGCCATCTTGGATTTCCGATCAGCATGATTTTAGCTATTTTTGATCTACAAGTCACCCTGATGCTTCCTACTAAGTTTCGAGTCAATTGGCCTTACGGTTCAGGAGAAGAAGCGAAAAATATATTTTCAAGATGGCGGCCATGGCGGCCATCTTGGATTTCCAATCAGAACGATTTTAGCTACTTTTAATCTACAAGCCACCCTGATGATTCCTAGCAAGTTTGGAGTCAATTGGCCTTTCGGTTCAGGAGAAGAAGCGAAAAATAGATTATCAAGATGGTGGCCATGGCGGCCATCTTGGATTTCCTATCGGCACGATTTTAGCTATTTTTGATCTACAAGTCACCCTGATGCTTCCTAGCAAGTTTGGAGTCAATTGGCCTTTCGGTTCAGGAGAAGAAGTGAAAATTAGATTTTCAAGATGGCGGCCATGGCGGCCATCTTGGTTTTCCGATCGGCACGATTTTAGCTATTTTTAATCTACAAGTCACCCTGATGCATCCTAGCAAGTTTGGAGTCAATTGGCCTTTCGGTTCAGGAGAAGAAGCGAAAAATAGATTTTCAAGATGGCGGCCATGGCGGCCATTTGGATTTCCGATTGGAACGATTTTAGCTATTTTTGATCTACAAGTCACCCCGATGCTTCCTACCAAGTATCAAGTCAATTGGCCCAGGGGTGTAGGAGGAGTAGGCTTTTAAAGCAATTGTTGACGCCACACGGCGCACAAAGGACGACGCATGACGGATGATGCACGACGCACGATGGACATTGACTGACCACAATAGCTCACCATGAGCACTTCGTGCTCAGGTGAGCTAATAAGCCTTTCGGTTCAGGAGAAGAAGTGAAAAATAGATTTTCAAGATGGCCACCATACCCATTGCGTCCATCTTGGATTTCCAATCGGAACGATTTTAGCCTTTTTTGATCTATAAGTCACCCCAATGCTTCCTATGAAGTGTCAAGTAAATTGGCTTTTGGGTTTAGGAGAAGAAGCAAAAAAAAGATTTTCAAGATCTTGGATTTCTGATCAGCAGGAGTTTAGATATTTTTTATCTACAAGTCACCCTGAGCTTCCAACCAAGTTTGGAGTCAATTGGCATTTGGGTTTAGGAGAAGAAGCGAAAAATAGATTTTCAAGATGGCCGCCATGGTGGCCATCTTGGATTTACGATCAGAACGATTTTAGCTATTTTTGATCTACAAGTCACCCCGATGCTTCCAACCAAGTTTCGAGTCAATTGGCATTTGGGTTTAGGAGAAGAAGCGAAAAATAGATTTTCAAGATGGCCGCCATGGCGGCCATCGGATTTACGATCCGCAAGATTTTAGCTATTTTTGATCTACGTCGCCCTATGCCTCCTACCAAGTTTCGAGTCAACTGGACTTTCGGTGCAGGAGAAGAAGCGAAAAACAGGTTTTCAAGATGGCGGCCATCTTGGATTTCCGATCGGAACAATTTTAGCTATTTTTGATCTACAAGTCACCCTGATGCTTCCTACCAAGTTTTGAGTCTACTGACTTTTAGGTTTAGGAGAAGTGAAAAATACATTTTAAAGATGGCCGCCTTGGCAGCCATCTTGGATTTCCGATCGGTACGATTTTAGCTATTTTTGATCTATAAGTCACCCCAATGCTTCCTACCAAGTTTGGAATCAATTGGCTTTTGGTTTAGGAGTAGAAGCGAAAACTAGATTTTCAAGATAGCCGACATGGCGGCCATCTTGGATTTCCGATCGGAACGATTTTAGCTATTTTTTATCTACAAGTCACCCTGATGCTTCCTAGCAAGTTTGGAGTCAATTGGCCTTTCAGTTCAGGAGAAGCGAAAAATAGATTTTCAAGATGGCGGCCATGGCAGCCATCTTGGATTTCCTATCAGAATAATTTTAGCTATTTTTGATCTACAAGTCACCCCGATGCTTCCTACCAAGTATCGAGTCGATTGGCCCAGGGGTGTAGGAGGAGTAGGCTTTTAAAGCAATTGTTGACGCCACACACCGCACGATGGACACTGACTGACTACAATAGGTCACCATGAGCACTTCGTGCTCAGGTGAGCTAAAAAACAGAACAAGCGAAACTTGTTGAAAATCTGCTTCCATGTTATCTACCTACAGATTTCTGCATAATTTGCATTCATTTTTACAATGGGAAAAAGTGAAAATGTTTGATATTTTAAAAACCAATGACTAGAATAAGACTTTTGTGCACAGGTAATAAGACAAATGGTTTTACATAAAATCATGACAAAAGTTTGCAAATTTACTTCTTCTTTGTAAAGGGCCGAGCAAAAAACAATTTTCTGAAAGATTCCAAAGCACAGTACTGGTAAGTAATGGGAGAGACATGTATGGGCAAACAGTGCATGGCATCTAATCAGGGTATCCACTGTCATCCATCCAGCTATTTTAAAACACATCAACAGGTAAAAAAACAGGCCTATACTATTTGCCACTTATCCATGTGATGGTAATGAAACAGACCTTTTCAAATTACAGGACAGGATAGATAAGGAGTTAGGGTGTTCCAATATTTAAGGAAAATACGGTACTGCAAATGTCCTTCAACCATCTGGGACTGGTAATGACTGGTATAGGTAGGCAACTGCCAGCAGCAAGGACTCATCACGAAAACATGCCTATATAATTTTGACCCCCTTGAACCCCACTTTTATACAGTTAAACTGGGGATTACAGGGGTATACATTATTTTTCTTATTTCTGCTCTAAAACATAGATTGTGGGTACTCATTAGAACTGCCTCACTGAGGCAGTTCTAACGGGTACCAACAAGCTACGTTTTGAGCATAAATATGAAAAATATCAGAGTTTTTACCTGAAAATTTTCAGTTTTTGGAGGTGAAGTTTTCTATATATTTGAATCAGCGTGATTTCCTAGTGGGTCACAGTGACTAATGCTGAGCCACTATTAGCCCATTAGGTGTATATATGGGTCTCATCAACAAAATAACAGCTCAGGTTCAACCAACCAAATTGTTCATTTGATTGTGTTGGGGTTTAACGGCATGTCAATCCTTGTGGCTCATTTTGTGTCATCTCACAGAGAAAGGGAGAAGAGACAGAAAAGATAGTAGAGGAGGTGAAAGAGAGGGACAAGGAAGAAAGAGAAACAGGAATAAAAGTGAAGTGTGCAATAAGATTGAACCAAACTGTTCAAGTATTCAGTTCAATCTTATTACATGGGATTATTGCAGCGACTGATTTTTTTTTCCATGTATTATACTTCACTCATCTTCTATACATTTTAACATTAGGCATTCTGTTTATCTACATCCAGAAAGTACTACTCTTTCTCAGCAGTGTATTTCCATTACCCTAAGGTAACACAGGTAACAAGGGTAACAGTTGTACTTAAAGGCCAGGGCCCAGTTGTTCAAAGCTAACGATGTCGTTAGTTAACGATTCGTTAAAATTTACATTGAGTGATACGCAAATATGCTGAAATTTTTTGCTGAAAAAATGTGAGTAGCTTTTGCAGTGCAAAAGCTACTCACATTTTTTCAGCAAAAAAAATAATAATATTGTATATTAAATCTGCTAAAACAGTTAACGAAATGACCCTTAACGAGCTCGTTAAGCTAACGATGCTTTGAACAACTGGGCCCAGACTTTCAGACGGAGTGGCACAAGCATATATATGTTCTGTTTGGCTGAAACATCAGATGAACATGTGATATTTTTTTTTTTTAATTTTTAAAGGAAATAACTCAGCACTTCATTCAAACTGCCTTAGAGGCTATTTGAATGAAATGCCAAGTTATATTTTCTGTGAAAAATAAGAAAAATGATAACTGTCTCCTTTTATTTTCTGTGAAAAATATATTGATTTAATGTTGTCTGTTTTTTATTTATAGTCAGAACCTTCCAACTTTGAACCTCTCTAAGAACAAGGGACCAAAGATTCTAAATGCAAGGTTTCTAAGATACTAAATGCAAAGTTTCTAGTGCAAAGTTTCAGACAGTATGAAATTTGATAAAAAAAAAAAAAGTTCAATGGCTTCAGAGGAGAGACTGTTTAAAGATCTGGGCCCAGTTGTTCAAAGCATCGTTAGCTTAACAAGTTCGTTAGTGGTCAAAATGTTAACTGATCTAGTAAGTACAATATCTAATTCACAAGTATTTTTGCAGAAAAAATGTGAGTAGCTTTTGCAAATGCAAAAGCTACTCACATTTTTTCTGCAAAAAATATAAGCGTATATGCCGTATTTTATGATCAAAGTTTTAACGATACGTTAACTAACGACATCGTTAGCTTTGAACAAATGGGCCCTGGCTGACAATAACTGTTCCTGCACCCTCACTGGATCAAGTGGGCTAAAATTGGTATCTAGTAGATGTCCTAAAATTTCGAACTTTTTTGGCCTAAATTTTTCTTTTTATGCAGTTCTTTCTTAAAATACTTACTAGAATGACAAACATTGAAGATCTTGATCAGACTGCTCCCAGTCTGATCTGGTTCTGCATTGTTTGTATAGGCCTGAAACTTTAGTGTACAAAATTTTAGGACATTTACTGTATATATATTTGATGATAGTCAACATCTGACAGGAATCTTTTTTATCAATTATAGATTTTTTTCTCTTTTTACATGCCCCGAACAACAAACAGCATTCCCCTAACATTTGTCATATGTCACCTAAATGAAAGGAATAATACGGCTGAGTTGGCAACACTTGCAAATTATCATATAAAATTTGACAGATGGCATTGAATATCTGCTTGCCACACTTCTTAAAAAAATTTTAAATCTAGTACTAGTGCATGCTCATAAACTCACTTAAAATATCCAATAGGTTCACTCCGTCAGGATTTTTAACCCTTGTCATGCTGAACCCGGATATACCCTGTCTTTGCAAACAGTGTAGATCCAGATCTGCACTGTTTGCTATTCAGAATGTAAATTTATATCAACAATCTGGATCAAGTAATCTGATTGGCTGAAAATTAGAAATGGGCATGGCATCTTAATTTATTCAGCAGGACTAGGGTTAAAGGATGAGTATTTGATGATAATTCTGGGATAATTTTCTCCAGTTCTCTGTAAATACATGTAAGTTCTGGATACTCATTAGAAGGCCTTCACTGAGCATACATGCCATATCTCACTCTGTGAGATAAAATTTCACAGAATTTGACCTATCTGGAAGGCCATTCCCATTACGAAAACACGCCTATTCAAATATATATAGAAAATTTCACCTCCAAAATCTGAAAATTTTCAGATAAAAAAACTCTGATATTTTTCATATTTATGTTCAAAACATAGATTGTGGGTACTCGTTAGAACCGCCTCGGCGAGGCGGTTCTAACGAGTACCACAATCTATGTTTTCGAGCAGAAATAACAAAAATAATGTATACCCTTGTAAACCCCAGTTTTACTATATAAAAGTGGGGTTTAAGGGGGTCAAAATTATATAGGTATGTTTTCGTAATGCCATAAAAATTCAAATCTCACAGAATTTTCAGACCATTTTAAAACAGATTTTTTAAAGAATTAAACATAAATCACACACTGCTCTGGTTTTCACAAGCTTCTTGCATGAAAAGAAAGACTTTAGACTATATTGGAGGAGCTCCAAAGTGATGTTTAAGAAAATCTCACAGAATTTTGTCAAATCTCCCTTAAAATTTTGCCTTATCTCACAGATTTTAGTCCACAGCCTATGGCATGTATGACTTAGGCGCTTCTAATAAGTACCCACAATACAGGTTTTACGGAGAAATAACAAGAACTATCCCAGAATTTTGACGAAATACGTCTCCCTGACAAGTCTTCTGATTCAGTGTCAATCAGAATCAACCCTGTTCTTCAGCTGAGCCCAGACATATTTCTAGTGTTTCTCTTCAAGTATATTTTTTCAGATGTTTCCATAAAATCCCACTCTGTCTAGACTCCCTTAGTTCACAAATCACTTTGGTACACTGCTTCTCTCCAATATGAATTCAAATGCTGCCAAAGCAAGGACACCACAAATACTATACTGAACCAAAAAAGAAACTTTCGCAAAGTAGGTCTTAAACTTATAAGGTTAAATACAACATGTTGAAAAATGTGTATATGTAGTAGTTTACAATGACGTCCTACTTTGGGAAATCGGTCAGATAATCACCTCATGTCGAACAATATCGTCTGTTTTGACAAAACCTCTATTTTCATGTGCACGCACTGGGTGGACATATCTGGTTTACATGTGTTAACTTTTTTCACTGCAATTATTGCACTTGCCGACTACAGTCATAAAAATACCTAAACACTTTTATATCGATACAATTTGGGCACAAATTTCGATGCCTCAAATTGTGAAACATTTAAGAGAGAGAGCCGCTGGGATGCTGGAGGCAGGAGCTTCAACGGAAGATGTTGCTGCGCAAGTTGGATCATCTGTGCAGGCAGTTAGAAGTCTGAGACGGCGGTTTGTGCAGACCAAAAGCACGGAAGATCTTCCACGTAGTGGTAGACCGCGTGTGACCACGCCGGCGCAAGACTGCTGTATTTTGAACCAACATTTACGAAATCATTTTTTAACTGTGACAGCTACAGCCTCTGTCACCCCAGGTAATCATAACCCCAGGATATCCGCTCAAACCGTATGAAATCGGCTGAGAACAATTTACACGCATGTCGTCCCTATGTCGGAACAGTATTAACACATCGTCATCGCCGTGACAGGCTTCAATGGGCTGATAGACCCATCAACTGGACAAGGCAAGACTGGCGGACGATTCTTTTTTCAGATGAATCCAGGTTTGCATTGTCCAATAGTGATGGTTGGATCAGGGTCTACCGACGTAGGAATGAACGTTACGCTGACTGTTGCGTCCTTCAGTGGGATCGTTTTGGCGGTGGGGGTTCCGTGATGGTCTGGGCCGGAGTAAGTTATGGGTATCATACCCAATTAATGGTCAATGATGGCAATTTGAACGCTCAAAAGTATAGAGACCTTGTCCTTGCCCCACACGTTGTTCCTCTCTTACAAAATCAGGGCGTTATTTCTGTGTTTCAGCAAGACAACGCCAGACCTCACGTCACCCGTGACAATATCCAGTTCTTGCAAAACAACAATATTGATTTCATAGACGACTGGCCCTCAAAAAGCCCAGATCTAAATCCCATCAGTACCTTTGGGATAATCTTGACACACATGTACGGCAACGTCGAAATCCGCCTGGTAAAGTCAATGAGCTTTGATTGATTGTGTTGGGGTTTAACGACACGTCAACCCTTAAGGGTCATTTTGTGTCGTCTCCCAGAGAAAGGGAGAAAAGAGATAGAAGAGATAGTAGAAGAGATCAAAGAGAGGGACAGGGAAGAAAGCGGAACAGGAGTGAAAGTGTCGAATTAGAAGAAACAAGCAAATTCCATGGGGAATTTATGTCCCCCGCCTTATTTTTATTTGAGGTGTTAAAAATGGTAAAGTTAACCAGAGGACCATTGGTCCTGTATCAATTACCTAAGTATTGAAGCAGGAAACCAGTGATAAAAATAATTTCAAGATTCTGAAAAAACCACATGCATATCTTCAGACCATCCTTAAAGCACCTGTAAAGTTTCAAAGGATCGGCTTAAAACTGTGGTAGGAGTTACGGGGTCAAGGTACCTACTCCCTATACGCTTCTGTAGTATTAGAACTCAAAAAATGTCTAAGTTAAAAATGCGGAAAAAGTAATAAAAAAATATTTCAGGATTCTGAAAAATCTACCTGCATCTTTTCAGGCCATCCTAAAAGCCCACGTAAAGTTTCAAAAGGATCGGTCAAAAACTGTGGGGGGAGTTAAGGGGACAAGCTACCTACTCCCTATAGACTTCTGTAATATAAGAACTCAAAAAATGTCTAAGTTCAAAACGTGTAAAAAGTAATAAAAAATAATTTCAGGATTCTGAAAAAACCACATGCATATCTTCAGACCATCCTTAAAGCACCTGTAAAGTTTCAAAAGGATTGGCCAAAAACTGTGGGAGGAGTTAAGGGGACAAGGTACCTGCTCCCTATATACTTCTGTAGTATTAGAACTCAAAAAATGTCTAAGTTAAAAATGCAGAAAAAGTAATAAAAAATTATTTCAGGATTCTGAAAAAACCACATGCATATCATCAGGCCATCCTGAAAGCCCACGTAAAGTTTCAAAAGGATCGGCCAAAAACTGTGGGAGGAGTTAAGGGGAAAAGGTACCTACTCCCTATACGCTTCTGTAATATTAGAACTCAAAAAATGTCTATGTTCAAAATGTCTAAAAAGTAATAAAAATTAATTTCAGGATTCTGAAAAAACCACATGCATATCTTCAGGCCATCCTTAAAACACCTGTAAAGTTTCAAAAGAATCGGCCAAAAACTGTGGGAGGAGTTAAGGGGACAAGGTACCTGCTCCCTATACACTTCTGTAGTATTAGAACTCAAAAAATGTCTAAGTTAAAAATGCGGAAAAAGTAATAAAAAATTATTTCAGGACTCTAAAAAAACCACATGCATATTTTCAGGCCATCCTAAAAGCCCATGTAAAGTTTCAAAAGGATCGGCCAAAAACTGTGGGAGGAGTTAAGGGGACAAGGTACCTACTCTCTATAGACTTCTGTAATATTAGAACTCAAAAAATGTCAAAGTTAAAAATGCGGAAAAAGTAATAAAAAATTATTTCAGGATTCTGAAAAAACCACATGCACATCTTCAGACCATCCTTAAAACACCTGTAAAGTTTCAAAAGGATCGGACAAAAACTGTGGGAGGAGTTAAGGGGACAAAGTACCTACTAAAAACTCGGAACCACGCACCACGCACCACGGAAAACCAAAAACAGTGTCCCTCCACTTTTCTTCGAAAAGGCGGGGGACATAAAAACATTCCCCCTCTACCCTTACCTGTTACAAGGATAGCACGCCTTGCCCAACTATAAGCCAATATCAGTTGGATGCCCCAATGATGTAAGGTACACAACACCTTTGTACCACCCGACTACCCCCGAAAAAAGTCAATGAGCTCTGCGACACTTTGTTAGAAGAGTGGAATAATATACCCCAGGCTCAAATTAATAATCTCATCCACTCAATGCGTCCTCGCTGCCAAGCTGTTAGCAATGCTCGCGGTGGGCATACTCGTTACTAAAGCCAAAAAAAATTGAATCGACACCTACCTCAAATGAAATTGAAAAATCCAATGAAATTGATAATTTTCAGACTGTAAATGAACTTTGATGAATTGATTCTAAATTATTGTGCAATAACAAATATGAATAAAAACTGTTAATATACACATATGTGGAAACAGTCCCATTGAAGTCTCGCGAAAGTTTCTTTTTTGGTTCAGTATACATTTGCAAGGTTTCTCCCTAGTATGTATTCTTAGATGGCAGAGTGAATGACTACTGCATCAGCATGCAAAAGATTGATTACAAGTGCCACACTTGTAAGGCTTCCTTCCAGTATTTTTCCAGGTGCTGTTATAAAACACTACTCTGTGTAAAAGCTCAATCACAAATGAGGCGGCAAAGGAAAACAAGAGCACCATGATGACCCTGTAACGCTCACCTGAGTATCATAGCACATAAAGAACCGGACCAAGAAATGATTAAAGCAAACATTCTGACCAAAAGTCATGATGATTATATTAACAAGTAAGACAATGAAGTATACGTCAAGGTCAAATAGGGATGATTGTACTTTAGAGGCCATGCTAAGATGTATGCATAGTTACTGAAAAACTGACCTAAACACATACATTTAACAAAGTCAGTGAACCGTGAAATAGAAGTCGTGGTCAAATATGGATGACTGCATTCAAGAGGCCATGCCAAGATGTATGCAAGTGCCAATACCGAACTTCACCTAGAAATCATCAAGACAAATATTTTGAACAAAATTTATGATAAGTACATAAAAAAAGACCTCTAGAGTGTTAACAACGTTTTCCTTTGATTTCGCTCGGAGTCAGCCTAAAGAAAATCAAGACCGAACATTTTCAGCACGATTCATGATGACTGCTTCAAAAATGTGACGCCAAGAGTGTTAACACAGTCTTCCTTTGATTTGGCCCGGTGACCTAGATTCTGACCCCAAGTGACCCAGTTTCAGATTCAAACTTGACTAGAAATCATCATGACAAACATTTTGAACAAGATTCATGATGATTGCTTCAAAAATGTGACCTCTAGAGTGTTAACAAGGTCTTCTTTTGACTTTGCAGGGTAACCTCGTTTTTGACCCCAAGTGAACCAGTTTTGAACTTGACCTAGAAATCATCAAGACAAACATTTTGAGTAATATTCATAATGAGTACATCAAAAATGTGACCTATAGAATGTAAACAAAAATCTCCTTTGATGTGGCCTGGTGACCTTGTTTTTGACCCAAAGTGACCCAGTTTCAAACTTGACCTACAAATCATCAAAGGTAACACTTTGAGCAAGATTCATGATGTTAACTGCAAAAATGTGTTTTCTAGTGTTAACAAGGTTTTCTTTTGGTTTAACCTGGTGACCTAATTTCAGATCCTAAGTGACCCAGTTTAGAAGTCAACCTTAAGAACATCAAGAGAAACAATCTGAGCATGATTCATGATGATTGCTTTAAAAATGTGACCTCTAGAGTGTTAACAAGGTTTTCTTTTGATTTGGCATGGTGACCTAATTTTTGAGCCAAAGTGACCCAGTTTCAAAGTCAACCTACAGAACATCAAGACAAAACAATCTGAGCATGATTCACGATGATTGCTTCAAAAATGTGACCTAAAACGTGGTAATAAAGTCTTCCTTTCATTTAGCCCACTGACCTATTTTTTGACCCAAAGTGACCCAGTTTCAAACTTGACCTAGAAATCAAGACAGACATTTTGAACAAGATTCATCGTGACTGCTTCAAAAATGTCACCTCTAGATTGTTAACAATGTTTTCCTTTGATTTCCCCCAGTGACCTAGTTTTTGACCCAAAGTGACCAGTTTCAAACTTGACCTAGAAATCATCAAGATAAACATTTTGAGCAATATTCATGATGATAACTTCAAATAATGTGACCTCCCGAGTGTTAACAAGATTTTCCTTTAATCTGACCTGGTGACCTAGTTTTTGGCCCTAAGTTACCCAGTATCAAACTTGACCTAGACTTTGTAAAGGCAAACATTCTGAGCAAGTGTCATTAATATTGGGTCAAATCTGTGATCTCTAGAGTGTTATTAAACTATTTTTGACGACGGACAATGGACAGAGGTTGATCACAGTAGCTCAACCTGAGCTTTCGCTCAGGTTGAGCTGAAAAAGGACCTTAAGGTTTCTTGGTTTTTGGTTTTTCAAATGCACATACGCAGTCCCCAATCTGTTTTTTTTTGTTTGTTTTTTTCTGAAACTTCCTAAAGGTCTCTACTACATGTCTGCAAACAGAAAAGGCTCTCAGTCTAGGGAGAGCTCACTGCTCTTATGCGAAGGCTTTCCTGAGCCTTTGCTAGTTGTTAAAGTGATAGTACATGTACCTTTTTTTCATATGCTGGCTCAAATGTCAAACTTGTAGGGCTTCTCTACAGTATGTATTCTCAGATGCTACTGTAAAAAAATACCCTTCCTTGAAAGGGTTTTGGTTTTTGTCCTGTATGTATTCTCAGATGCTCCTGAAAATTCCTTCCTTGAAAATGCCAGACCACAAATATCACATTTATATGGTTTTACTATTTGTATTCTTAGACTTTGCTATAAATTAACTACCTGCAAAAGACTGACCACAAATATCACATTTATAGGGTTTTTCTCCTGTATGTATTCTTAGATACAGCTGT
Organism: Anodontia alba; assembly: GCA_964016985.1. Classification (NCBI taxonomy): domain Eukaryota; kingdom Metazoa; phylum Mollusca; class Bivalvia; order Lucinida; family Lucinidae; genus Anodontia; species Anodontia alba. Next base: position 19,180,529 of record OZ024825.1, read on the forward strand.
AAATTATCACTGTATGTACAAGCCTGACCACAAATATCTTATTTACAGGGGTTTTCTCCTGTATGTATTCTTAGATGCTGCTGTAAAATACCCTCCCTTGAAAAAGTCTAACCACTAATCACATTTATAGGGGGTTTCTCCTGTATGTGTTCTTATATGTTGCGGTAAAATACCCTTGACCATAAATATCACATTTATAGGCTTTTCTCAAGTATGTATTCTTAGATGTCACTATTAATTACCAATGTGTGTCAAAAAAAGGTAAGAGAAAAGTCCAGGGAGTGCCACAATCACAAACCGCAGCCCATCCCAGACCCCAAGAGGAAGAGAGAAACCGACAAATCCAAACAAGCACAAATCGAACAAATGTAGGAAAAGCACTAAGATTAGCTCTCTCTTCCCCAAGCGAGGTAATCGCAATACTAAAAGGACTAAAAAACATAAGAACAAAATGACACATGGAAAGACGGAAAGCCTGACCACAAATACCACATTTACTGGGTTTTTCTTCTGAATGTATTCTCAGATGCTGCAGTAAATCTTTCCTTGAAAATGCCAGACCACAAATATCACATTTATAGGGTTTTTCTCCTACACATATTCTTAAATGTTGCTATAAATTACCTCTACGTGCAAAAGACTGACCACAAATATCACATTTATAGGGGTTTTCTCCTGTATGTATTCTAAAGATATCTTTAAAAGCCTGACCACAAATATCACATTTATAGGGGTTTTCCCCTGTATGTACTCTTAGATTGCTGAAAAACACCCTTGAAAGTATCACATTTACAGGGGTTTTCTCTTGTATGTATTCTTGTATGTCCTTGAGCAGTCTGGCCACAGGTATTTATAGGGTTTTTCTCCTGCATCCTTAGATGTTGCTGTAAATTGCCACTGCCTGACCATAACAATCACATATATAGGGCTTTTCTCCTGTGTGTATTCATAGATGTTGCTGAAAATTACCTAAATGTGGCAATGCCTGACAACACATTTATAGGGTTTTTCTCCTGTCTGTATTCTTAGCTGTCGCAGGAGTGCAATATCACATTTATAGGGTTTTTTCTTCTGTATGTATTCTCAGACGTCGCTGCAAATTATCACCAGGTGTGTTGTTACGAGCTAAGCGTAACGAGAAAGAAATGAAAGTGAAACCAGCAAGTTTTAAATTATTAACAATATTTATTCCACAAAAAAATAAGACAAGATTCAAAACAAAAGAATGTAAGTAGACAGTACCTTTCAAGTAAATGTCACAAAGTCCCTCTGAAATAATCCATGAGAATTTATAAAACAAATCCTTTGAATATCAGTTTCTGATCCCACAATTTAATGTTCCTGAATTCAGAATTTAAGTCCAGAATGAATAAAATACTAAAGTAATCCAGTATAGAATAATTTCCAGTGAAAGTATACAAAGATGCCCAGATGAAAATCTGTTCTCCTTATATAATATCAAAGAAGGTTCTAGAAAAAGAATTTTCTACAAGCATCTCTTATTTTCCAGTTCCAATCAAGAAACTTCTAAATCTTCCATGACATTCCAAAAAGAACTCAGTCCAGAATCAAGGACGTAAACATCATGTTATTGTAAACATGTTGAACATTCCAGAAAGTTATTTTTGGAAACATTGTAAATAAAGCTATTTATGGAAACATAGTAAACATTTTGTTTAAAACAATTGAACACCCTGTTATATAACACTTCCCCTCTTCAGGGAAAAGAAAGATTTATGTAATAAAGCTTTCTTTTGCCATAAAATTATCATAAAATAAAATACTGATAAAGGCAATTATTATCTTATATATAGCAAGTTACAGGAAACCACAGATCAAGACATCATGCTCTGGACAAGGCATCAGGAATAATATTATCTTTTCCCTTGATATGCCTGATGTCAAGATTGTATTCCTGTAACAACAGGCTCCATCTGAGCAACCTCTGATTCTTGTTTTTCATCTTATGGATGAAAGTCAGTGGATTGTGATCACTGAAAACAACAATAGGTGAGGACGAAGAAGTCAGATAAACTTCAAAATGTTGAAGAGCAAGAATGAGAGACAAACATTCTTTCTCTACTGTAGAATAATTCTTTTATGTTTGTTAAACTTTTTGGAAAAGTAACAAACTGGATGATCTACACCATTGTCATCCTCTTGCAGTAATACACCACCTGCACCAACATCACTCGCATCTACTGCTAACTTGAATTCTTTATTAAAATTCGGTGCCAAGAGAACCGGCTCACTTCTCAGTATGGCTTTCAGTTTATCAAAGGCATTCTGACAATCACTGGTCCACTTAAACCTCATTCTTTTACTAAGTAAATTAGTCAGTGGCTCAGCAATGACAGAAAAATTATTACAGAATTTTCTGTAATAACCGGCCATACCAAGAAACCTCATCAGTTGTCTTTTGCCTGTGGGCACCGGAAAATTTGAAATAGCTTCAACTTTAGCCTCTATAGATTTAACCTGACCATGACCCACAACATGTCCTAGAAATGTTAAAGTTGCATGACAGAATTCACTTTTAGCAAGGTTTATTGTCAATTTTGCTTCACTTAGTTTATCAAAGAATGCTTTGATAGTTCCAAGATGGTGATTCCATTCATCACTGTATATGATGGCATCATCGATGTAAGCATCGCAATGCTCGATTCCAGCTATTATGGTGTTGATTAAGCGTTGAAATGTTGCTGGAGAGTTTTTCATTCCGAAAGGCATTACTTTATAGTGATATAATCCATCAGGAGTAACAAATGCTGAGATCTCTTTGGCTCTTTCTGTGAGAGGAATTTGCCAAAATCCTTTCAGAAGATCAAATTTAGTTATATATTTTGAATTTCCAACTTTGTCAATACAGTCATCCATTCTTGGTATGGGAAAAGTGTCTGTTTTACTCAAATTATTGACCTTCCTGTAATCGGTGCACATCCGATATGTTCCATCAGGTTTTGGCACAAGAATGCAAGGTGAACTCCATTCACTTTGACTTGGTTCAATGAAATCGTTGTCCAGCAAATACTGAATTTCCTCCTTAAGATATTTTTGTTTTGTTGGGTTCATTCTATATGGATGTTGTTTGACAGGTTGTGAGTCCTCAACATTCAAATCATGATAAATTTTGTCAGTCCTTGTAGGAATGTCCGGAAATAAGTGTTCATATTGATAAATTAACTGTTTCAGTTCTTTTCTTTGGACTGGATCTAGGTGTGAAAGTTTCTGGTCGAGATCCTTTAGAATGTCAGAATTCTGAAGTTTTGATGAAGCAGGATCAGATTTGATGAAGTTCATGTCTTCAGAGTTCATTTCACTTTGTTCCTGAGGGACTGAACTAACAACACTAATTGGTGTAACAGAAGAGCTATCCCTATCTATGTATTGTTTAAGCATGTTAACATGACATAACTGTTTTTGTTTGCGTCTCCCAGGAGTGTTAACAATGTAATTTACATCACTAATCCGTTTATCTACAGTGTAAGGGCCGTAATATCTGGCTTGCAAAGGTTTGCCAGGAATAGGCAAAAGAGCAAGTACCCTATCTCCAGGCATGAATTTTCTTTCTTTTGCTTTTTCATCATACCAGCGTTTCATTTTCCTTTGTGCTGACTTAAGATTGGTCCGAGCAGCCTCACAAGCTTTAGACAGTCTGTCTTTAAAATCTGATACATACTGAAGTAAGTTCAGAGAACTGTCATCATTTGAGAGAAATTTCTCTTTCAAAAGTTTCAAAGGTCCACGCACAGTGTGGCCAAATACCAGCTCAAATGGGCTGAAACCAAGAGATTCCTGAACAGATTCTCTAACGGCAAACAACAACAAATGAATGCCTTCATCCCAATCTTTTTCAGTGTCAAAGCAGTATGACCTGATCATATTTTTCAGTGTCTGATGAAATCTTTCAAGGGCACCTTGACTTTCAGGATGGTAAGGTGATGATTTAAATTGAGTAATTCCCAACTCATGCATGACCTGTTGAAAAATTCCTGACATGAAATTTGAGCCCTGATCCGAGTGAACAGACTTTGGAAGGCCTACAAATGTGAAAAACTTTACCAAAGCCTTAACAATATTCTTTGTTTTAATATTCCGAAGTGGAATGGCTTCTGGGAAACGTGTAGAAGCACACATTATAGTGAGAAGATACTCATGGCCTGCCTTGGTTTTAGGCAAGGGACCAACACAGTCAATAATTATTCTGCTAAAAGGTTCATCAAAAGCAGGTATGGGCTGTAAATGAGCTTTTGGTATTGTCTGGTTGGGTTTTCCTACCATCTGACAAGTATGGCAAGATTTACAAAATTGAGAAACGTCAGATTTTAACCCTGGCCAGTAAAAATGGTTAAGAATTTTGTGATAGGTCTTGTTTACACCTAAATGACCTGACATGGGAGTCTCATGGGCCAAGTTCAAAATTTCAGGGCGATAAACCCTTGGAACCACTATTTGGTGGTTAACAGTCCACTCGTCTTCTGCTGAGACATCAGGAGGACGCCATTTTCTCATTAAAATGTCATTTTTGACATAAAAACAGACTGGGACTTGATCTATTTCTTTCTCATCTAAAGCCCTTTCAAGCAAAGGCAAAATTTCAGGATCATTATGCTGTTCCTTACAAAGTTGTGACCTTGACACCAAGTCATGACCTTGACCTTGGTCATTTAATATTGCAGAGTAATGACTGGACTCTGACTTGTTATGTAACTCCGTCTGTTTGTCAGACAGGCTGGATGAAAGAGAATTTGTAATCTCATGTTTAAAAGACTGACCCAAAAAGGTATCAGTTAAATCAATGTCCCCATCATTCTGTTTTGCTTTCTTTGCCATGGCCCTTGTAACGGCACAAGATGGGTAAAGATCAGGGATCAGGTGGCTGATCAATACAAGGTATGTTAGTCAAAAGTGGGTTTACCACAACCTTATCTCCTGCTAAGTCATTGCCTAACAGTAAGTGAACACCTTTAAAAGGTAAAGAAGGTCGAATACCAACAGCCACTAAACCAGTTACCAAGTCTGAGGATAAATAAATGTTATGAAGAGGAACATTAACAAATCCACACTCTACACCCTGAATAAGGACACTTGTCCCAGAAGAAGTCTTCTCAGAAAAAGGCAGTGTATCTGCTAAAATAAGGGATTGAGAAGCTCCGGTATCTCGTAAGATTTTAATTGGGGTAGACTGGGCATAGTCACTATTTAGTGACACAAAACCATCTGATAAGAATGGTTCATAAATCTCCATAACAGAATCAGTCTCAGGCCTTTCGGTCTGGATAGGATCTTCCTCCTTAACACATGACTGTGGTTTTGACCGTAAAGAGGTAAGGCCTGTAGGTTTAAGCCCCTCTTGTTTTTCTTTCTTTCTTTTCAGATGTAAACATTCAGATATAATATGACCTGTCCTTTTGCAATAATTGCAAATTGGTTGAGATAAGGGATTTTGATCTTTATTTTCACCAGAAGGTTTGGGTTTGGGAGTAATTGTTTGGCTATGACTACCAGGTGGATTACTAGGACTATGTTTGGATCCTGAATGTGGGAAAAATGGTCTTCTAGAGGGATTTGACTTATTTATAAAGGAAACTTTATGTGTTAAAGCATAATCATCTGCAAGTCGAGCTGCAGCTTCCAAAGTTTCAACCTGTTTCTCATCTAAAAAGGACTTAATATCTGAATTTATGCACCTTTTGAACTCTTCTACAAGCATGAGCTGCCTAAGTTTTTCATGATCAGAGCCAATTTTTTTCGAAGAACACCACCTGTCAAAAAACTGTTCTTTAGTTCTAGCAAATTCAACATGGGTCTGCTCATTTTCTTTCTTACAGTTCCTAAATTTTTGCCTGTAAGCCTCAGGGACCAACTCATAAGCCTTAAGAATTAATTCCTTTACAGTATCATAACTGGAGCTCTGCTGGACAGTCAGCTGAGTATAAATTTCTCGAGCCTTCCCAATTATAACACTTTGCAAAAGCAAGGTCCAATGCTCCTTTGGCCATTTTAAATTTTCTGCTACTTTTTCAAAATGAAGAAAATATTTGTCAACCTCTTTTTCTTGAAAAGGGGGAACTAATCTGATGTGTTTGGTAATGTCAAAATGAACGCCAGAGTCTAAAGGTTGCCGTTTTACCGTCATATTTTGCATTTCTAATTCTTTCATTCTTAATTCTGTATCAAATTTTAATTTTTCCCTTTCTATCTGCATTTGTCTTTCTTTTTCTTTCTCCCTCTCTTCCATTTCCATTCTTTCTTTCTGCACTCTTTCTTCCATTTCCATTCTTTCCTTCTGCATTTGTCTTTCTTGTTCTAATCTTAATTTTTCTAACTCAATTTGCTTCTGAATTTCAAGCTCTCGTATATGCAAACCTGTCTGAGTTACGAGAACAAGAGACAAAGCAGAAGAATCAAGAATTTCCTTATCAACCAAAAATTGAACCAAAATATTTTTTATTTCCTGTTTTAACATGGACTTGTTGACGGTAGTCAATTCATAGTGAGCAGCAATATCCAACAAATCAGACTTTTTGGCCAAATCTAACAGCTCCTGCGAAGGCGCAGTGATAAAAGCTTGAAGGTCAAATGACATGATTGCTTTTTGCTGGTTTTATCAAGTAGATTTTCAATCAGAGTTTATTTATTGATATTTTTCAAAAGTCAATACTTGCTTTTTATGAAACAAATATTTTTATATTTACTGAGATTTTTTAAAAGTCAGTACTTGTTTTATAGCAAACAAATATTTTTTTTCCTTAAAAATCAATATTTGTTTTCTTTAAAAAGCTCAAACTTGTTTTAGCTCAAGAAAATGTTCGATCCCGGACGAGCCCCCAATTTCTGTTACGAGCCAAGCGTAACGAGAAAGAAATGAAAGTGAAACCAGCAAGTTTTAAATTATTAACAATATTTATTCCACAAAAAAATAAGACAAGATTCAAAACAAAAGAATGTAAGTAGACAGTACCTTTCAAGTAAATGTCACAAAGTCCCTCTGAAATAATCCATGAGAATTTATAAAACAAATCCTTTGAATATCAGTTTCTGATCCCACAATTTAATGTTCCTGAATTCAGAATTTAAGTCCAGAATGAATAAAATACTAAAGTAATCCAGTATAGAATAATTTCCAGTGAAAGTATACAAAGATGCCCAGATGAAAATCTGTTCTCCTTATATAATATCAAAGAAGGTTCTAGAAAAAGAATTTTCTACAAGCATCTCTTATTTTCCAGTTCCAATCAAGAAACTTCTAAATCTTCCATGACATTCCAAAAAGAACTCAGTCCAGAATCAAGGACGTAAACATCATGTTATTGTAAACATGTTGAACATTCCAGAAAGTTATTTTTGGAAACATTGTAAATAAAGCTATTTATGGAAACATAGTAAACATTTTGTTTAAAACAATTGAACACCCTGTTATATAACAGTGTAAATTGCCACAATATCACATTTATCACCCTTTGTTCTGGGGTCCATATCTGTTGGTCTGAACATTCTGATACGTCATTCCTTTATGGATTTATGAGTTTGGATTACGGATTTGGTACCATGGCTTTGGTACCATGATCGCAACTACTTATAGGGTTTTCTCCTGTATGTATTCTTAGAGTATTGCTGTAAATTACCACTATGTTACTTCTGTATTTATACTAAAGATGTAGCTGTAAATTATCACTAACATTAAAAGCCTGACCACAAATATCACATTTATAGGCATTTTCTCTTGTATGTACTCTTAGATGTGGCTGTAAAACACCCTTCCTTGAAAGAGCAAATTACCACTATGTGTAAAAGACAGACCACAAATGTCACTTAAACTAGGGTTTTTTTTCTCCTGTGTGTATTCTTAAAATTAATGTGGTTGTAAATTACTGTTCTCCAGTATGCATCCTCAAATACTCTTGTAAAATATCACTAAATCGTAAAGGCCCTATCTTTTTATGGCCTCTCACCAGTATATTTTAAGGCTTCTCAGTATGTATGCAACTGGGAGAGAAGAGGGAGGATCCTGTAGTCTGGAAGACGTGGGAACATTGTCAAAGAAGGAGTCTTTCAGCTGGCTGGACTGGTGAGTTTCGTGGGAAGGTGCCATCTGTGTGACTGTTGTCCGGCGGACATTCCGGTTGCTGTTGTATTAGCTGTTCCTTAGCTTGATATGAGACTACTACAGTTGCATAAGTCCCATAAACGCACTTGTGACAGGATATCACCATTGCAAAGTACAAGGAATTAGCTCTAGCCATATCATGCTACTCCTCGTTTCCAATTATGGGGTCTGGTCTGACTAAATTTCACTTTAATCCACAAGTAAATGTTTCCCAACGTCTAATAAATAAAAATGTTGTAGAATTTTTCAAATCTTACCAGAATTATTCTAAATGTTCATGCCAAAGTATCATAAATAAAGTCATATACACAGCATAAGCTGGTAAATAACCTTTAATAGCTGTTCTTTCCTAAAATAAACCTTTCAAATATCAATTGTAACAGACAGTTTCTCAGTATCAAGTCACTTCCCTAATTAAATATTATTTATCAAGCAATTTAACCAGTCCTTGTACTCGTGCAAATGTTAGTCTCAGAGTTATAACTTTAAATAAATACCAAGTTCTAAAATTAATAATCTACTTCCCTCAGTTTGAATATCCAAAATAACAGTTTTCAATCCGAGTCACTAACTTAAGCCTTAACCCACTGTAGTCTCGAGACACCAGTTTGACCTTCTGCCTGGGTCAAGGTCAGGTCATACTTTGTCATTTAAAACCCATGTTGGAGTTCTGCGTTTTAAGTTTTGATAAGTGTTTGTAACTGCTGAAGTAGTCAAGGTACCGTTTTAACATTTGGCCCATAACTACCTTAGGGTATGACCTTTCAATAGCACACACCCCATCCTCAGTTTGACCTTCTGCCTAGGTCAAGGGCAGATAGTTTGTCATTTAAACCATGTTTGAGTTTTGCATTTACGTTTTGAAAAGTGTTTGTAACTACTTCTGAAGTATTCAAGATAACGCTTTAATATTTGGCCCACACCAACATTAGGGTTAGACCGTTCAATACCACACATCCCTTCCTCAGTTTGACCTTCTGCCTAGGTCAAGGTCAGGTCATACTTTGTCATTTAAACCCATGTTTGAGCTCTGCATTTAAGTTTAAAAAACTGTTCGTAACTACTGAAGTATTCAAGATACCGCTTTAATATTTGGCTGACACCTACCTTAGGGTAAGACCTTTCAATAGTACACACCCCTTCTGCAGTTTGACCTTTTGCCTGGATCAAGGTCAAGTCATACTTTGTTATTAACAGCTGTGTTTAAGTTTTGAAAAGTACATGACTGCTGAAGTATGTAAGATATAGCTTTCATATTTCATCCACACCAACCTAAGGGATTCAGCATGTAAGATACAGCTTTTATATTTTGTCCACACCAACCTAAGGGAAGAAATTTCAATGGCATATATCCCATCTCTCAGTTTTGACATTCTTCAGACATCAAAGTCAGGTCAAACACTGTCATATAAGTTTAAGTTCTGCATTTAATCTTAAATATTTAATAAAGATTGTTTGCTTATCCGATTAGCCCTTTCCAGCGAGCTGCATTGTCTTCTGACAACTCTTGTTTCCCTATGAATATCTAAATCACATTGCCTGACATACTTAAAATTGAAAATATGAATCTTCCAATATGTAGCATGGGGGAGTCCATTCAATCTACAATGGGTTAATGTTCCAAGTTTAGGCTAAAGCAGGGGTTTCATTAAGAGGCGGGGGACGGGGATTTTCCCCTTCTACTGAGGCAACTTTCCCCTGCTACTTTTGACAAATTTGCATAGGTTTTACCATATAAATCCTAAGTACTAGGGCAGATAGGCCTTTGCAAACAGTGTAGATCCAGATCAGACGCCGCAGAATGCAGCGTCTGACCAGGGTCCACACTGTTTGCCATACATGCAGCAATAATTTAGACACATTAAGAAGTAATAGAATGGACTTCTTCAAAATTTAGGACAAGTATGGTAAGGAGTTAAGGTGTCCAAATACTTGTACAGTATATATTGAACATACAGAACCACCTGCCTACTTTGCCTTGAAGTACCGGGTCCCAGAAAAGTTAGTGAAACCGCTGCTAAAGTACAATAATATCCAAGTTTTCATAAGCTATCTCCAGTTCGGAGAATAGCTGAGATTAGATTCCTGATGCAGTATGTTTGTATACCAGTGGAAGACTGAAGAGGTTAAGTTTCAGTCTATCTTAAATATGATTCTTTGCAGAAAGGTGACATAATTACTCAAGGAAGTTGGAACTGCCAAAAGCTGAATATGACAATTTTGGTCAGCGAGAAAATTAAATTGACCAAAGCCCAGTTTGGCAGGAAGATGTAATCATGCAGTACTTGACAAAATCTTTAATATGTCATCTCCAAGCTAGCAGTTTTGACTGTGTTTGCCTTTTTTCCCCATACAAAAGCCTAAGTGACCAAATTTGACCTTGACATAAAATAAGTCAAGGTCAGTCAAGGGTCATCATTTAAAAAAAATTTAATAGTCTGAGCCAACAATGCTGCATACCAAGTTTTAAGGTCATCCGCCATTTGGTTCCTCAGAAGAAGATTTTAAGGTTTTTACTATATAAATGGGAGTGGTGGCCATCTTGGTCATGCAACCCAGACTTTACAAACCAACCCTTTTTCCCCCACCCCATAGAGGCTACACATGTCATTTGGTTTCAATCAGCCCAGTGGTTTCAGAGGAGATGTCGTTTGAAAATGTTGACAATGCATACGCTGACGACGGATGACAGACCACTCCCATTGAGCCTTCGGCTCTGGTGAGCTAAAACCTTGTTATTCTGCATAAAAAGTTTTCCTGCACATATCCAACACTAATACCGTAAAGCAATAGATAAGGCACTTTTTTCATCCGAAAAATGTTGATATCTTTCTTATTACTCAATGAAAACATATGTTGTGGTACTCATTAGAAGCGCCTCGGCGAGGCGCTTCTAATAAGTACTCACAACATATTGTTTTCGTCGAGAAATAAGAAAAATATTATGTGGATACCCCCTCTTATCTGTAGCTATGTAATAGGGAACAATAAACAACAGCATTTTCATTAAGGCTACGATCATGTCCTATAGTGAATTACAAATGATTCATTCAATGCTTGGCATGCTGGGTAAATTTTCATCAGATGACATTCTGAAATATTCTTCTTATTTTTCTCTGAAAACAGACTTTAACATTTCATGCAAATTTTCTTCTGTGGTGGCAATTAGTATGAAATGTTAAAGCCTATTTTCTAGAAAATAATATAAAAGAAATCATTTTATCATCTGTTGAATTTGACCAGAGAGCAGTAACAGTTTAAAAGATTTTAAATAGACAGCCATGGTAGAAAAATAGAAGGCAATTTAGCCTCCTGCCTCTTGTTCATGAAAAAGCTGAAAAACGAATTTGCAATACTTGTCTAGCCCACTCTTCCCATGCCCTCCCTCTCCTGGGTGTGGGAGCAGTGAATGATGCATATTATAATTACATTGTTAAAAGGGCTTGTTGAATTTTTGGATGGGAAGTGTGGATTTTAACTGATGTATAATTAACAAAGAACTTTATAATTTAAATTTTCAAAACAAAAACATGCAAGCGCAAACTCTACCTAATTCTCTGGTGGACTGCTCAAACTTGACAGTTTACTGCCCTGCCAAGACAATCTTAACTGCAACCAGTAATACTATCATAGCTCCAGACCAGGGATTGTTGTTTTTTTTTTCCTTTTTTTTTTTTGTTGTTTTTTTTTTTCCTTTTTTTTTTGTTGTTTTTTTTTAACCAAAAACTACCGGTATGATATTTTTCTTATTTCTCAATAAAAAAAATAATGTTGGTACTCATAAGAAGTGCCTCACAAAGGTGCTTCTAATGAGTACCTACAACATCTGTTTTTACATGTATTGAGAAATAAGAAACCTGTGGGGATTCTACTAATCAAGTACCCACAGCATAGTATATTTTTATTGAGAAATATTAAAGAAAATTATTATGTGGATACCCCTAATCTGGAGCTATTTACTATATAAGGTCCAATTGTTCAAAACTAATGATGTTGTTACTTAACATTTGGTTAATATTTAATATTTGCTGAAAAAAAATATGAGTAGCTTTTGCACATTTTATCAGCAAAAATACCTGTGAATTAGATATTGTACTTACTAGAACAGTTAACATTTTAACCAATAACAAGATCATTAAGCTAATGATGCTTTGAAGAACTGGGCCCAGACTGCCTTCTTGTTGGACGTCATCTGCAGCAAGGCGAAGGTCTAAAAGAGCTCTGATTTCTTTCAGCAATTAATTCCACTGATTTCTTTTCTAAACAATTATTTCTACATTTAAACACAGGGAAAGGAGATCATCATATTTCAGAAATATTGTCCCTCATGTTTGAATCAATAAAGGATTGCAACAGAATCTCATTATTTTTTTCCATCAGGGATCTAATTATCCAGAGGACTAGGTCTTGTTAAGGAGGAGTATTTGATGATGATTCTGAGATTTTCTCAATTTCTCCATAAAAACATACCTCGTGAGTACACATTAGAAGAGCCTTGGTGAGATGCTTCTAACAAGTACTAACAATGTATGTTTTTATGGAGAAATAAGAAAAATTATCACCAAATACTCCTCCTTAACAAGTCCTCTGTATTTATCTTTGCTTCCCTATTAAACTTACTTCGCTTACATCAACTGGTCACCCCTGCCCAGCCCATACAAAAGTAATATTTTGCTGATTGAAAATGGCTGCCTTACTTTAAAGCTAACATTCAAAAAGTGACGCTTAAACCTTTGCGGGGTCTATTCGTCACAAAGTACTTAAATCTGATTGGTTCAGAACATGCGTGCCTGACTCCTGATTGGCTGAATGCTATCACATGATCATAACAACAAACAAAGGCGCGAAGTGAAGTCGCGCGAGATCTCACGAGATCTATCTTACAATGCGGTACTGAAAATACCAATTTAATATATTCAAAATATTAAAAGAGTTTAAATAACTATCCCCCCTCGCCAAAAAGCATTGCATGCAAAAACACAATTACATTACATTTAGTTGTGTTTTATTTCGCTATTAAGGGATACCTCTCTGGCTCTCGCCTGCCGCGAGACCGGACGAGATGTAAAAAAGTATGGCGGACACCGGCGCGGAAAACGAAAGTAAAACACCTTGTAAATTCAATTTTGGCTTGTATAAAAGACCGCTTGAAGTTTAACATCAGATTAAACTTTAATCTAGTAATTCAAAACCAGGTGTGCCATGTGCTGCAAGTACAGTGTACAATCTCCAAGGATAAGCTGACAGTGACATCACTGACAATATATTATATTATCTGACCAAGACCTTTCTTATAAATAAACACAACTTGAACAGCTCTTGGTGATATACATGTATATCATAATCACCAATAAAACTTAAAAAAAAGTCAAATTCTGTTTTCCAGGAAAAAGGTATTTTTCTTATTTTCCCAGAAAACAGGATTTGACTCTTTTTTTTGAAATATCAAATCCTGTTCTCTTGAAAAAAAAAAGAAAAATATTACAGTATGTCATCTGCTGCGACTTTTAGCCAGGAGGTTAGCGTTAACCCTTGTTATGCAAATCAAATTAAGTTGCCATGCCTACTTCAAATTTTCAGCCAATCCAATTGCTTGATCCAGATTGTTGCTATAAACTCACATAACGGCTAACAGTGCAGATCCAGATCAGTTGGCTTCTTCAGAAGCCAACTGATCTGGAGCTACACTGTTTGCAAAGGCAGGGTATATCCGGGTTCAGCAGGACAAGGGTTAATACAGGGTACTGTAATGGGTGCACCCCTAATTTTCCCTCTCAATAATAATTGGGCCGTGCCATGCGAAAGGGTGTTTTTGGGCAAATGGGAACAGTAAAGGCCCAGATCAGCCTGCATATCCAGGCAGTCTTATCTGAGGACCTTCACTATCCACTCAAAGAATCACTGGGTACTGTAGAATATAATGAAGCATAGTAAAGTTTCTGGTCAGACTATGTACCTCTGCTGGCTGACCTGGAACTTTAAACAGTCAAACCTCAATGGCTCGAACATCTTTGGGACCATGGAAATTCGTTCTAGACATGGGTAGTTCGAGCCACTGAGGATTAATCATGGCACCAGTTCAGGAAGCAAATCGCGATTATTTAGGGAAATCTTTTCGATGTTTTACACAATGATTGTATGTTGAGTGTACTCATTAGAATCACCTCAATGATGCGATTCTAATGAGTACACACAACATACAATTCCATGATAAAATAAGAAAAAATCCCTAAATATTTGTTTTCTTGAGCTATTGGAAGAATTTTGTAGTGACTGAAAAAAGAGTTCGAATCATCCACGGTAAACGAGCCATTCGTGTTCAAGCCATTGTGTAATTTGCATTTACCCTGAAGACACCTTTTCCCATGTTGAGACTCCATCAGTGCCACAATTAGGTTGAATACCATTTACAATAAGGTACAACCTTCATCTCTAACAGTTCATTTGTATGCTTGAATGGCTGCGACAATTAGATAATTATAATATTATAGTGACTGCTACAAAATAGTACACCATTTGTTTTGTATGGTGATGGAAAATTTACCAGAAAAAAAAATATCCTATTTTTTATGCAGAAAACAGGGCTTCACATTTGATATGAATCCTAAAAATGTGATAATTCACATATCAACCCCAATAAAAGCCTCACACAGCATGATACCATGACTGGCTGCAATCTCTAGTGACAAAATATTTTTTCTTATAATAAGCCACTAAAATAAAACCAAAGTAATATCATGACTATAAAGGCTGGTCACTAGATTGGTCACTCTAGTGACCAGCCTTTATAGTCATGATATTTTTTGGTTTTATCTTAGTGGATTATCAAACAGGATTATGAGGAAAATATTTAGTCACTGGAGACTGGAGCCAGTCTACATGATACCATGCAACTGGAAAGCTGTCTGAACCGAAATTTCAATTATGTTCTTCAGGGGCTATAACATAGTTAAAAATTCATAATGAACTTGCATTTATTGGTCATTAGGCCATCACCTAAATTTCATTTGGAATGATGTAAGATGTCTACTCCAGTTATGGCATGAGAAAATATAAGTGAAGATACCCAGGAAATGCCACAAGCATGATGCACAGCCTTCCTGAGGCATAAGTCTAGACAAGAGCGGGTATCCGGCAAATATTTTTTCTTATTTCTCCACAAAAACATTTGTTGTGGTGCTCATTAGAAGCGCCTCGCCAAGGCGCTTCTAATGAGTACCCACAACATGTTTTCATGGAGAAATAAGAAAAATGTCAATACTTTTGAATTGAAAAAAGCGCCTTAACTAGTGCTATGCTGAGGTACTGAAAGAAGAAGAGACGAGGAACATACAATAACAAAACAAATGCCACATATCCCATTAAAGACTGAATAAACTCTTCCACACTATATATTGGACAATTCTATTTTTGATTTAAGGTATGTCAGACTATATGATGGTTGAACAACCTGCAAACAGTGGAGACTTAGATCAGACGCTGGATTCTGTGTCATCTGATCTGGGTCTGCACTGTTTGCCTGTTACCCATTTAGGCATCTCAGTCTTCAATGATATATATAAAACTAATCAGTTTGATGCACAAAGAAGAATAGCAATAGAGGAACTACCTTGGAACTATCAACAGAAAAACTACTGGAGCTAAATCTTGTCCTTAATTCTGATGCAGCTTCATATTACAAACATATGTTTGGCCTGCATATTGGTCCTCTACCTCATCAGTGAAACCTCACAGTAAAACACTAAAATCAAACACTACTATGGAACAAAAAAAAAGGGTTTGATGGCAATCTGATGCTAGAACACAAGAAAACCACAAACAGGACCACAATGGGCCCAACCATCTCTGAACTTTTATAATGGGTCATAACTTCATTGATAATCATCAGAATTTGCTCTCAATGCAACTATAAAGTTTAGAAGTAGAAAATCTGGGAAACAGAATTTAACAGAAGTTACTGTAGTATTGTAGTCCATATGTCTAGATAAGGGTGGGTATCGGCTAATTATTTTTCTTATTTCTCCACAAAAACACATGTTGTGGGTACTCATTAGAAGTGCCTCAGTGAGGCACTTCTAATGAGTACCCACAACATGTTTTCATGGAGAAATTGAAAAATGTCAATACTTTTGAATTGAAAAAAGGGCCTTAACTAGTGCTATGTGTACAGAAACGAAATCAGGAAAAAAACGTAAGAAGTACAAGTGTACAGACAACCACATGGCTGTCCAGCATGAAAACATAATAAATGAGAGCTTACCGATGAAAACTGGCTTATCTGGCCCAGAAAACTTGTAACTAGCTGTTTTCAGTTTTGTGCATATGTTTACCCTTGTCCTGCTGAATAAATTAAGATGCCATACCCACTTCTAATTTTCAGCCAATCAGATTACTTGATCCTGATTGCTGCTATAAACTCACATACTTAATGGCAAACAGTGCAGATCCAGATCAGTTGGCTTCTGAAGAAGCCAACTGATCTGGATCTACTCAGTTTTCAAAGGCAGGGTATATCCGGGTTCAGCAGGACAAGGATTAATTGCTCTCAAGGGTAATTCTTTTTAGTACCTATTTAACAAAATCATGGTTTATAATGTTTTAAAGGTTTCAATAGGAGGCATGTAACGAAACAATGTACCAATTAGGCCAAAAATAATGTTCTGTTTCCGATTTCCCTACAGACTGGTCAAAATATATGCCAACTGTAATTTTTTTTGCACACAATGGAAAAATAAGTTAGGGATCGACCCAGTATAATCCCAGTTTGTATACACTTTCATTACATAAACTTGTCTGTACTGATACACTGTAGATCCAATACATCGCGGTCCATTATTTCGTGAAATCCAGTATATCGCAAATCGGCCATGGCTCCCAAATTTTCCATAAGCAAAAAAATTTCAAAACATAAAATGTTTGTCGTTTTATTTAACTTCAGAAAAAAAAACAAAAAAAAAAACATGTGTTCCGATAATTGATTTTTCACGCCTATCCCGACGCTAAGGCGCTTCAGGTATTATGACAAACAATCCACTTAGCGTCAATCAGTGCACACATTGATTATATATATAACTGGCAAACAATAAATTACAATCTCCATTACTGTCATAATCATTATCATCATTGAGTACATAGATCTACTCAATGCTCAATCAGTCAATGATTCCCACAAACTACTTCTGCTCAACAGGAGAAAATGGTCCACCTCCTTTTCAACACCAGCAAATTTTACAGGACAGTAGTCTTACGATGTTTCTGTCCCACATACACAGATCTTAGTCCGCTCATTTTACACTTCTGTAGCAATAAATATTTTAAAAGAAAACAACTGCGTCAAAAAATAACAATAAAACTAAAATAAAAGAAATTAACTTTGATAAACTATAGTTTTTTGCACCCGCAACACAATAAGTAAAGGGAAGCAACTCAAATTATCTAAGCACAACTGAAGCAATTTGTGTTACTTCCCTTGGCCATTCCAGGGAACCAGAGTATCCAAAACGGCATCCAAAATTGTCAACCCTGTGATTTCTTGTTTTCAAACGTAGTTTATCAGCTGCTTTTGACTGAAATTACTTGTTAGACAAAGCGCACCATTGTAAATTATGCCATTTAGCAATTCTAATCCAATTTTATTTGGGAAATATGGCTGATAGCATGACTTAATGCCATTTATTGGTGATGTCTCAGCAAACTCCACTGCGACAAACCAAGCGAGTGTTAAACATGCCATTATACAGGCATGGTACATTATATGGACTTATATCGCGATCCGTTTATATCACGATAGCGGACTTTGGACCCTGAGGACCGCAATATATTGGATCTACAGTGTATAAGACTTTTCAGATATTTTCGGTCTTCATCACTTGCTTATCGGTGTTCCTGCTAACATTTTAGGGCAGAGGGGCGTCGAATAGGGCACTTTTTGCATGGTCATACAAGAATGAGGTTACCATGTGTCATGTGAAGTGCTTAGTATCAAGACATGTTACAAAATATAATCCCATTCCACAATAAATACCTCAAAAATAGAGTACAGATGACACTGACCTTTACACATTGATAACATTTTTAATTTTGGTCCGATTTTCATGAAATTTTCACCAAAATGTAGGGTTTTATGTCTGGAATTGAAACAAGACAGAAAGTAAAGTAGGGCAGATGGGCGGCACAAAAGGGCAAGAAGGGTGGCCCACCCCTCCATATAGGGCTAGCTGGAGCACTGAAGTTTATTTATTTCCAATAGGGCTGCGCCCTTACAAGCCAGGCCAGCGCCCTTTCAAGCCAGGCCGAGCACATTAGTAGCTGTTTATTTCAAAGTGTGTAGGCAATAATTATATCTCGTCCTCAAATGAAATAAAAGCCGCTCAACACAGCTCCCCTTTACCATTAAGTGAGTATTGGAAAACGGTCACCTTGCCTGCAAAGGCTACAAATCTGGGGTCACATTACGAAAACATGCCTATTCAAATACACTGAAACGCTTACCACCAAAAATCGAAAATTTTCAGATAAAAAATTCTGATATTTTTCATATTTCTGCTCAAAACATAGATTGTGGGTACTCGTTAGAACCGCCTCGTCGAGGCGGTTCTAATGAGTACCCATAATCTATGTTTTGAGCAGAAATAAGGAAAATAATGTATACCCCTGTAAACCCCAGTTTTACTATATAAAAGTGGGGTTTAAGGGGGTCAAAATTATATAGGTATGTTTTCGTGATGAAATGTGCAGTAAGAGAAAAGTCAAAATATTTTTAAGAAAAAAAAAAAGAGGCCTACCTACCAACCTTATGGCAAACTGGAGATGAAATCAAAAACAGAACATTTCTTTTTTTTAGGCCTTATCACCACAATTTTCCCTTTATCAGGCAGTATGAAATATGAATACTTTATTTCAAGGTCTGTCAGCAGCTGTCAACCAGGAAAACTGTTAACTGAGATTGCTATCTCAGCTGTATTACTAAGCATCTTTGCAGAAATTACCCCAGAATCAATAATTAATTTGCATAAATCCTAAAATTACTATCAGAATCAATATCATTCTTTTGGTGGGTGACTTTCACAGTGTTTTAATGTGTGCTAAAATCAATGTCATGTCTTATTTGTTTTATAACTGCAGGCTTAATAATTGAATTTCCTGGATGGACTATTCTGAAGATTTTCTCATGATTAATTATTCAAGGCAAGATTTCTTTATAAAGCCAGAATAGAATTCCCCTAATGGCTCTTGCAGTGTACTGTACCATGAACTGTACGGTATATTCCCAGACTCTAGATAAGAGGAAGTAAAGGGTATTTCAGCATTGATTTTTTTGAAAAATCAGCATTGTTGAAATTTAAGTTGAGGGTGTAAATATACTCAATGAAATTTTGGATTTCAGCACTGAAATCAAATTTAGGGGGTAAACATTTTCAGTGAACTTTACATCTTTATGAAGCAATTTTACACACATTAGTTCTTTTATGAGTTCTTTTATGAGCAGTATCAGTACATTAGATCGGAAAGGGTTCAACCCTTCAAGTGTTGATGAAAAATGCAGCAGATGGCATCCTGCTTTTTCTTGTCAGAGAAAATAAGGATTGGCATTTCATGTGAATTGTCTGCTAGCAGACAATTCACATGAAATTCCAAACCTTATTTTTCTCTTTTTTTTTCTTTTTTTTTGTATGCTACTGTCTTACTTGGTGCTTTAAGATTTAAGCATTGCAAATGGGCTTTTCAGCATTAAGCTTTAAAGCAGGGGGTAGAATACTCATTGCACCAAAACCTTATCTGGAGCACTGTATTCCTCTAGCAAAGTTCTAGATACTGTATCATAGCTCCAAGCAAGGTATTGATATTTTTCTTATTTCTCAAAACAAAAAAAAAATATGTTGTGGGTATTCATTAGAAGTGCCTCCTTGAGGCACTTCTACTGAGTACCCAAAACATAATGTTCTCATGGAAAAAATGAGAAAAATATTTACCTGATACCATCTCTTATCTGGAGCCATGCTTCCATGCATGAGACGCCTCTCATTAAGTACCCCCAACATACTTTTTCATGGAGAAATAAGAAAAATATTTACCTCATAACCCCTCTGAACATCATCTGAAGCAATGTCAAGGCACATGTTTTCATGCAAAAATATTTATCTTGGTATACTACTCTTTGCTAATTGGTATAGCTACAAATTACAGTTTAAGACTGGGGTCATCTAACTGTACCTACCATTTAACTATCCTATACTTACTACAAAATAGCTGACAAACCATACTCATTCTACAATTTTAAGTCCATTTCATTTATCTCTGATGATATGTCTAAAACATGCTGGCTGCATAACAAACAAGCAAATTCATAAATGAACTGATATCCCTCAAATGAATTCATTGTTTATTTTTTACATGTATCCCCTAATTTGTAAAGTTATAAAACTACCTTTTTGATCAGTTAAGTTTAAGCTGATAGGGTTTAATGAAAAATTATTAGATTAGCAAAAGTAGAGTCTGCACAAAGGGCAGTAACTCATGTATTACCAAGGGTATTCTGTCAAAACTTCATGTGCACCGTCAAAACTTCATGTGCACCGCACCAGCTTCATGAAATTTCATTCACTGGTTACTAGGTTAGAGTGGTGGGCCTACTAGTGGCTCTGAATGTAGGAATTAGTTAACTTTTGCATGTCAAAGGGCAATAACTTGTGTAATACTGAGGCGAATTTCCAAAAACGAACTGTCCATACATCACCACCCCTATCCTATAGTGATATACATATATATTCATAGATTCTCTGGACATGAAATTTTATACATCACTTACAAAGTTATATATGGCTACAATCAAGTTTTATGTTGATTTTTTTTTTTTTTTTTTTTTTTTTTAAATCAAAGGACAATAACTCATGTATTACTTAAAGCATTATATCAAAACTGCATAAGCAATACTAAACTATACTTGTATACATTCATTATGTTTCATGAAATTTTATTCTTCACATACCAAGTTATAGCCCTAAACCAACAGATCTGTTAAATTCTAAGGAATCAAAGGGCAATAACTTATATACTACTTAATTAGGGCACTCTGACAAAACTCTACATGCCTCACTGCACTATGGTGGTACGTATTTACTACAGGTTTCATGAAATTTCATTAATCAGTTACTGAGGTATGACTGTGTAAGTATGGACAATGCCAAAACTGTATTTCTCTCCCTTTGGTGGCTGATAACACTGAGGATCCTGATCAAACTGTTCCACCAGGAGTATTTTATCTAGGTCTTCACTGTTGCTTACAGAAAACATGTCTTAATGACCACCTGTATTAAGTAATCAACTGTCTTAAAAGGCCACTATTTCAGATCCCATTAAACCCCAGCCCCTGATATAAAAGGAGAAGCTCCGGCCCTAAATTGATAATGGTGGTAAATTCAAATATTCTCCCCTTCCAGATACAAATTCAATAATTCTGCATTTCAGCATCAACTTTTTGTCAGGAATAAAATTACAGCTATGTATAAGCTTAGCCTTCACAGACACAAGTAAATAAATTTTAAAATTATGCTGCAGGAACTCTGAATTAAATCATCTTATTTTCAATGTTTTCTTACTTTCTACTGATAAATGACAGTTGAGTTTGAATTTTCACCTTTGACCTCAGTCAAACGACCAAAACAAACTATAAATAGAATAGCACATGTTGTAATGACATGCAGTCAAAATATAACTAAACATGCTTGAGATGCCAATCATAAAACATGCTGAGGTCACCAACTCCATAGAGTAACATGCTTAATTTTTCCAGTTCTAGGAAAAGTAAATTTCAAATTTTGTTTTATGAAAAAGCTGGATTAGTTTAATGAATCAGCTGCTTCCCACATGTGAATGTTTTGTTTACATCTGGAAGCTGACCTGACTCTGACCCAGGTAACCTCATTTACTTTCAGGTCTCCACACCTACACCTGTTACTGTAGGTCCTACAGCAGACTGGCCTTTAAAAGGAAAGAAGTGGAAACTAGAACAGTGTTTTCGGAGGAAAACATATGTCCCCCACCTATCAGACAGACCTATCATTGAAAAAGGTTGTATCTATAATCTATCTTTTTTGTGTGTGTATGTGGTTGATGGGGGCCATTTTCCAAAATCTAAGCCCTAATGTGACCTTGAAAATGGGGTCAAGGTCACAAAAATCTAATGGTATCAAGGCCACCAAAATCTAATCAGTTCTTGTTCCTGTATCAACAATATAGCTGTACAAGTCTGGTCAAAATCCATCCATTAATTCTGGAGATAGTGTGCAGAAAAGCCATTTTCCAACAATCTCAGCCCTCACGTGACCTTGAAAATGGGGTCAAGGTCACCAAAATCTAAGCAGTTCTTTTTCATGTCACAACAATATAGTTGTGCAAGTTTGGTCAAAATCCACCCATTCATTCATGATAGGGTGCAGACAAGCCATTATTTAACAATCTAAGCCCTTGTGTGACTTTGAAAATGGGGTCAAGGTCACCAAAATCTAATCAGTTCTTTTCCATGTCACAACAATATAGATGTACAAGTTTAGTCAAAATCATTCCATTCATTCTGGAGATAGGGTGCAGACAAGCCATTTTCCAACAATCTGAGCCTCCCAGTGACCTTTAAAATGGGGTCAAGGTCACCAAAATCTAATCAGTTATTGTCCCTGTCTCAACAATATAGCTGTACAAGTTTGGTCAAAATCCATCCATTCATTCTGGAGATAGGGTCAGAAAAGCCATTTTCCAACAATCTGAGCCCTCTTTTGATCTTGAAAATGGGGTCAAGGTCACCAAAATCTAATCAGTTCTTTTTAATGTCACAACAATAGAGTTGTGCAAGTTTGGTCAAAATCCATCCATTCCTTCGTGAGATAGGGTGCAGAAAAGCCATTTTCCAACAATCTAAGCCCTTGTGTGGCCTTAAAAATGGGGTCAAGGTCACCAAAATCTAATCAGTCCTTTTTCATGTCACAACAATATAGTTGTCAAGTTTGGTCAAAATCTATCCATTCCTTCATGAGATAGGGTGCAGACAAGCCATTTTCCAACAATCTGAGCCCTCCTGTGACCTTGAAAATGGGGTCAAGGTCACCAAAATTTAATCAGTTCTTTTCCATGTCTCAACAATACAGATGTACAAGTTCGGTAAAAATCCATCCATTCATTCAGGAGATAGGGTGCAGACAAGCCATTTTTCATGCGACCTTGAAAATGGGGTCAAGGTCATCAAAATCTAATCAGTTCTTTTACATGTCCCAGCAATCTAGATGTGCAGGTATGGTCAAAATCCATTTGTTCCTTCAGGAGATAGGGGCGGACAAGAAATTTTCCAGCTTTTTCCAAAAATCTAAGTCCTCGTGTGACCTTGAAAATGGGGTCAAGGACATCAATATCTAATCAGCATTTTTTCCCCACCCTATGATAAATTTGTGCAAGTTTGGTCAAAATCCATACATTCATTAAGGAGATAGAGTGCAGACAAGAGCCTAAGCCGACACCGATGGGATCCGCACAAAAAACAATATGTCCCCCCCTATGGTGGGGGACATAATTTACCTGTATTAAACAAGCACCTGCCTTAAGCAATCACTTTTGGCTTTCCCATAGGTGCTTGCTTCACACAGGTTTTAAAATGTATCTGTAGTTCTACTCCATAAATGTGGTCGTAGCAAGATAAGTATTCCATAATAAGATTTTTCCATAAACCCTATCTTGTGTATGTTTTTTTGCTTTGTTTATTTTTTTTTTTTTTTTATTTTTTTTTTTTTTATCATTTCTGAGTGGCATTGGCCATCAGTTATTGACCAAAAATTATATTGGTGACCGACCAAAAATTATATTGGTGACCAAAACATTCTCGCTCATATAAGACACTTTTTTCCACCAAAAAGTATCTATATTTTTCTTATTACTTCTAATGAGTACCCACAACATATGTTTTCATCTAGTAATAAGAAAACTTCTTACCTGATACCCACTCTTATCTAGACCTATGCAGCGGCTAATAAGTCAAAATGATGGATTGTTAAAATGAAAGTGGACACTTTACCCAAATGCAGTGCATCGGTCCTGGCTTGTAACAAAATGTGTGTGAATCCGATTAAATCTGAGAAAAATGAGAGAAATATGGATGCTGGGGCAATGTTCCCTTCTCTAAACCCAGATCAGAAGAAAATGCAGCAGGAGTCAGGTTAACAGGCTGACATAGTCCAATGTGAAAGTTTGACTTTTTGACTATTATTTGTCACTTGATGGAGAAAACTGTCATTTCCAAAGCAAATGTATGTAGGAACCAGAGTACTCTCAACATTTTTTAGCAACAGATCTGCATCAAGAAAACATACCTGTATAATTTTGACCCCCTTAAACCCCACTTTTATATAGTAAAACTGGGGTTTACAGGGGTATACATTATTTTTCTTATTTCTGCTCTTAAACATAGATTGTGCATACTCGTTAGAACAGCCACCTCATCGAGGCGGTTCTAAAAAGTACCCACAACCTATGTTTTGAGCAGAAATATGAAAAATACTTTATTTTTGCTTGGATGTGGAGTGCGCAAAAATTCCAACAAGGTCAGTTCATTAAATTCTTATCCCCCACTACAGGTTGCTATTTTGGATCCCGTCCCACACCTGAAGTCTTATACAAGGGCAATAATTCCAAAATAAATGGGTCAGTTCTGATTAAACTATCATGAAGGATGTCAACACATAAGAAACTAATAAGAAACAATGGGCTGATGTCACAGCTGCCATCCTTTTCTCCCCACGGAGTACGTTTCCTCAGCTTTTACGATTGTAGATTAATCATTTATCAACTGAAAAAACTTGAAAAAATGTCAAGATATTTAAAAAGCAATTACTTTCAGTTCTTGTGCTCATTATTAGGATTTAATGAATCTAAAACATAGTCTTCTAAAAAATTCCAGCTAAAATTTGGTTACTGTAGGGCGAAGACAAGACTATCACCTTCATTGAAAGAGACTAAATGGCAGATTTCATAACTTTTAGGGTTTCTTTCCCCTAAAGAGTTCTATGCCGATCGTCCCTATTGTCCTTTAACCCTAATATAAACCAAATCTGATACTGGAATGATTAGAGTAATGGCTCCAGATGGATGGACGGACAGGCATGTGTAGGGGTTTCTTTCCCCTAAAGAGTTCTATGCCGATCGTCCCTACTGTCCTTTAACCCTAGTATAAATCAAATCTGATACTGGAATGATTAGAGTAATGGCTCCAGATGGATGGACAGACAGGCATGTGTAGCATGCAGTGTCAAAGCATAGTGTTCATTTTCATGATTTCTGACATATTCTTTAGAAAATAAAAACAATTTATTGTCTGTCAAAATGTATGCCACTGTATACATGTAGACAAATATCTCCTTGGTTGAAATCCAGGTTACAAATTAATAGGGTGTTTGTTTCGGTCTGGTATGAAAGCCACGGCAGAGCTGCTGAGCCGAGCCGAAAAAAATGTGCCTGATGTAGTGCTTTCTTGTATTGAATAATAATTGTTCAATCAAATTCAAGATACTTCTTTCTTTTAATCTTATATTACCATATATGTAAAATGCTGTATTCACAATTAAAATTTGTATAATTACTTGCTTATTTATGACTTTATACAATTTTTCAATCAACTGGGGTATGAAAGCCACAGCAGCAGAAGAAATATATTTTGGCCAATTTGTGAACAAATGGCAATACCGGTATTTTATAATCTGAGCATTTGACAGAGACTGCAAAAGAGATATTTAAATTATGTAAAATGTAAATGTGAAGAGAGCATTTAACATGTATGGTAATATCAGATTAAAAGAAATAAGTACACCTCAACCCCGTTAGTACACGGTTGGTTATAGCACAAATTAGGACACAATACAGTCATGCCTTGGACCCCATTTTTTCCCAAACCAACCATTTTTCACGAATCAGTGATGTCTAAAACTTTACAAACTGTCAAGTCTTCCCAAACAGATAACTTCCGTGCACCTTTTAAATGCAATAATACAGTAGTTGACATGGCTCTAAATGGTCATTTTCATGTATATTGGAGAGGTCATATGAATAACGGCAACTTACCGCAAATTAATTATGTCATCATCCAAACATTGTCAGAAAATCAACACTTCACTATCCTTTTTGCGGTAAACAAGTGATTAACACGAATATCATCAGTGATGGTAGTCTAATTAATCTGTTTGTGTGACCACAAAACACCAGGTGCAGTCGGCGTGTCAAAAAGATCAAAGGTCGCTTTAATCCCAACTGAGAGCATTAAAGAATGCACCGCTTGAACGCACGTTTTCCTCTTCTTTTTTCTTTTTTTTTTTTTTTTTGTTCAACACAGTTTGCTGTTTGTTGGTCCCAGATTTGATGAATTAATTCCTAAACCGTGTAGGTCCTGATCAGATGTCGTATAAAAACGGCGTCTGATCTGGGTCTTATTGTTTGCTTTTTTTTTTTTTTTTTTTTTTTGAGGGCTGTAACTCAAGGCAGATTTCAGAGTAAAAATAAGAAATGCACCACTTGCGCTAAACAAAGATTGGTCAGTGCTTAAAATTTAAGCAGTATGGTCAAACTTGAAACATTGAAAACTGCAAAATCACCCATGTCGCGGGCCTTTTTTTATTAGGTCCATAAAGGTCATTTCGTTCCGTCTCTCTTGTTTCCCGCCTCTTTGCGCTTACACACAAGACAGGGACCAGATGTCTATAAATAGTTATCAAGGAAAACCCTGCGGTCAATTCATTATGGAAGTGGAATAACAACAAAATCCTTCAGTTTTCTCTTTTTACATATTTATTGATGGCACCATAGTATAGAAATTTTTACTAACTATACATTACAAAGCAGCAACATAGGTATGCACATTTAAAGCATGAAATTACTTATTTCATGTATAAACAAACAAATTTACCTTAAGCAGACGCCAGCTTTGATCATCTCGTTATAGCATGGATCGGTTAAGTAACACGGTCTGATGCTTGGCCCCGGACTTCCGTGTTATAACGGGCAGGGTTCTCACTAGGATTTTAAAAGTAGGAGTCCCGGACTCAGCTTTTTATAAAAAGCAGGAGTCCCAGCCAAAAAGTAGGAGTTCCACTTCCAAAAAATAGGAGTCCCATTTTTTTCAGGAGTCTCCTTTAATAGTGAGCATGTCCCCAGTAACTTCATTCTATAAATACCCGATGGAGAATCAGTTTCCTTATTTTCACATACTTGTGTGTGTGTGTGTGTTTTCAACTGATTGTGGTCTCTGCTTTATGTGTTAGTCTGAGCAATGCGTGTAACCAACTGGTAGTCATTATCACACATCCTGATGTTGTTAATTCATTGGAGCTGGCCCAGAACTTAGGATGACATCGTCTCTCTCATGGGAAAATAGAGACATTTTTGCAGTTTAGGGAGACATGACAATCCTAGTTTACTTCCATGGTAACGATAGTCGCACTTTTTTTTTTAATATTTAATAAAGTAATGCAGTCAATGTTTTTAGCTTTTTATTTTAGACTCTTCCATCATGTGCTGCAAGTAAAGTAGTCCAAGTTAGACGTACGCATGCACCCATTTAATTTATTGATAATTGCTGTTTATAGATATAAACATAAATAACAGCATATAAATGGGAAATATGAACATCTGGAACGCAGAACTCTCATGTATGGGAGTACAAGTAAAGCAGATATTATTATTATTTTATGGTTAATGTAGCAAAAGATTAGAGGTTATTTCTGAAGAAATATGAACTAATCCTCCAAATGGCATCCCTTTCATTACTTTTCGTTAAATTCAATACCCCATTACCCCATCCCAACCAAAAAAAGTTCGGATCGTTGTTGTCTGCATGAGTGTTATGGATATTAGAAGTGAAACATATTTTAATCAAAACCAATTAAAACTCCGTTATATGCTATCGCAAACTTATATATGCAATATATCGGCACCTTCTGATCATGGACATCTCTATTGAGCTTCCCGCAAAACGTCATTTCAATTTTTACATTTGCACCGTGCTGCTATCAATACACGCTATGAAAAAATGTCCGGGACTTCCTTACTAGCTGTCAAATGACGTCACCGTTACGAGTTAGGAGCATGCGCTTTCTTCATTCGGGAGCAATGGAAAATGTAACTTATACTAGAACAGTCCAAAACTGTAGACCGGCGTCCGGGTGCATCTGAGCAGTCCCATTAGACTTCACAGGGTTACGGGATAGATTCGATGGGACTTGGATTTTTTTTATTTATTTATTTATTAGTGACAAGCAGGAATAACCGTTTTGATGCGCAGACCTCGGCGCAGACTGATCTCTCGCAAAGGGATAAGGTACTATTTTTCTTGTGGTCGCTTGTCGTCTTTTAACAGAAAAAAAAAGTATTCTGGCGTTTTTATGTTAGTGCCGAAAATTCAGCGTCCGAAAATTTTTGAAATGGAAAAAAAAAAAACACAAAAAACAAACAAAAAGAAAAAGCCAGCCTAAAGGGATGAAAACATGTCACCTGCGTGTGCATTTTCGATGAATCAGTCGGTAAGTACAGCCAATACACAATGAGGGAAAGGGTTGCATATCGATGTCAGTCGCATGCTTTAATTGCTCGATCGCTGAAGTGTGAACTGCCAACACCTGTTTAACTGCCGCTTGCTTAGTAAATAACGGTACTGCATGTCGCAGGTGTGAAAAGCACGCGGCGGATTACTACTGATCTTTTAAGATGCTACCGACGGTACTAATAACACGTGGCGGACTTAATACTTCTGTCAAATAATCTGATCATAATTAGTAGTCGTTCCACGGGAAAAAAACATGCGTCCGGCGGACTCCGCTTTGGGAATTTTTAGGAGTCCGGACCCTGATTTATGCGTCCCGGGACGCAGGATTCTGCGTCCCCGAGAACCCTGACGGGGTTGAGGTGTATTTTGAACTTGTTAACACAAGAAAACACTGTATCATGCTCGGCTGTGGCTAGCCCTATAAATAGGGCTCTTGGATTCACACATTCTCTTTTTTCATTTTTATTCCGACATTTACGTTTATGTTATTAGACTGAATCCAGGCGTTTCGCAATATATCAAAACTGAAAACGGACGAAACGCGAGGTTTTGTAAGCAGAAGTAGGCTGTGGCTTTCATTACCGACCATTTGTTTCGCTCACTGGCTACTGATCAACAATATTTACGGTATAGTATCAGAATCTTCTAATAGGATAATAAATAATGGTAGAGCACTTTACTTCAACACCGTCCTGTGTTTCGTTGCTTTCTAGTCCAGAACGTAATTTCCTCAAAACGCCACTTCGCCGTTATTTAGAAATAATGTCCCTTTCCAACATACAATGCAGACAATTCCTGACACCACAGAATTCCAGAAAAAATTGCTCTTGTTTTTCTAAAAATGCACAGTGCACCATTCACCTCACCCTACGGAAAATCTCGGCTTATCTCGTAGTCGTTTTTGATTGGACGACTCAAAAAGCGCTATGTTCACGGAAAACGCAAACCAAAATAGCAGCGAAACAGACTGAAAACAAAGAAAGAAAAATCGCATTACAAACAATATTTTGTGATTTGAACTTACTCATGAATGAAACCCTACCTAAAATGACGAATCCTGTTGAAATAATACAATGGTAATGTACTACAGTTGAACTTTCTATTTTTTCAACTCACTAACAAGTTTCAATATTTATGCTTTCGCTCAAAAGGTGATTCGTATTATCCATATTTTAATTGAGACAAATCCCCACAGAATAGAACAAAATATTGTTGTTAATTCCACATCTCGCAATAGAAATGTTTTTCTGTGCCAGCTTGATCTGTCAGGATGATGTTGTGTCCCTCCAGAATCCTTTCCTCAGCAAACATTTGTTCACTAGTGAAAGAAGCCATAATTCTTGATGTAGACACAATCCGTTGTAAAAATTTTCGTCCAATCAAATGTGTTACGAACGCAACCGAAGATTTCCGTACAATCCGCAGGGTGAGGTGAATGGTGCACTGTGAGTTTTAAGAAAAACAAGAGCAATTTTCTCTGAAATCCTGTGGTGTCAGGAATTTTCTGCTCTGTATGTTGGAAAGGGACACTATTTCTAATTAACGGCGAAGTGGCATTTTGAGGAAAATTCGTTCTGGACAAGAAAAACAACGAAACACAGGACGGTGTTGAAGTAAAGTGCTCTACCATTATTTATTTACCTATAGAAGATTCTGATACTATACCTTCAATATTGTTGATCAGTAGCCAGTGGTTTCGCTGAATCGATTCACATGCATCGTCACATCATCTAGTCGTATAGTTGATGACCTAAGCTGTAAGATTATGCAATGGAAACTACCAAGGGGCTAGAAAACCGGCCTACAACTTAACGGTTCGGCCTGCAAAATTGTACAGCAGAAGCGGCATTAAAAAAAAAAACGTTGATTAGTGTAAGAGAAGCGACTCGCGAACACTCTAGTGGTCCTATTATTAAAGTACACT
The DNA here is from genome assembly GCA_964016985.1 of Anodontia alba. Taxonomy (NCBI): domain Eukaryota; kingdom Metazoa; phylum Mollusca; class Bivalvia; order Lucinida; family Lucinidae; genus Anodontia; species Anodontia alba. The sequence continues at coordinate 19,211,132 of OZ024825.1, forward strand.
ACACTATTCATGGACGATACGGCCTACAATTACTTAGAAATGTGGCAATTTCAGCAGCACTTTCATACTACAATAACACTCTTTTATCTTTAAGGCTAAACGAACAGAATACACACATACACTGTTCGTTACTGTTTTCCAAATAAATTTCCTCTCCACTTCTCCCGCCAAATGTCATCAAGCTGATCGGTGATTGGAGCTTTTTTGACGGTGTGCCTAAATACAGTAAAGTAGCGTAAAGAAGTGTAAATTTACATGAAGAGGCGCAAAGTAGTAATGGAGCGTAAAGTAGTAGTGTAAAGTGGCGTAAGGGAGCGTAAAATGGTGATATTTACCACAATATCAGTATAATATGCATTGATTAGTTAGTTTTCCATATCATTTGTTATTAAATGGGTTGGAAGGGACAGACAGACAAACCAAGAGATGCGTTTAGTTGATATCATCGTTGATATTAACCAACAATCTAAGATTTAGAATTTCAGTGGCTCAGTATACCTGAGTGTGTATTAAGTTTGACGTTAGAAAAGGATTAGGTTTAGATTAAAAAAAAAAAAGAAATCGTCATTATTATATATAATGCAGCCGAAATCATTCTCCTTCCATCTGGTTGATCAGTGCACTGGCCATGTACTCTAACTGTTAAAGATTATTCAAGAAAAGCAGTACATTAGAATCCTGCAAATTCTCATCTGACAAAAACTATGATATTATTATATATATTATATAAAACACATTTGTAATTTTAATACAGTAAAACCTCAAAGGCTCGAAAAACTTTGGGACCATGGAAATTTATTCGAGATATGGGTAGTTCGAGCCACTGAGGGTAATTCATGGCGCCAGTTTAGGGAAATCTTTTTGATCTTCTATAGGCAATAATGGTATATTACTTGTACTCATTAGAATCGCCTCATCGAGGTGATTCTAATGAGTACACACAACACCCAATCACATTATAAAATCAGAACATTTCACTATATATTTGTTTTCTTGAGCTATTGGAAGAATTTCGTAGGGACTCAAAAATGAGTTTGAATTAGGAATGGTAAACGAGCCATCGGTGTTTGAGCTATTGAGCCGTTACCATGCAGGAAGTCATGTAGCAAGTGGTTGACTTCTACCCCTCCCACTACAAAGTCTTCCAAACCTGGCTTGTATGGGTAATACAAATAAGATATCAAATCTTCATTAGATATGCTATAAAATACACAATTGTGTCATTTTATGCTACTTTACGCCAGTTTGCACAACTTTATGCTCCTTTAGGCCACTTTGCGCTCCTTTAGACCACTTTACGCCTCTTTACGCCACTTTTACGCTACTTTACTGTATTTAGGCACACCCCCTTTTTGACTGGTTTTCAGAACCACGTATTATTATCCGGAAGTTCTTTAAGCCTGGTGCAACTGTTTATTCCAACAATAGATTTTCTTGAAATTCTGCATTTTGCTGTCACATTTCATTATAAAAGTTATAAAACAATAAAAAGCTGAAGTCACCACCTGGTATAAGAGTTCTGGTGCTTCAAAGATGTACCCTATTAGGTATTTTTCTTCAGAGTTGTTCTAGGCCCAAGAAGTACTGAGAAAAAATTATTCTAACGCAGCAACTAACACCTATGAAATACCTTCAGTTATTGCAACAGAACGGCACTAGAATATGCAAAGTGCAGGAAAGCCTTAAATGATAATGCACAACAAAATGATAATTTGTCATAGCAAATAGTTATCAATTGTTACCCCACCCCCTGTTTTCTAGGAACCTACGCTCAACATGACTGTCTGGACTAACTTACTGTCCGAAACTAACTAGTTTGGCCCAGAAAACTTGACACTTACAGCTGTTTTCAGTTTTTTGAGTGCGTTCATGTTCCTCTAGGGTAATTCCTTTTAAAATATATGTACTAAAATTGCCGAAATTACTTCGAGAACAGCAGAAACCACAGACCATTTACCAAAAAGCCCAAATATTTATTTTAATATCTGAGAGAAATTCTACTGTCATTTCGACATCCTTTGGAAAGACGCTTTTCACTTGGCGTTTTATTCTAAGAGTTTGATCTGATTTACCATATTTTATTAGGAATCATTTGTCTTTTCTGTTTCTGAGCTCTGTTTTCAGATATTTACTATAAAATTAATTTTACCAAAAATGGGTTCTGCCCTATGCAATTTCTAGAGTAAATTCGATTTTTTTTTATTTATTTATTTATTATTTTTTTTTATTTATATATATTTTTTTAGAATGTTTCTTTTTTTGTGTGTGTTTCTTCACTGATTTTAAATGATTGATGTTCCATGAGAATATTGTGAAAATTTCAGAAATTTTGAACAAGTGGAACTTGTTGAAAACCAGCATCCAAACTACCTACTCTATCGACTTTTTGCATAATTTGCAGACATTTTTATTGTGGGAAAAATGGAAGTTTTTCGAAGTGATTCGAAAAAAAAACAACAAAAAAAAAAAAAAAAAAAAAAAAAAAAAACACTGAATAAAATAAAACTTTTTGTGCATATGTAGTTACAACAAATGTTTTTGAATTGGATCATGATAAAAATTGGCTAAATTACCTCTGGGTAAAGTGCCACGAGAAAACGACTTTCTGAAAGATGTTGAAAGCAGAAAAGTTATTGTATTAATATTACCAGGCTGATCATCTGAATAAAAAGAATGTGGTTGAATAAGACATTGTGTGATCTTAAAACGTGGCAGGAAAAGGCGCTTGCGAGAGTAAAGCATTTAATATCAGGCATACAATACATATGAAACTGTCTATTTCTTCTTCTTCTTCTTCTTCTTTGCCTTTTTACCAGCACATAAACCCCTGCCTTCAGCACTTCTGTACATGTTTGATTGTGAGACCAGAATACTTCAACTCTATATTCTGTTGATTCTAGGATTTTCTCAGGCAACCGTTTTACCTTGGAATTCAGAGAGGACTGCCATAAAATTCCTTTACCACGTGGATCTTGATTTGAGAGAAAATGGTATTTTGAAAACTGGTGTCAAAAACAAAGCTGACATATTCAATAGACAGTTTGTGTCTGTTTACACCCGGGAACAAGCAGGTGACTCTTCATCAAAAGGACCAAGCCCCTACCCAGACATAGGTGATTTATTCACTGACCCAATTCATTTATTAATTGACCCAAATGGGGTCAGAAAACTATTAGACCGTCTTAACCCCCACAAATCTTCAGGTCCTGATGACCTAAGTGCACGTGTGTTGAAGGAATGTAGTGCTGAAATTTCTCCAGTCCTTGCCTGCATCTTCAACCAGTCCCTGGCCCAGGATAGGGTACCAGAAGATTGGCTGTAAACCAATGTGGCTCCCATTTATAAGAAGGGGGAAAAGTATGACCCTGCCAATTATAGGCCAGTGTCACTGACCTGTATCTGTTGTAAGTCTCTGGAACACATCGTCGTCAGCAAAATCATGCAACATCTTTCAGAGCATAAGATCCTTGTTGAGTTTCAACATGGATTCAGAAGCGGTAGGTCATGTGAGACCCAGCTTGTCCAATTCATTCATGATCTCCAGGAAAACCTAGACGGGGCTCATAATAGGGGTCACAAGCAAACAGACCTAATTATTATGGACTTCGCCAAGGCTTTCGATAAGGTTCCCCACAGAAGACTGCTCTATAAACAGGAGTACTATGGTATCCGAAATGATTAGTGGATCACTGTTTGGCTATCTGGACGAACACAAAAAGTCGTGCTTGACGGTGTTTGCTCAGACCCCGCCTCGTGTTGTCTGGTGTTACACAGGGTTCCGTGTTGGGGCCTATACTATTCCTGATTTTTATAAATGACCTTCCAGACAACATAAATTCAACAGTCCGCCTTTTTGCAGATGACTGTGTTCTGTATAGAAATATAAGAGGGTCTGAAGTCCAATATTTACTTCGATTTAGAAAAATTGGCTCTCTGGGAGGAGGCATGGCTCATGAAATTCAATGTCGCCAAATGTCACTCTATGAGAGTGACAAGGCACCCCACTCATAAACAGATTGTCCATGATTATACATTACATATCCAAGTTTTAAAGAACGTTTCCTCTGCTAAATATTTAGGAGTTCAAATCACTGATGACCTCGAGTGGGGTCAACATATCAATGAAATCACTAGTAAGGCTACTGAGACTCTAGGTTTCCTTCGTAGAAATATGGCTTTTGCACAGGGGGAAACCAAGGCTGCTGCATACAAAACTCTGGTCCGGTCTAAACTTGAATATGCAGCACCTGTTTGGATGCCCCATCATCAAAAGGAAATTGACAGAATAGAAAAAGTTCAGAGGACTGCTGCTCGTTGGACTTGTAGACGTTGGCGCAATCAAAGCCACGTTGGAGAAATGTTAGACGAGCTCCAATAACTCTGCAGGAAAGGCGATAGCAGGCTTCTCTGACTCTATTCTATAAGATCCACAACAACTTAGCTATTATAAATAAGAGTAGGTACCTGTCTGTAGCCGGTGGGGGCAGCAGGAGAACTAGGTCCCACCCCCTTTCAGTATCACCGTCCTAATGCATACACGGATGGTCTGAAGAGCTCTTTTTTCCCCAGGACAATTACAACTTGGAATGGCCTTACAACCGAAGCTGTCTCTGCTGAGACAGTTGATGGGTTTAAGGCCAAAATATAATATCCTAGGGTTGGGTAGGGGATAGGTATGGATTCCTTCCCCTGATGACTTCTTGTAAATAGTTTCAATCTGCTGCTGGTGGCTGTGTCACAAAACTCTTTTTTTTTTTTTTTTTTTTTTTTTTTTTGTTTTTTTTTTTTTTGTTGAAACTTAAGTGCCACACTCCAAACCTGTTATCGTGGTCAGAATTGACCGAACACAGTAACGGAAGAAAGAAAGAGACTGAGTCCTATTGGTGCATCATCATCGACACATGCATATCAGAACTCTGTATCGGCTAAAAACTTCTATAAGGAACCTTTTCTGTGACAGTCCATTGCTACAAATCGCTACACAAAAGTGCAACTATCGCCTCGGCTGCGTTCAGAAGTGCAAAGTGATAGTGAATGCTTGCCCTGGATCCCTATACCTAATGATGTGCACCAACAGGAGCACGGGTCTTGCACCTTTCCTTATTTCAAGAATTTATAATACCACAGGGGTCCAGTGCGTTTTTTTTTTGTTTTTTTTTTTTTTGTTTTGTGTGTGTGTGTGTGTGTGTGTGTGTGTGTGTGTGTGTTTTATGTGATTTGGAAGGGTCATAAATGTAAAAAAAGTAGGTTAGGTTACTAAATATAGACTAATCTACTTTTTACATTTATGACCCTTCCAAATCTCATAAAAAAACAAAAACAAAAAACAAAAAAACGCGCCGGACCCCTGTGTAATACACCAACACTATCTATCTTTTTATCTAGTTGCGGTCTCCCTATTTGCCAACAAGAGCCGACAAGAAACGACGAGCCGACAAGAAGTGACAAGAGATGACAAGAAGGTCTTAGACGCATTTACTGAAATATATAATGTAATATATTACATATTATATCTGTTTGCATCTGTTAGAATTCCTTACACCCCCACTTCCCCTCCCGTTTATGGATTTTTTTTTTTATTCGTAAACCGTTACTCAACTGCTAGCAGATATATTTTAGATTTTTTTTCGGTCAGAAATAAATTCGATTATTACAGTATGAGATGAGAAAGTATGTATTTACGAAAAAAAAACAATTTCATAAAATATAGATTTCTGGAACCCCGTTATACCCACTAACAAGGCATTGGTGCTTCATCAAATTTTTTATTGTCGGTAAATTCTTTAAATCAACAGGCCAACAAGAGAAAACGATGTATATACTAAATAGTTTCTGATTGCTAATATATCATTTTGATTTGTGAAATAATGATAAAATGTCAGAGGAAAATGAATCTCAGATAGCGTTATAGTCAGGTGGTAGGGCCAAGAATGTCAGTGTATAGAAGAATCTGTACACTGACATTCTTGGCCCTACCTAGAGATCAGTTCCTTTATTTAGAAAAGCAAACTGGAATGGCTATAAATCATTCATGAGAGAAAAATCTTTGTTTATCTTAGCAAACTTTCAAGAAAGTACTGTGGAGGAAATTTGGCATGCTCTGAAGACAGCTTTAAACTCAGGAATGGAAACTTACATTCCTTCTAAAACATCAGGGCAAAATGCAGTCTGCCATGGATCACCCAAGAAATTCGTCGACTCATACGAAAGCGTGATAAATTATATAAAAAACAAAAGTCAGGGACAGCTAGGGATAGGTATCATTTCAAACAGGTCAAACATCTAATTCAGAGCAAAATAAAACATGCTTATAATAAATATCTGGCTGACATACTAGGGGTGGGCTCAGCGGGGGAGGGTAGGGATATTGGGTTTTCAACAAAAAAACTGTTCTCATCAAAAACAGTAGGCAGGATTCTGGGGGCATATCTACTTTGAAAGATAAAGAAAATAACACACTACATAGTGACAATGTTGAAAAGACAAACCTTCTTAACCAACAATTTCAGTCTGTTTTTTCACGCTTATCTCCACTGAGGTTAGGGCAATTGAGCGCTCAAATTATTCAGAAATTGTTTCATGAAAATATACCAGATACCATATCTTTATATCCTCTTATGCCAGAAATCTTTATTGATCCTAATGGAATAATTAAACTTTTGGCAAATCTCAACCCTAATAAAGCTGCTGGACCAGACTCTATCAAACCCATAATATTGAAGGAACTAAGATTAGAAATTGCTCCTGTTATCTGCCTGCTATTTGAAAAATCGCTCAAAACTGGCCAGTTGCCTTCAGAATGGACCAAGGCTGAAGTATGTCCCCTCTATAAAAAGTGTGATAAAACAGACCCTGCCAATTACAGGCCCATCTTATTGACATGCTTATTGTGCAAGGTGATGGAGCATGTAATTGCGTCCAATATCTCCAGACATATAACCCAACATAATATCCTTTATGAATTACAACATGGCTTTCGTGAAAAACGCTCTTGTGAAACCCAGCTTGTGAAAACACTTCTGCAACAAGGTATATCGGAACCCGAATTTTACGGTGACTTAGTGTACAGATTTAGAAAAATTGTAGGTAAATCTAACTTTTCGGAGCAATTCAGAAAACTTATTAACCGTTATAAAAGAATTGGCTATAGCCTGGATATTATGCGGCAGACTGCATGCCTAGTTGTCAACCCAATCATTGTTGATGGCTATGCTTCACTCTTTAATTGCACGACAGCGGTTCGGGCCTCAGACTCAATGACGGCCTCTTCGTAAAACTTTAACCAGTGGGTTGGGGCTTGACGATATGTCTTTGGCTTGGCCCACCATGGTTCAACTATTGGTTTTCATTTACTCTGGCATACAGTAGAATTAGCCATGAGTACTCGTCTTTGTTTATTATAGTGTTTAATTTGATTTTTATGTTTTCGCTTTGATGCATTGACTGAGTTGGGAGCCTTTATGCGAACCGAATTTTTATGTATTTCTGTATTAAGAGTAGCATCGGGACCCAGGGTGAAGTTAGCTAGCTGTAAAAGTGCTTTAAACCCCCCTGTGGTTTGCTCTACCGACCGTTCTAAGGCGGTGGTCCCGGTGTTAGTCTTACTCTTTGTTGCTTTGTGGTTTATTCTACGAGGCGACTTGTTGTATGTCTTTCCGTGTGTCATTTTGTTCTTGTGTTTTTCAGTCCTTTTAGTATTGCGATTACCTCGCTTGGGGAAGAGAGAGCTAATCTTAGTGCTTTTCGTACGTTTGTTCGGTTTGTGCTTGTTTAGATTTGTCGGTTTCCTCTTCCTCTTGGGGTCTGGGAAGGGCTGCGGTTTGTGATTGTGGCACTCCCTGGACTTTTCTCTTACCTTTTTTTCTAAGAAAATGTAGAAGAATCACATCAGTTTGTCGTCTGCTGAATCTGCCCATAGCGTGGTAAGTGTTAAAGTCAAGGTATTCAATGGTATTCAATGACTGTAACATCTCTAGCTGTATTTATTTTTCAATCATGAGTTTAATATGTTGTTATTTCTCCATGAAATGTATGTTGTGGCAAACCATTAGAAGTGCATCAGTGAGACTCTTCAAATGAGTATCCTCAGCATATGTTTTCGTGGAGAAATAAGGAAAATATTTATCTGGATATTCCTCTTTTCTGGAGCTATGCGGAATGCGTTATGTGCTGGCAGATCTAAGCAAATACTGCTAACTTACTCCCAGCTCACGACTTCGTTCAATTACAATTGACTCTGGTTATTTTGAAGTTCAAGGGACTCTCTGAAGTACGAGATACCGGTACCTCGACATATCAGATTTAAACCGCTAATCACAATAGCAGCAGAAAATATTTTTTATTTTCTTTTCCATAGAATAAAGTCTTGACATTTCATGTGAATCATCTGCCTTGCAGATGCTTCACATGATAATGTCAAGACTTATTTTTTCTGAAAAAAAAAAATAACTAAAAGATTAAAAATTTGTCTGCTACAAATTTTGCTTGGCGCTTTAAGGGTTTATGAATAAATAAATCAAACAATCACATTCCACAAATTAATATGTAATTTGACAACTGACATTAGACACTAAGGTACGACAACCCAAAATAGGCATTTTTTGAAAAAAGGGTACGAGCTGACTAAGGTACGAGTTGACTAAGGTACGAGTTGACCAAACGTAGGTACGAGTTGATTAAGGTACGAGATGACTTAGGTACGAGTTGACCAGAAACCCTCCCACGGACAAAATAACACGATACGTATACTGAATAGTTTCTGACGGTCTATTAATTCTCATTGATTCATAAAATTCTGAAAATAAAAATGTTATAGGAAACAACTTATATGAACATTTTTTGAAGAAAAATTATAAAAGAACGGTTAGGACCTATATATGAGCATCAGGATTTCTTGTCGGTAATTCTAATAGCATAGGTGTTCCTGCCGACAAGAGCGTGACATTTGATATATCAGATGAAAAGCCTAGGTTTGGCTCAGTCTAAAAAAACATTTTTTTTTATCTAAACCAGTTTTTGAAAAATAAAATCAAAGAAAAGTTTATAAGAAGCTGTTTTCTATTTCTCAGAAGATGTAATTTGCCAGCCACTCACTGCCTCACAAAATTTGGAGTCTCTTGTTTGTTTAAGAAAATTTGATAAAATAAAGATAATACAATATAATGTAGTTGCGGTCATGGTACCAAAGCCGTAATCCAAAATCATAAATCCATAAACGAATGACGAATCAGAATGTTCAGACCAACAGACATGGACCCCAGAACAAAGGGTGTAATCAGGCGTCCGCGGATAGTAAGCATTACTATAATATGAGCCATGACACGAGATAATGGTATTTTTCGTCCTCCATAAACAATTTTTTTCAGTTGCGCATATACAACCATCTAGTAGGGCTAGATTTTTGATTCTTGGTCTAAACCTTTTTTCTGGGTCTTTACTACATGTGTGCGAACAGCAAAGGCTCTGATGAGACTGCACGGATGCCCCAGCACGGATTCGCAGTCACGCCTGATGTTTTTCATTCTCTTTTTTAGCATGTTGCGGGGAACCCGGCACGTAATACTTTATGAGGGTGATGTCGTATAGAGAAAGAAAGAAAGGGTCCAAGGCAAACAAATCGCTAGACTGCTTCACAGTTCGACAAATTTACTATCGTAAAAATTGACGACTGTAGTGAACCATTAGTCACGTGTTTTATTCCGCTGCTGGCATTGGCCGATAACAACACGTCATGCTGTAAACAAATGTGTATCGAAATCTCCCTGTTTATTTATAGAATAGCAGAAAGAATACCATCGCTCAGCGTTTGTTTGTTTGTTTTTTAAACAAACATCCTATGTTGTATGTGTAATAATTATGCACAGGCACAGTGTTAAATACACAAGTATGTTTACAGGTTGATGATTTAAACAATAGCTATAACATTTTCAGTCGTTACACAGATTAGATTGTCATAATTTATCATCAATTAAGTCACTCACCCTTAAATCACCAATCACAACTGCAGCAGACGACAGTTTGATTCTTTTTTCAAAGAAAAGTCTTGATATTTTCATGTGAATCGTCTGCTGCAGAGGATTTGCATGAACTATCAAGACTTGTTTCTTTTTAAAATTAAAAAAAAAAAAAAAAAATGTCGGCTACAAAAAATGAATGTAATCGGGGAAGCCCGTCTATTTATAGACCTGAAGCAAACGCTTGGATTAGCAAGCGCTCGAGTGATCTGGATTACAAGGGTGTATTTGCCTTGATAAAAATTGGTTTTCTACAGTCCTCGTTCTACGAGGTCATGTGGAGCAGTCTAACAAATCGCTTCTGAACGCAGTCCAGATCAGTTGCGGTTACATTCGGTCTGTTACTGGAACATTGCATTGACTTAAACATCTCTTTCGGGTGATTATAAAAGCCGGGAGTAAGGTCGAAAGCCGGAACCAAAAGTCGGAAGTAAATTTAGACAATCAAATAATAACACTAAACTTGCACCTATCGGGATGAAATTTGGAACATAAGTAGAATGTAGACTCTTCTTTAAAATGCATATAAGATTTTATATTCTTATCAAACATGTTTTTAATTGATAATGTATAAAATATTTCGTGTGGAATCCCCAGACTGACTATAATTTGCAAAATGCTTGACATCGTCAATACCGCAAAAGTTGGTCCCGACCCCAAAATGAGCGACGTAGTCGTATATTTCATACTATAACGTGAAAAATATTTGATAATAATATAAAATCTTATATGCATTTTAAAGAAGAGTCTATATATTCTACTTGTGTTCCAAATTTCATCCCGACAGGTGCAAGTTTAGTGTCTAAATTTACTTCCGACTTTCGGTCCCGACTTTCGACCTTTACTCCCGGCTTTTATAATCACCCATTTATTTTCTGACCAGTCTAATTCTCGTTCATAAGTGATTGACACGTATAACCGGTTGAGTAGGAAAACGTCACCATTTTCAAAGTAATCACCTTTATTGAAGTTATTTCAAAACAATGAAATGTCATTGATAATATTGATATGATGCGTATTAATCTCACTAAATTTGAGGTAGAAATAATAATGTCAGGTAGTTATTTCCATCAAAGTCATCGGAATTCGTGACAAGCTTAGGGAAAGAAGTGGGTGGGATTTGTAATAAATTTTGTGAATTATTGACTGTTACCGTCGCATGTACATTTCAGTGAGTAAAAAACGTGGAAACAAAATCCTAACATGGGCTTGACCAGAATCTGTCCGCCACTTAAGAATAATCTGCTGGCTGCCCCACAGGCACCTGGTGCATGGACAGTGTTTTTCATTGACTGTTTAAATTTTTGGTTTGGGGCTATCAAGTAGTCCCTTATAGAGATTTATGCCCAAATCTTCAATTTTAAAATATATAAAATGGCCCCGTCCACTATTGACTACATTTCGTACAGGAATGAAAGCGTTTCATCAACCATGAAGGGGTGCCAATTTAGCATTAAATAAAAACACATTTTTTGCAAATATTGTCATAAAACACATGGATCGATTCATTATACTTTGATCTTTCGACCCATTCTATTCAATCATGCCAGACTTTGCATAATTCTGCTATATATTAATATGAAAATTGTCCAACTGCAAAAATTCTGATATTGTGTCCGAAGATCTGACAGATTTGACCTCCTTTTTGTCCTTTTGTTTACATTTTGTTAGGACGAATTTGACCGGCTGCTTACTTTGAATCTATTTGATTAAAAAATTCCGCCCTTGCGAACTTCAGATTTATCGATTTTCATCGCTGCGCTCATGCTGTCATGATGTTTTCCCATTATTTCAAATATAGCCAATCACTGCATCTGTTACAAAACTTCATGAAAACACACCTATATAATTTTGACCCCCGCTAACCCCACTTTTATATAGTAAAACTGTGGTTTACAAGGGTATACATTATTTTTCTTATTTCTGCTCAAAAACATAGATTATGGGTACTCATTAGAACCCCTTTGGCAAGGCAGTTCTAACAAGTACCCACAATCTATGTTTTGAGCAGAAATAATCAAATATGAAAAGTATCAGAATTTTTACTGAAAATTTTCATTTTTTGGTGGTAAAATTTTCAGTATATTTGAATAGGCTTGTTTTCATAATGTACGGTCTCTGTCAGAGGTCAACACTGTCATTTTCCTTTAAGCGCAATATCAGGTATCAGAATTTTTGCAGTTGGACGATTTTTGTAATATATAGCAGAATCATGTCAAATCTGGCATGATTGAATAGAGTGAATCAAAAGATCAAAGTGTAATGAATTGATCCATGTAAGTTTTGTGACAATGTTTGGAGAAAATAAGTTTTTGTTTGCATGCTAAATTGGCACCCCTTCAGATAAATGGAACGCTTTCATACCTTTATGTAATGTAATCATTAATGGATGGGGCCATTTTATATATTTTGTTTAAAATTGAAGATTTGGGCATAAGTTTCTGTAAGGGCCTACTTTATAGCCCCATACACACGTAAACAGACAGCAAAAAACACTGTCCATGCATCAGGTGCCTGTGGGCTGTCCATACATAGTGGCGAAATTTGCCACCTCTACAAGTCATAAGAAAATATCAACAATAATCACAAATGAAATGCTTGTCTCACAACTAAGTGATAACTTAAATGTCAAGGCATATCTAGTGGTTATTGATAGATAAAAGTACATTTAATGAGTATGAAAAAAATGACCTTCTAACTTGTGCAAATTTCAGACAAAAAAGTTCCCTTCTCTTTTTCTTGAATACATAAAATACTAATGTCAGTTTTTTCACAGTGTTCCATCTAGAAAATATCCAAAGGCTTTCAAAAAAACACAGTATGTGTATGTATGCCGGCCTCAGTGGCTCAGTTGGATGCGTGTCCGACTGGAGACCAGGAGGTTGCGGGTTCGACCCCTCCGGATATTCTTTCATGGAGATTGATCATGAATTATCAAATATTTTCTATGGTCATTCTCTCCCTTCCGCTGATTCAAGAAGGGTAGTTGTCAGTTTCTGGCAAAAGAATGTGTACAATACTGGTTAACCGCTTAGAGGATGAAGCCTGCACAGTAAACGTGTGGTTAGGAAATTGACCGCACTCGACATGACCTCATTTGGTTGACTGGGCCGTAAAACTCAACACAAACTAACAGTATGTGTATGTCCGTAGCGGTTCTCAGCTCATGGTTTTCATTTGAATTTGATTATTTTTGCTTAATTATTTCATAAAAGAAGCATTTCTGATTTGCTGTTCAGTATTCATGGAATATGGGGGGTGGGGGGGTGGTCTTGATAGGCTGTCCTTACTTTATTCCAGATTTCTGTCTGTAGTCATGAGAAAATGAAGATGAATTGGTCTCGAACAATTGTGGAATTTTTCTGCAAACTGGAAATCAAGGATCTGAGAAAACTTAAATGGATTCAACACTTTTATTTCTGGGCAAAACTAAAGTTTGATATGTTGTCTCAAAAATGTACATTGTATCACATTTTCATTGTAACTGCTTCCATTCAGAATTTGTGTGGTCTTTTTGAAATGAAGGAGTGAAAAAGTTTCTATTGATAATTGATCTTAAAAACTTTAACTTTACTTTTAAAGATTTTTCAAAGTTTTGTGATAAGGTTTTGTTCATGAACACCCCTTCAGTTTATCCCAAAACTTTGGGCTGACCCAGCTCTGTGGCAGTCTTTGCTTTGATACTGAATCGGGAATAATGTTTACAGGGCTGTAATGGCATATTTTGCTTACCACCTTTTACTCACTATATTCAGATAAAAAAACAATCAAGGCATTTAAAAGTATAAAATCTAAGCTTTGAAAAGATATATAACATGATTATGTAACTGCCTGGGAAAAGGCTGAAAAAAGGGTATGAACATGGTTGGGGTCAATTGGGCGGACTGAATCCTTGCTGATGACACAGCCTGTTATTTGACCATCTAAGGTGAGGAAGACAGTGCAGTGCTACAACAGATTTTTATCGGCACAATTTCTTTGAATACAATGTTTACCTCTGTCATCTCATTAGTCATCTGTCGTCAAAGGCGCTGGTTGTACGCTGTAATACAGGAAGTTAAGGGTCAAACGAAAGAGTCTCAAGTCCCTGTTTAGGACAATTTTCCCAACCTATTCTCAAAGACAATCAACCCATAGTGCTGCCAGTGCTTTGAATTTGTTTTCCCTCCTCTGCTAACTCTTCTGCCTCTTTTCTCTCTTTCTCTGGGACACAACACAAGATGATTTACTAGGGTTGATCAACCCTAGTCCTGCTGAACCTGTAACTGCTCTGACTCTGCAAACAGTGTAGATCCAGATCAGTTGGCTTCTGAAGAAGCCAACTGATATGGATCTGCACTATTTGTCATAATGCAGTTTGTATCAACAACCTGGATCAAGATATCTGATTGGCTGAAAGTTAGAAATGGATGCGGCACCTTAATTTATTCAAGGGTTAAGAACTCAAAACAAACAAAAGGATCAAAGTTATTTTCATGTGAACAGTGAATGCTGATCAGACTGCAGAAATATGCAGGCTGGTCTGAGTTTTTGCTGGATGCTTGTGTCACATTTGTGGCTCCCAGTATGGAGATGCTTCTAACAGCAGATAGTGTAATAATTATTATTGGGGGTGGTCGGGTGTGGCAAAGATGTCGTGTATCTTGCGTCACCAGGGCGTCCAACTGATATTGGCTTACAGTTGGGCAAGGCCTGCTGTCCTTGCAGCAGGTATGGGTAGAGGGGGGATGTTTAAATTCTTCTGTGTCTTCACTTTCATTCATTTTCCTCTTTCTCCCCTGTCCCTTTCTTTCATCTCAACTATCTCTTCTATCTCTCTTCTCCCTTTCTCTGGGAGACGACACAAAATGACCCACAAGGGTTGACGTGTCGCTAAACCCCAACACAATCAATCTTATTATTAAAGAACTGTATTTGATGATAATTTTGGGATTCATTTTCTGCAGTTCTGTGGGTCCATAAAATATATGTTATATTGGTTTCTTCAGTCTGATCTGGGTCTATGCTGTCTGTCCGCCACAAACATAGGATAAACATAGCTGCAGATAAAAGGGGTATCCACAGAGTCATAATGTTTTTTATTTCACGATGAAATCATATATTATGAGTACTCATTAGAAGGACCTGTCCTCGGCAATATTTTCTTTTGTTCAGTATGAGAAAACTAGCAATGTTTTTTGGTTGAAAAAAGCACCCTATCTGTGGTTAAGGATAAATATGGTTGTTATGCTCAGAATCTTATCTCTTTTATCTGAATCCTTTTTCCTGTTTTTACAGAATGATTACTGATGTACAGTTAGCCATCTTTGCCAATGCTCTTGGAGTGACCTTGTTTCTGCTTGTGGTTCTATATCACTATGTGTCAGTTAACAATGTGAAAAAGGAATAGCAATGGGGTTCCTTTCCATTATATGAAAAATCATGTAAGTTATTTTATGTTTGTCTGTGTTGAAATCCCTGACCCATTTTAGTCTTGAGACCCCCAAAAGGGTAATTGGCCCCACAATGTGGCATATCATCAGGGTCTCCATTGTTTGCAAATAGTTTAGCCATTTTTCTCAGTAACATAGCTTGACATACCTAAAATTAAAATTTGGCTCTTCCAGTACACGCACAAACACACACGCACACACACATGTGGGAGGGGGGTGTCTGTTCAGTCTAAAATGGTTTAATACCATGAATTTACAAGACTGGATACACTTGATAATAATACTTTGTTATTTGTATAAGGGAGATCAATCCCTGTTTGCTTTCCTGCACACTATTAGTCGTAAGCTCCTTCTGATAAGGAGTCTGCTCTAAAAGGAAAGGATAAATTTGCTACCAGGAGAGCAACATCTTGGGAACAATTTTTCTCCCTTTTTCAGAAGGGAGGCAAAATCATTTTTGACAGTTATCTCCACTGAGAGTAGATGTCACCTTGAATAGTATCAGGTGATTTTTTTTTTTTTTTTTTAATCATTAGTTTTACTTTATTTCATATTTTACCAAGAAAAGGAGTTGATATTTCATATAAAGAATGATGATCTGAGTGAAATATCAAGTTTTTTGTTTCTTTGTTTTCTTCAGAATAAAAATAAGAAAATGTGCATGCGTTACATTGGGTTTTTTTTGTTGTCTTCGATAAGATTTAAGCAAACAGCAGCCTATAGTGCATTATAACGTGGTCTTGGATTGTTATATATCAGATGTTTTATTCTTTTAAATATCATTTTCATGTTTTACTGCAAAATAGAAGGGAAGGCAATGATCAGGAATCAATACAATTCTCCCACACCTCCCATCAGAGACATCAAAGGGAAAGAAACACAAACATGAAATAACTAGACCCTAATGGATACGTTACTAGCAGAAAGCCAGACGGACAGTTACTTTCCCACAAAGTGGCCAAATGACTATCCAAAACAAAAAGATGTAAGCGACACACACATGCAAGTCTCTTGAAAATCAAGTTTACAATAACAAGTTGTTTATATTCTTTTTAGAACTTTCCAGAAGAATTATTCTGGATTTAGCTATTTTTGGTATGTCATAGAACATTTAGAATATTCTTGACTAAAACTAGAAAATGAATGATGTCTCCATCAAATTCTTTCTCAAGAATGTTCTTTAAACTTTCTAAGGGGAAAAGATTTTCATATGGATATCTTTGTATTTTTTCATTGGAAATTATTCTATACTGGATTACTTTATTATTTTAGTCATTCTGTAATCAAACTCTGAATTCAGGGACTTTAAATTGTGGGACCAGAAACTGTTATTCGAAGGATTAGTTTTAGAAATTCTTATGGAATATTTCTGAGGGACTTTTTGACAATCAAACTTGAAAGGTAGTGTTTACTTATATTTTTTTTCTGTTTTGCACATTGTCTTATTATTTTATAAAATTATTTATTTATTTTTTTATTGTTAATGAATATTGTAAATAATTTTAAAGCTTGTTGCTGGTTCATTCCTTTCTTGTTACGTCCGGCTCGTAACAGGATATACATGTAGCATGGCTAGTTGTTGTGGGTACTTAAAAGGATACTGATTAGAAGCACCCAGATCCACAACATATATTTTGATGGAGAAATAAGAAAAATAATTTTATGGTAGCTCTTTATAATAATTCAGATATAAGAGGATTTAAAGATGGACCCCAAAATTGTTGTATCTAAACTAAAATATGTAGATTATATAGAAAAATGACTATAAATAGCCAAACAAAAATGTTTAGATTTTATAGAAAAAATGACATTCTAATTGGATACAACATGGTTTTTACTTTGGCACCCAGTGTTATATTGTGTTTACATAGGTGTTGTGGTGTATGTGGATGCCCCCTCTTATCTGGAGCTATGAATAGAATATCTTGGAATACTTCTGTCTGAGCTTGAAGTTTTGCTAGGGCTCTGGCAACTTATTTTGGAAATATTTTGTATACCATACTAACCCTAAGTATTGGGATAGCATGCCTGAGGAAACACTGTAGACCCAGATCAGATGCCACAAAAGGGGGCAAGGGATTATTTTCTACACATTTTGCCACTGATACATCAGTTTTAAGATGCATCAAGGGCTAGTATTAGAGTATGTTCAAATTTTAAATTGTAAGGAGTGTTCAGACGTCCTATAATTTAGGGTGCACATGGTATGTCTTATTTGTGACTGAATTCATTGGTTAGGAGTTAAGGTGTCCCAGTTTTTAGGGTAAATACAGTGTAAGGATCTTGTTAGAATGATGAGTGAAGATTGTAGATGCTAGAACTTGTCCTTGTGGAGAGTTTACGGTACTGATATATGAAGCCACATCATAGCTCCAGAGAAATTGCTTTTTTTCAACAGAAAAATACTGATATTATGCCGCATCTGATCTGGGTCTACACTGTATGACACTCATGTGGCAGTTTTTAGACATAATAACAGGTACACTGTAAGGCTGGCACAATTAATCAGATAATCAATTAATTGATCGATAAATTCCATAAAAATAACTATCATTACAGATTTGCTTATAATCAATCATTTGATTTCTGTGTGTTACTTTACAGTATTTATCCTTAGTATTCAGACACCTCAGCTCCTTACCATACTTTATCTAAAATTTGAACAAGTACAATTTATTACCCACTGTTGTGTCTAAAATAGATTGATGAGTGGCAAACAGTGTAGACCCTGATGAGGCACCACATTTGCGGCATCTCATCTGGGTCTACACTGTTTGCTCACGCTTGTCTTACCAAATGCATACAGTAAAGTATAACATATGGTAAGAGTCAATCAGATAGGTAAAATTATTATCAAATCTTCAGTGATTACTAATCGATTATTGATCACAATGGCAGGACTGATAATCGATTATCTTTTCAGGTCCGATTAGCCAGCCTTAGTACACTGTAGTTAGTAAAATGGAATGGGTCAAATTTAGTATGTTTCAAAGAAGTTATCCGAATACTTAGGGTAGGTACAGTACATGTATTTATTTATTTATTTCCAGAAATCGTCATGGTATGAATGAATGCTGGTGCTGGTTGATCCTGTGATTTTGGAAGATCCGTAAAATTGTGATCCATCATCATCATCATCGTCGTCATCATCATCATCTTGTCAGTTGTCATGTGCTATTTAAGAGTCAGATTTTAGAAATAAGATATTTAACGTGTGGCAAGCCTTTGATAAAATAAATAGATTACAAATGAGTGTTATTCTGTAGTTTGTTTTTTTTTGTTTTTTTTTCTGTCCAGAAAATGGGGCACATATATCACTTGAATCCTCTTTAAATCAGAAAAAAATGATTCAATGACAAACCCTGTTTTCTTGGAAAAAAGTATACATGTACTTTAAATTTTCATCTGCTGGTATTTAAATTCAACTCTGTAATGGTTAACCCTTTCATCCCCAAGTTTCTGAAGTGGACTCTTCCAGTCTTGAATTTGGACCTGTCCACTGATACAAATATGGGTTTTAGTCTAAAATCAATAATAGAATGGAAAACCGTGTAGATCTAGATAAGATGACTCATTATGAGCCATCTCATCTGGATCTACACTGTTTGCAAAAAGTATCAGTTTTGGTCTACATAGCTGAAAGGGTTAACGGTGATGTCTGGCAGAGCTTAAGATAAAGGGGTGGCTAAATGTAGATCAATACTTTATTTCTCCATGAAAACAGACCATGGGTACTCATTAGGTGTGCCTGGACATGGCACTTCTAATGGGTACCCACAATACAGTTTAGTATTTTTCAGAGAAAGTAAGACGTCATTTCATGTGACTCATCTGCTGGCTGGGCAGATGATTCACATAACATGTCAGGCTTTATTTTCTGTGAAAAATACCACCCCCCCCCCACCCCTCCCACCCCCGAACACCCTCCCCAACCGGGAAATAAGAAAAACCAGTTTGTTGTCTGCTGAATTAGTTCAGACTGGTAAACGTTTCAGTGTAAATAAAAACATTAGTGTTACAGATTTTCTAACTAATGATAAGGGAAAGAAAGACATAATCTAGCTAAGAGGGGTATCTGTATTTTTCTTATTTCTTTAAAAAAAATGTGGTGCTCTTTGAAATTGCCTTGTTGAGGCAATGGCACCGAGTACCCACAAATGTTTTCATCAAGAAATAAGAAAAAAATACCAATACTTTTTGTTTGAAAGAAGCTTTCTGTATGGCTGAGCAGTTTGTGCTGCATACTGCAGATCAACAAGGTTCTGGGTTCAAATCCTGCCAGAGAGTCCGCCTCGGTGGCTCAGTTGGATGCGCGATCAACTGGTGATCAGGAGGTTGCGGGTTCGATCCCCGCCAGGTCGGCAACATTCTTTCGTGGTGATTGATCATGAAATATTTTCTATGGTCATTCTCTCTCTTCCGCTGATTCAAGAAGGGCAGTTGTCAGTTTCTGGTGACAGAATGTGCACAATACTGGTTAACCGCTTTGAGGACTAAGTCTGCCCAGTCAAAGTGTGGTTAGGTAAACCCACTGTGATCGACATGACCCCATTGGGTTGACTGGGCCTTAAAACCTCAACACAAACAAAATCCTGCCAGAGGCGAAATTCAGCTCAAGAATGTGCTGCACTTCACCACAGAACTTTCCATGTTCAATCCACCCTTTGTCTCATATATGATTTAAATACTGTTGTGAAAGTGATATAAAATACCAAAGCATCATCACCATTTTTGTTCGAAAGAAACAACACAAGGAAAACGTCTTACCGTATTTACCATAAGCATTCCGACATACATGCCTGAGCAAACAGTGTAGACCCAGATGAGACGCCGCAGAATGCGGCGTCTCATCATGGTCTACACTGTTTGCCACTTGAGCAATTTTTAGATACAACAATGGGTAGTAAATTGTACTTGTTCAAATTTTAGAACAAGTGTGGTAAGGAGTTGAGGTGTCCAAATACTTAGGGTAATACGGTATCTAGAGCTATGGAAAGATTACTATACATGTTTGAAGTTTGACAAGTTAAAGTAGGTTTTTGGCATAGGTTTAGATAAGAGTGGGTATCAGGTTAATATTTTTTCTTATTTCTCCACGAAAACATATGTTGTGGGTCTCCTCAGCGAGGCACTTCTAATGAGTACCCACAACATATGTTTTTGTGGAGAAATAAGAAAAATATCAACCCTTTTGGATTGAAAAAAGCACTTTAACTAGAGCTATGTTTTTGGGGTATGTGCTGACTACAAAGGCCCAAATCAGCATTTACATCTGTGCAATCTGGTCAGGGCCTTTGCCACCATTGAAAATTTGTTAGGGCCCTGATCAGACAGCAGGGATGTCCAGGCTGCTTTGGACCATCACTGTTCAGAGTATGCTTCAGTGAATGTGTTTGTCATGGCCAAGTTTATATGTATGGTAAAATATAAATTAAAATAGTATGTTTAAATAGCAAAAATAAATAAATGGTGAAACACCATTATATTTTGTTTGTCTTTTCATCAAAAACAAACACACAACAAAAAGAATTCTTCATATTTTGTAACCTTGGCCCTGCTGAACTGGGATATGCCCTGCCTTTGCAAACAGTGTAGATCCAGATCAGTTGGCTTCTGAAAAAGCCAACTGATCTGGATCTGCACTGTTTGCCATTAAACATTTGTATTTGTATCAACAACGTGGAGCAAGTAATCTGATTGCTGAAAATTAGAAGTGGGCGTGGCATTTTAATTTACTCAAAATGGCAAGGGTTGGCGTGACCCTGTCTAGCTAAAATTATGATTGTTCCACTGGAGGAGATGTGAATGGTTTTTGGTGCAGCTGCTGTAGCTGTCTGCATCGGTGTCAGTATAGGCATACCATCTTGTCTCACTCCATCTCTTGAATCCATCACGAAAACATGCCTATATAAGGCCTCGGTGGCTCAGTTGGATGCGCCGTCCGACTGGAGACCAGGAGGTCGCGGGTTCAACCCCCGCTGAGGTCGGCAACATTCTTTCGTGGAGATTGATCATGAAATATTTTCTACGGTCATTCTCTCCCTTCCGCTGATTCAAGAAGGGCAGTTGTCAGTTTCTGGCGAAAGAATGTGCACAGTACTGGTTAACCGCTTAGAGGACTAAGCCTGCCCAGTAAACGTGTGGTTAGGTAAACTGACCGCGCTCGACATGACCCCATTGGGTTGACTGGGCCGTAAAACCTCAACACAAACAAACAAACAATGCCTATATAATGTTGATCCCCTTAAACCCCACTTTTATATAGTAAAGCTGGGGTTTACAGGGGTATGCATTACTTTATTTTATTTCTGCTCAAAAACATAGATTGTGGATACCCGTTAGAACCGCCTCGCTGAGGCGGTTCTAACGAGTACTCACAATTTATGTATTGAGCAGAAATATGAAAAATATCAAAATTTTTTATCTGAAAATATTTATTTTTTGCTGGTAAATTTTTCAATATATTTGAATAATGAATAGGCAGGCTCTTGCAAATTTGCACGAATACATCATCTGGACGGGGGAAAGAGTTGATTGGTTCAGGAGGAGAGTTAAAAGACATAAAAGTAAGATGTGTCTTAATCATTAGTCTTATCACTGATAAGAGACTGGGCACACAACCTAATATACCATCAATAAACGATGGACAGGTAGAGGCCCATTAGAGGAATATTAGCTCATTTATCAAATCCCTAGGTAATATCCCCTCCAAAATGTTTATTACCCCTCATAAGGCCTCTTTACCACCCCCTGCGGGGATCTAGTAATCACTTTGTTACATGCCTTTGATCTCTCTTGCCTAGATCTAGGGAGGGGCAATAAAATCATTAGTGAGTGGTACCACTTTTGGCATTACGACAACGCCTATTCAAATATATAGAAAATTTCACCTCCAAAACTGAAAAAATTCAGATAAAAACCTGATATTTTTCAAATTTCTGCTCAAAACAGATTGTTGGTACTCGTTAGAACCTTCTCACTCGTTAGAACCGCCTCGGTGAGGCGGTTCTAACGAGTACCCACAATCTGTGTTTTTGAGCAGAAATATGAAATATAGTGTATACCCTGTAAACCCCAATTTTACTATATACAAGTGGGGTTTAAGGGGGTCAAAATTATATAGGCGTGTTTTCGTGATGGTCACATCAGTGGAGTGATCGCCGGATCGGCAACATTCTTTAGTGGAGATTTGATCATGAAATATTTTCTACGATCATCCTCTCCCTTCCGCTGAGTCAAGAAGGGCAGTTGTCAGCTTCTCGCGAAAGAACGCACACAATACGGGTTAACCGCTAGAGGACTAAACCTGCCCAGTAAACGTGTGGTTAGGTAAACTGACGGCGCTCGACATGACCCCATTAGGTTGACTGGACCGGAAAACCTCAACACACACCTCACACTGGACATAAATATTTGAATATTTGTATCAACAAAGTGGATGAAGTAATCTGATTGGCTAACAAGAGCTCCGCAAGCGGAGGCATCAAATGCCCGTGGCAAGTAATAAGATGTAGCACATATACTGACTCCTGTACAATTCAGTGCTCCAGATGTAAACTGTAAGTGGGCGAGTGATATTGAAGATTTGTTTAAGTTTTGGTGATGCTGACCTCATTTTCGTGATCAGCACTGATCTGGAAGGCACATTTTAGCTGGTCAGCACCATTGATCCAGTCGGCAAATTCTTACCAAATTTAGTTGTTACATCATTGGGATAGGCCAGAGTTGATGCAGTTTTGGTGACCATGCTCCAATTTTCAAGGTCAGCACAGGATTTTGAATGTTAAATGTTTGTTCAAAGTAGATTATCTGAACCCTTGAACTCAAAGGCAGGTGCACACCAAATCTGTCTGGTAGATCATTAGGATATGCCAAATAGCTGATAAGGTTTTAGTGAGCATGACTCCATTAGCAAGGTCAGCAGGAGACTGAATGTAAATTATTTGTCACAAGTAGCTTGTCTATAACCTGTTTCATGAACAAATTGGAAGTTTCTTACCAAACCTGTATGTTTTTTTTTTTATTAGGATCTGCCATAAGAGTTGGTCAGGTTTTTTTTATGTCATTCACCCCCTTGTTAAGGTCAAAACTGCTTCTGCTCAAAAACTTTCGAAATTGAGCCACAAACAAAATTGCATGTGCGCCTAGCAAAGACTTTGATCAGCCTGTATATTTGCTTATTATGTCGTTGCTCAATATCCACGTGGGACTTGGAGAAAAAAAAGAAAAAAAAAAAAGAACAATAGTGCCATCCAATACCTACACGATGTGTACATGTGCCCAAAAGTCGAACTGAAAGATTGTGAAAGATAATTTGCCATTTGAATACACGCAGTCGTTGACTACTGTAGTAAAAATGGTTGGTAAAATTGGAGGAAATACGAGCCTACATACATCATGAAAACATACCTATATAATTTTGACCCCCTTTAACCCCACTTTCATATAGTAAAACTGCGGTTTACAGGGATATATATTATTCTTCTTATTTCTCAAAAATAACGAGGCGGTTCTAACGAGTACCCACAATCTATGTTTCTGAGCAGAAATATGAAAACATATCAGAATTTTTTATTTGAAAATTTTCATTTTTTTTTTTTTTTTTTTTTTTTTTTATGTGGTAAAATTTTCAGTATATTTGAATAGACGTTTCCGCAATGAAAGCTCGCTCTAAGATAGGTTCCTGTTGTTTACTGATCTACTAATGTGTTTTATGGCACGGTTCGTAGATGGAAAAAGAAATTTGATTCCTGGTTCGAGTCGATCGAAAATGCACCCAAATCAGGAAAGCCAAAGCCTGCATTTTGTGACGGAATTGTATCAAAAGTAAAAGACATTGTTGAAAGAGATGCTAGGTAGTGGCAGTGCGTGATACAGCACGAATGGTTGGCATCTCATTATCAAGAGTTTATTACATTCTAAAGAATATCTTGATTTCTGCCAGACGGGTGCCTCATTTGTTGAGTGATGGTCAAAAGAAGCAGAGTTGAAATAATCAAACAATTGCTCAAAATATTTCCAAAACATGATGAAAAGAAATGTAGTCACTGCGATGAAACTTGGGTTCATTATTATGAGCCTCTTTGGAAGGTTAACAATAAAATATGGGCCACCAAAAACAGCAAACGACCAATAATCGTCAAAGCCACGTGGAAGACTGATATTGTTAGAGATGGACCCGGCTGGGGCATACATAACCCACTGGTCACCTTGTGTAGCTTTTTTTTTTTTTTTCACTTTTAGAAATTCAAGTATTTTCTGCAATATCCTTACGACTCTCCAAACGGTCTCAGTAAGTAATACATATTCTCAAGTAAGCTATATTATAGGAAGCTGAAGTTTAACGGTACAGTTAAAATTATTTGTCATGCTGTCTCTGTGACTTCTACCGAATTGTGAGGGGGTGGGGGCAGGGGGGGGGGGCGGCGACAAACCCAAACACATCACTCTGAAGTTACTAGCAGCTCTGCCATGGAACACCAGACAACCCATCTATTTCACATTACGAAAACACGCCTATTCAAATATATTGATTTTTTTACACCCAGGAAAGGAAAATTTTCAGATAAAAAAATCAGATATGGTTCGTATTCCTGCTCAAAACATAGATTGTGGGTACTCGTTAGAACCGCCTCGGCGAGGCGGTTCCAACGAGTACCCACAATCTCTCTTTTTTTTGCAAAATAAGAAAAATAATGTATACCTCTGTAAACCCCCGTTTTACTGTATAAAAGTGGGGTTTGAGGGGGTCAACATTATATAGGCTTGTTTTAGAGATAATGAGCCCCGATCTAGGAAGGAAAATGCTTCTTATGTCTACAAACCTCACATATATCCAGGCTGCATCAAGCGAAACATTGTTTTCAAGCGAAGGCGAAATGAGCAGGTTGAGATCGTTCTGCAAGATCCACACAGTCACATCAGGGCCTTTGCTCTCCCTTTGTCCATTTTGAAGCCTCCAATGATTCTATAGTGGGAAAATAATAACCTCCACCAGGCTGCGGAGATGAGCCGGCTGATGTGGACCTTCACTGCCTGCGTGTGTTACGAAGACACTTTTTCACTGGATTCAGCCCATATATAGGATACAGAATATTGAAAATGCTGTATATAATAAGTCGTTTTTGTAATAAATTATTTCAAGAACGATTGAAACAATAGTATATGGATAATTAATGAAATGGGTATTCATCTTTCAGCCCTGTAGACCAAGACAGATATTTTTGGAAACAGTGTAGATCCAGATGAAACGGCTCATAATGAGCCGTCTCGTTAGGATCTACACTGTTCGCCGTCCTTTTATTGATTTATTGATTTTAGACTGAATTCCCTATTTGCAAGAATGGATGTGACCAAATTTAGCGATGGAAGAGTCAGTTTCGGAGCTGCTGAAGGTTATCGCTGCACTCCATACTAGATTACAAGGGACATAAATCCAACTGGTTTAATATATTGCAAGGCAACCGCCTGGGAGGAGTATAATCTCCCCTGTTGTACCCGATCTCTTGTGAGCACGGCTCGTTTTCACGATTTTTCGCAATGTTTATGCTGATGACATGCTTCTGGCGTTCTTATTGCCAAAAAGGGGCCTTGGCGAACTAATGCCGATCTGTTTCCGTTTCACAATGTGCTAAGCCTAGACCAAGCTTGTTTGTGAAAGCTAATAGTTTTAGTTATAACACGTTGTGCAGTCCACGGAAAATAGCATTGAACCAGTCCATGATCTTTCATAAAACGCTTCCGGAGCAAATATTAAGATCGTGGGCGTAGACAATAATGTAATGATATATGCTTCACTAAAGAAGTTCTTATTTTTATATGTTGTGCTCTAAATACACTTTTGCTGAGATCCAAAGGAAACATCGTGTTAGTAGTATCAAAACAAAATGAATATGTATAGATGATATAGAAAAATTACATTTTTGTATATAATCTATTCACATTTTTTGTTTAGGATACAACCGTTTTGAGATCCACCGTTAACCCTTGCCATGTTGAATAAATTAAGTTGTCATACCCACTTCTAATTTTCAGCCAGTCAGATTACCTGATCCAGATGGTTGATATAAATTCACGTACTTAATTGCAAACAGTGCAGATCCAGATCAGTTGGCTTCTTCAGAAGCCAACTGATCTGGATCTACACTGTTTGCAAAAGCAGGGTATATCCTGGCTAAGAAGGACCAGGGTTAAGCCGTCTTATATCCGAAACGGTCTTATAAAGCGGTTTCAGCGTATTCGGACAGACGGCCCAGGGCAAACAGTATACCGCTACAGAAAAAAAATGTTCTTTTAGACACATCAACCGGAACTAAAACCGACAGGTTCAAATTCTAGGACCATTATGGTAAGGGGTTTAGATGTCCGATCTTTTTAAAAGAATATTGTACTTTGAACGATATTTAAAACAATGTTGTCATGTATGCCATTTTTATGGAATTTGAGAAGAGGTTCTTAACCCAGTTCAGTACATGTATTAATACTATAATAAAGGCAGCTATTTACAAGCATATGCCATAATTATGGTATGTCAATATTCGGACACTTCAACTCCTTGCTTCAATTATACTCAAATCTGAACCATTCGACTTGACTGCCCGATGTGTGTAAAATGTACTGGTAAATGACATGCAGTGTAGACCTTATTAAACTGCTTAAGGAGCAGTTTGAACTAGGTCTACATTGTTTGCTTAGATATGACTTTCCGAATATATGTTATATATGGTAATTATACTATTGTAGTGTTTTTTCTATATTTAAAATGCTTCAGACAGAATTAAAAAAAAAAAAGTGTTTTCTTTTTGTTGGTGTTGTTTTTTGGAGGTGGGGTGGGGACGGGTACAAGTGGGATGGGGTAAGGGCGGGTACAAGTGGGATGGGGTGGGTGCAGTGTTGTTGTTGTTTACCGCTGAAGACCGCAATTCAGTCGAACCTTCATACTTAAGTTACTGTAGTACCCCAGGTATTCGGATCCTTACCATTTTACCATACTTGTTCTAAAGTTTGAATGTGTAAGTCCATTTTACTATCTGTTGGTCTAAGATAAGTGGGAGACAGTGTAGACCCAGATCAGACGCCGCGTTCTGCGGCGTCTGATCTGGGTCTACACTGTTTGCTCAGACCTGCCTATCCCAATACTTAGTACACACATTAGTCCCTTGTTTAAAGCTAGGGCTTAGATGGTGGATATTATTGTCCGGTAGGGTTTTTTTTTTTTTTTTTTTTTTTTTTTTTTTACTAGGCAGGCTTAGTCCTCTAAGCGGTTAACCAGTAGGTTTGTTTCTTTTCGTCCACCTCCGGCATTGCTGCCTCCGGTGAAGTATGGTCTTACAGGTTTATGGGTAAACAAGTCAAAAATAAATATATTGCGAATCATAACTTTTGTCTATATGTATATTTTTTTTTAAAACGTGCACTGTTACACAAACAGCTAAACTTTTACAACACTTTGGGTTAATTCAGCAGACGACAAATTGTCGACAGTTTTCTTATTTTTTCAAGAAAATAGGCTTTGGCATTTTATGCAAATTGTTTCCTTAGAAGACAATTTGCATAAACTATCAAGCCTGTTTTCTACGAAAAATAAGAAACTAGGAAAATATGTAAAAACAAGGTATTTCAAATGTCGTTTGCTGAACAATTTGCCAAGCACGGAGGGAGGTAATTGTCAACCGTGAAGTTCAGTGGCTGTCGTATTAGTGTCTTATGCATGACAGTAGTTGGTGTTATCAAATTGACAGTTGCTTATGCATACATTCTAATCTTGTATCACTATATGATAAATAAAGTGTAAATCTCTTTGTTTATCACCACCTGACAACGGAGTATACAGTCTAATTTTTAATAATATATTATTTTCCCTGTTTCCAAAAAAGTGAGGACAATGAAATATGATCTGTCCAAGGTAAGTGAGATTTTGTGGTTGTTTTCTTATAATGAATTATAAGAGCGTTTTAAATCAATTCTAAATATTTCATCACGAAAACGTACCTTTATAATTCTGACCCCCTTAAACCCCACTTTTATATAGTAAAACTGGGGTTTACAGGGGTATACGTTATTTTTCTTATTTCAGCTTGCTTCGGCGGTTCTAACGAGTATCCACAATCTATGTTTTGAGCAGAAATAAAAAAAATATCAGAAATTTTTATCTGAAAATTTTCATTTTTTTGGTGGTAAAATTTTCTGTAATGTATACATTAATATCTTACCATACTGATCCTAAAATGATGCCTGTTTTACTACCTGTTGATGTGCCTAAAATTAATAATAATAACACTGATTTATTTTTTTTTATAGAATTACATGTATATTAGTAAGAGTGAAATGGTTGAAGAAAATGCTATTCCAATATTTTAGCTGGATATTTTCATTACGAAAACAAGCCTGTTCAAATATATTGAAAATTTTACAACCAAAAAAGGAAAATTTTCGGATAAAAATTCTAATACTTTGCATATTTCTACTCAAAACATAGATCGTGGGTACTCGTTAGAACCACCTCGGCGAGGCGGTTCTAACGTTTACCCACAATTTATGTTTTTTAGCAAAATAAGAAAAATGCTGTATATCCCTGTAAACCCCAGTTTTACTATATAAAAGGGGTTGTTTATAGGCGTGTTTTCGTGATGATTATTTCTATCAGAAAAAAAGTTTGCACTCTACCATCTTTCGAAACGGCCCTAGAGACAATTTGAATTCAGTGGAAAAGCACGTTGAAACTGACCATGTGCGGGCAATTAAGTTGCGCATACGTGCATTATGGTCATGACCTTCGTTACCCAAATGCAGAATTGTTGGCCACTGTAGAATTTATCGACGAACAGAGAAGGCCTTGATCAGATTGCTTGGGACACATTACGAAAACACGCCTATTAAATATATAGAACATTTCACCTCCAAAAACTGAAAGTTCAGATAAAAAACTGGTATTTTTCATATTTCTGCTCAAAACATAGATTGTGGGTACTCGTTAGAACCGCCTCGGCTCTAACGAGTACCCACAATCTTTGTTTTTGAGCAAAAATAAGAAAAATAATGTATACCCCTGTAAACCCCAGTTTTACTATATAAAGTGGGTTTTAAGGAGGTCAAAATTATATAGGCATGTTTTCGTGATGGAACAAGCCCATTTTGCTACCCGTCGATATGTCAGCAACTGTTTGATGAGTTAAAAACAATGTAGAACCTCTTTAAAGTTGCAGAAAGAGCTATTGTACATGAATTTAATGCTTAGCATGCCGGGTAAAAATTTTAGCACATGACATTTTGAAATAGTTGTATTATTTTCTCCAGAAAATTGGCTTTGACAGTTCATGCAAATGGCCTTAAGAAACTGCAGTTTTCATGCCAAAAGCATGCCAAATTGTTCGGTTTTTTTTTTGTTTTTTTGTTTTTTTTTCTCCTGTATATTTCAGCAAATTAAGGATTCATGAAAAGTCAAAGCTCTAGTTTCTTGGAAAACAGGGAAAAAGCAATCAGTGTCGTCAGCTGAATTGCCCGGGGTGTATTTAAGGTTGAGTTTACTTTTATACCACCGAATGGGCTTGGTGGTATGCAAGCTGATCATCCGAGTAAAACGAGTGCGGTTGCGTAAGACGATGTGTGGTTGCGTAAGACGATGTGCGGTTGCGTAAGACGGTGTGCGGTTGAAAAGCTTGGTCCCAGTGGGCACACAACATCAAAATGACGTCGCATCGACGTTGATACGGCGTCATTTTGATGTTGCGTGCCTGCTGGGGTACATGCAAGAGAAAAAATAATAATTTTTTGGGGCAGTAAATATGATATATATTTTATCAACATGTCAAATTATTGCCCTTTTTTACAGCACAAATACCCCTAATTTCCTAATTTCAACATAAACAATTTGTGGCATAAAACGTCATAAAGCTGTAAAACTTTATACTTTGAGCTTTTATCTTGTGTGTTTCCTATTCCTTGTTGAAATGGTGACGCTTTCAACTTATAACAATTAAGTTTATCGTCTTAACTTAAATACTGATCTATAAAGGTAATTCTAGAAGATAGACGATAATGAAGGAGTGGTATCATTTCACCTTCTAAATAAATGGCGAGTAATAAAAGTAAGCGCTGTTGCCGTTGCCAGACATGGCTATTTTATCACATGTGCAGTCTATGTTTCATTGACAATTTCTCTAACATACATATTGATCTTCAATTGTTTTTTTTTTTTTTTGTTTTTTTTTTTTTTTTTTTTTTTTTTTTATTATTGTGTCTATTTTAAATGCAATGAAGATAACTCTTCATCAGTAAGAACAGACCAAAACGGACGGTGTTTAATGGAGGAAGTTTCTCATTAAATATCTATCCAACTACCCAGCAGACACAATTAAATGTCGATTGAACGTTGATTCAACGTCAAGGTTGAATCGACATTGTTTGTTATGTGCTTGCTGGGTAAATGCTTTCCCCAGATAAAAAGAAATCATATGTGAACAATTGGTCTGCTATTGTCATATACGAGTATATTCACTTATGATGCGTTTATGGACATGTATAATGATCAATCTAAGGAATTAGAGCTGATGAATCGGATGACAGTTAACCAATCATTTAAGAGTTCTGTTTATTTTATTATTATTATTATTATTATTATTATTATTATTATTATTATTATTATAAGTTAATATGTTCAACACTAAGTCAGTGCTTAATAGGTGTTTCTAAAACCATCATTAGAGATTGATTTCATTTTCTACATTTAATGAAGATCTGTATGTATATCTGTGTTTTTGACTATTTGTGTCAGGGCGTAGAGGAGGGGTGGGCCGGGGTAGGGGTGCGTGCGGGTGAGTCCTGAGTGTTTGGACTGTATGCAGCGAAGGAAGCTCTAAGATTTATTTTGGGGGTCTAGTATATGTATGTGTCAACGCTGTCCGCACAAAAAGTCCCAGGGTACTGTAGAATGAGTCAATAGTTATTGAAGGCCTTGATCAGACTGCGCTCGGATGCGCACCGATCATGACCAAAGATATTTACATATAACCATACCATTTTCCTCTTGATGTAAATGTACTGCTTGTTTACATCAATCCATAATTGTTCCTTGTATCGCCACTTAGTGACAAACGTGTGGTAGTAGTATGATGGCGATGACTGTGTGGCACATGAACTGAGTGATTAAAGAAGCCGGAACAACCACCGTGCCTGGATCTTTTGTTGACAGGCTGAAACCATCCCTCTTCTTTAGTATTTTGATACCAATTCCCACCGAGACTGTTCCAGGCTTAAGTGCTGATACAGTATTGATACTAAAATTTTCTAGTCCTTTGGGACTATTGTATCTGGAAAAAGATTTCTGCTAGAGGGAATGGCGGATGTTGCATTGTTTTCATTATTCGTCATGAACAGACTCGGTAAAATTGAGTCTTTGTTCTTTTCTGATTCTGATTTATTCTGTATTTCACGACGATCCCTACTTCGAAACATACGTATATTTTCAAGAATGACTTGATGGCCATGAATACTTGATTACTTATATTTTCCAGTGTGTTATTAGACCAAACGCCGTTACTGTATTCCTCGTCAGTTACAGCCCAACGTGCATACGGGGTTTCAAGTTGATTAAATGTCCAAAATGTTAAATCAATGTTGTTTCTACGTGTGGGCCTGGGGGGGAGGGGGAGAAGGGGTGAATACGGCTGTCTTGGGAAGATTGGAATTGAACTCAGTCCTCGCACTGAAAGATGGGTACTTCATTCACTTGGAAAGGCACTCCAGCCTTATATATATATATATATATATATATATATATATAGATATATATATATATATATATATATATATATATATATATATATATATATATATATATATATATATATATATATATATATATATATATATATATATATATATATATATATATCCAATTCCAGCATCTACTCTTTCCGTTGGAATGACTAATACGAGTCAGTCCTCCAAATATGTTATTAATAGTACAGGTAGGCTACTGCCGTCGTCTATGGACAGGTTTCGCAGTCTAGTTATAAATGTTCCAGATACTGAAGCAGATTAATTTCAGTTTGTTTTTAACAAAAATGTTTCCCCTGACTAACTACAAATCGCACTCACTATTCTGTTCAAACGCAACAGGACTTATACAATGACATTTTACCAGGAGAAATGAT
Organism: Anodontia alba; assembly: GCA_964016985.1. Lineage (NCBI taxonomy): Eukaryota > Metazoa > Mollusca > Bivalvia > Lucinida > Lucinidae > Anodontia > Anodontia alba. The sequence continues at coordinate 19,243,730 of OZ024825.1, forward strand.
AATAATTGTTCATTATCTTATCTGCCTGCAAGAATAGGCGCGGTGCGTGGGCAATATTTTGTGGTTGGTGCTCGCGGCTTGCTAGCCTAATATCTTGAGTTCAAATTCCAGTCATTAGGATGGACATTCAATATTTATTATCTAAAAGCATAAAAGTAAACGAATGTTATCAGGCCGCAAGCATATACGTACTTCAGTACTTACTGGTTTCTTTAAATGTAAGCCATTTCTGTGTCTACAAAATACAGTCGACTCTTGTTATCTCGAAGTCAAAGAGACTCTCTGAAATACTTTGAGATATCCGTACCTCGACATATTAGATTTGCAGAATTGAGGAAAAATTAAATCGAACAACCACAGTTCACAACTCAGGTTCACAAATGTAGAACAACCACAGTTAACAAATTTGACTCCTGAAGTAGATATGTTGAAAATGATGTGGAAAAGAGGAGGAGCAATTTCTCCTCTTTTCCACAATAATTTGTTACCTGTTGTTAGATTTTCATGTTTTAACAGGGACCAGATTTTCACTTCGAGATAAGCGAAGTCGAGATAACGAGAGTCGACTGTATTTCAGACGTTTTCCTTGTGAGTTATACCTATTCATAGCGTTACTTATAGGTATCTAATAAGGGAACTTAATACACCTTGTAGATCTTCTGGCATTCTGTAGGGAGAACATTTGTGAAGTCCTGTATGCTTTCCTGCACACCAATTCCTTCTGAACAGAGGTCTACTGTAAAAGGGAAGAATTGGCTCCTAAGGGGAGCAAATGGTTTCGTTTTAGAGCAGAACACTTTTCAGAAAGGAGCTAAAACAATTTTGACAGATAGATTCTAAAATCAATCACCACTGAGAGTAATAAACGCTCAGAGAATCAAAGCACTGAGAGTGCTGATGGGGAGGGGGCGGGGGACGGTTGCTTAAAATTCTATAGACCTCTAGAACTGATTGGGATATTCGCTGCACTTAAAGCAAACCCCCCCCCCTCACCCCGCCCCCCCCCCCAAAAAAAAAAAAAAAATACACACACACACACACGCACACGCACACACACACACACACACACACGCGGTCACGGTGGCTCAATTGGATGCGCCATCCGACTGGAGACCAGGAGGTCGCGGGTTCAACCCCCGCCGAGGTCGGCAACATTCTTTCGTGGAGATTGATCATGAAATATTTTCTACGGTCATTCTTATCCTTCCGCCGATTCAAGAAGGGCAGTTGTCAGTTTCTGGCGAAAGAATGTGCACAATACTGGTTAACAGCTTAGAGGACTAAGCCTGCCCAGTAAACGTGTGGTTAGGTACACTGACCGCGCTCGACATGACCCCATTGGGTTGACTGGGCCGTAAAACCTCAACACACACACACACACACACACACACACACACACACACACACACACACACACACACACACACGTCCTTTTTAAAACCCTAGAGCCCCCTTTCGGTGGAACAGGTCCTTTTCGGTGTTAAGTAGGACCGTGGCTCGGGTTACACTTTTTATCCAACGCTGCAGATTTGGCGCATTTATTACTAGAGAATTCATATTCGTCCGCCGATAACTAAACTCTTATTTCTTCAATGTTTGAAGTTTCCTTTGGTTTTATATATATATACTATTTAGAAGCATCAGAGTGTATAAAGCTAATGTGTTTGAATGCAGACTTTAGTGTTATCAGTGTTTATAGGGAACTGTTTGTTAGATAGTAAATAGGTTTGTAGTAACAGGAAAACGTATTGTCGAAATATGGTATCTTAAATCTGTTGGCTGTTTGGCAACCGCCCCAAAGCCTCCAAAGCTGAAAATAGCCCGAGTTGCCTCCCAGAAAGTGTGTCAAAAGTATCGCCTTAACACTGAGATGTCACAATTATCCTTGTTTATTATCTGAACCAAAGCATCGTTGTAATATGAGTAAAACCACGAGGAAACAAAAATATATAGAATAACAACGCTTAGCATGTTGGTTAAAATTCAGCAGATGATATTTTGAAATAGTTTTCTTATTTCGCAAGAAAATGGACTTTGAAAGTTAGTGGAAAACTGTGTTCTATGAAATAACAAAGTCTATTTTCTTGGCAAAATAAGAAAAAAAATATCGGTTTGCTGTCTGCTGAATTCGCCCATAGAATGGTAACGGTTAAACACGTAAGCCCCCAAGACGCAACCAAATTACTGACTTTAGAACTTTGAGTCAACATAAGACGTCGTGTTTATACTTAATCAATGTAACTAGACTTATCAGTACTTTAATTATAAGTACATTGTATATAGAAGTGTGAGGTGACAGTTTGAGGAGTAATAAATCAAACGAAATATCAATTTTCGAAATAAGTAACTTAACAGTATCTCTTCATGGCAGAAGAAACTAAACTATCCGAGGAAAAAATTGTAAGTAACACAAAGGCCGAAGGGAAAAATTGTAAGTTACACAAACAACTGGAATAATGTGCCTGTTCATGAGTACATTGCGAAAATACGCCTATTCAAATACAGTCAAACCTGTCTTAAAAGCCACCTGTATTAAGCATTCACCTGTATTTAAAGGCCAGCTTTTCAGATCCAATAAAGGCCATATAAGTGTAAATTTACCTGTATTAAGCAAGCACCTGTCCTAAGCAACCACTTTTTGACTTTCCCTTTGGTGCTTGCTTAACATTGGTTTGACTGTACAGTCGACTCTCGTTATCTCGAATTTCAAGGAACCCACTGAAATAATTCGAAATATCCGTACTTCGACATATCAGATTTGCAGAACTGAGGAAAAACTAATTCGATTAACCACATTTAACAAATGTATGTGTAATTGGACTCTTGAAGTTAGAGATATATTGAAAATATTGTGGAAAAAGGGAGAAATTGCTCCACAATATTTTTACATGTTGTTAGATTTTCATGTTTAGGCAGGGACCAGATTTTCACTTCGAGATAAGCGGTTATTCGAGATAAGCGAGTTCGAGATAACGGGAGTCAACTGTATATTGAAAATTTCATCATCCAAAAACTGAAAGTTTTCAGATAAAAATTCTGATACTTTCCATATTTCTGCTCAAAACATAGATTGTGGGTACTCGTTAGAACAGCCTTGCCTCGCCGAAATAAGAAAAATAATGTATACGCCTGTAAACCCCAGTTTTACTATATAAAAGTGGATTTAAGGGAGTCAAAATTATATAGGTATGTTTTCGTGATGAATCATTGACGGCCGGGACAAAGAATTCTTTATAAATCGCAACGTCAGAAAACGTACCTTCTGACATATGCGCACATGCGCTGGCTAGTTTGAATTTTCTTTGGCGCACGTTAGAAGGTACGTTTTCTCACGTTGCGGCTCTCATATACAGAGATGGGCTTATTTTTCTTGCATAATTTCACACTGATAGCAAAAGTTTTGGATTCGTTCAAACTTTTCCTTCTTCGATTCTGAGACAACGATAGATTTTGCCTCTTTTAGACCCGGGTTTTGAAGTGGACAAAGATCGCTTTTTTATTTTGTTTATTTATTTATTTATTTATTTGCATTATTTCACATTGCCGATTTGATAATAGCAACCGATTTTGTTTCTACTATTCTGCAAACTTCATAGTTTTGTTAACGAAATGCTAGATTTTTGATAACTTCCGACCCAGCTATTTGCTTGAAAAAAAAAAAAAAAAAAAAAAACTATATTACTGGCATTATTTTACCTTGCCTTTTTTCTGATGGCAGCAGATTTGGATTCGCATATCTTTTTTTTTTCTTTTCTTTTCATTTCGCCATTCTGCGAGTTTGATGAATAAGTAATTTTCTTGTATTTAAGCTCCAAATATTAAAATGGACAAAGGTGACCGTTCTTATTTGCGTTTTTTCATCTTGTCTATGCGCTGATACCAATAGATTTGGGTTCGAAGTAAAGTTTTTATTCTGTCATTCTTCTAGGTTCATGATTTCATTCTGCCTTTCTGCCATTTTGCTAGTTTCTTTCTGCTAAATTCTACCTTCGATTCTGTCATTCTCCTAATTTCATACTTTCTGCCATTCTGATTATCTCACATATTCATTCTGCCATTCAGCTAATTTCAAACTTTCATTCTGTTACCATCAAACTTCCATTTTGCCATTCGGCTAATTGCACACTTTCATTAAAACTGCTATTTTGCTAATTTCAAACATTCATTCTGTGTTTCTGCGAACTTCACACTTTCATTTTGCCATTCTGGTAACTTAACACTTTCATTCTGCATTCTGCCATCCTGCTAATATCACACTGGGTCTTTCATTTCTGCCATTCTGATCATCTCACACTTTGAGTCAGCCGTTCTGATTATCTTACATTTTCATTCTCCCATTCTGATTATCTCACATTTTCGG